>OY757928.1:91128360-91490860 GCA_963585895.1 Sepioteuthis lessoniana | reverse complement strand
AATATATATATATATATATATATATATATAAAGTAAAATAATTCTTATCTCACCTTCCTTAGTTCATATGTTATAATTAGTTTTATCTGTTTTATAAAGCATAAAAAAAAAAAAAATATCACTATCCTCAGCCAAAAATGTTTTAAGCAATCAATATTTCTTAAATAATGTATATTTCAAATATATTGATTACTTCCAACAAATTTCTGTTTCAGGAACGCGTTGTTTTCTTTTTCGCTTTAAAACCCGCACGAAACCAGTAACACAATAAACAGAGGTAGGTGAGAAAATAATTATTTAAGTTTTAATACGGCTCTGCTTGCTGGCATACGAACACTTTATTTTGTTTAACGTTCGAACAAATTCATTTTGTTGGGTTTTTTCTTGTTGTTGTTTTTTACATATCCTCTCTCTCTCTCTCTCTCTCTCTCTCTCTCTCTCTCTCTCTCTCTCTCTCTCTTTAATATATATATATATATATAGTAACGATAATTACTTAGTGAGTCAGAAACTAACCTATTATAGTTTCGCCTAAGCGGCTCATCAGGGATTAGGTACCCTGAATATTTGCTTTTTTATCGGTTAACCGACAAATATTTATTTGCCCAATCGTTTGGAGCTGTAGTATACACCAACTGCACTTCTGCTGAGGGGTAAGACCCCGCCACAACGAGTGTCCTGGTTATGACACAATCCAATCAGATGGTGAGGTGTCAGTGATGCTGGAGCTTTGGTGAATGCGGAGCACCCCTTCATTTAATTGCTCTCAGGCCCGGAATGGTAGCACCGGATGGGCCCTATCTATGGGTTAAATAGAACTAACGGCATTCTTATGCTAAACTGAATTGTTTGAAATAGAAATGCTTTTGACAATTAAACTCTTCTTTACATTTAAACTGCGTGCTTATAATAAACTGACTTCTTTGAAAGGGAACTGTTTTTGACATTGAAACTCTACTTACATTAAACTGAATTGTTTAATATAGAAGTGTTTTGACATTTAACTGTGGGTAAAGAAAATCTATACTTATACTAAACTGAATTAGCTGAATTAGAACTGTTTGAATAAACTGAATAGCTTGAAATAGAAATGTTTTTGACAATTAAAGCGTGTACTTATGCTAAACTGAACAGCTTGAAATAAAACTGTTTTTTTAACATTGAAATTATACTTATACTAAACTGAATTGTTTGAATTGGAATTGTTTGACTAATCGGAATAGTTTAAAATTTTGTACATATGCTAAACTGAATTGTTTGAAATAGAACTGACTATTTGTATAAAAATGGATTTGGCGTTAAATGACCTACAAAGGTTGATATGCCATAAACCCCAACCAACCAACCAACCAACGAGAATTTATATATGTCATACATAACGTATATTTATAAGCATATTCTCTTCTTCCTGGTCAATTCCAAGAAGTAAGTGCTGGATATGATTTTAATATATATCGTAGAAACTTTGCATAAAGGTTCAACTAATGACTACCTAGAGGTATAACAGACCCATAAACCCAATCTTGTTTATTTGTCTGCAGTAAAAAATCAACATACGTTGGTCTTTCAAGAAATAAGTTGAAATGTAGCGTAAGGAGTTAGTAAATATGAAACACTGTTTATAGCAGTACCTTTTTCAAGGACGTTGGCAGTGATGGGACAATTTTATATCCAGAAGACTGAAGACATTACCATTTTTACTGACTGCTGCTTATAGAACTCGTTATTTACCGGAAAGTCAGTATATTTATACTGCATAGACTGTCATTTCAACTCAGACTTGTAGTGGCAAATCCATAAAAGTCCATTTATGAACATTTTTTTGCCAAGACAAGTTTCTTCTCACACATCACACATTATTCTGTAAATTTTAAATTGTTTGCATTTCTCAACCACCAAAGATTTGATGACAAAGGTTTGTCATTGAACATTGTCATGTTCAAGCCTGGAAATCTCCGTTTGATTTTTTGCCCCAAAACAACTTTTTTTTGCCAGATTAAAACAAGTGTTGCTATAAATCAATACCACACAATGAAGAGTCAATACTTTTGAAAATAATCTGAAGAAAATATTTATTTGCTTTTTCAAAAAAATTCCATTATTTCTTGAATAACATTTGTATTTATCGAATGGCCCTCAGATAAAGTGAGACTTGATAAGTATTATTTTATGCCTCGTACATCGGAAATAGGAGAAATTCAAATATATTTAGACATGAAGTCTGTTGTATATCAATGTGATCAATATTTCTGAGTCAGTTCACTGTTATCCGGCAATGAATTGTGGCTTTCTTTGATAACGAATACTACAGGCAACTTTCATCATAGCAATTTTAGAAAGTTGTATGCCAATCAGAATTCATTTTTGAATGAATAAAATTCGTTAAAAATGTAGTGCTAATTAGACATTTTCCACAAGTCGGTGTGATATGTCAAAAATATTTAAACTAGTTTTGTTTGGTCGGGTTTTATGGTATTAAAACTCTAGTGAGAAGTTTAAAAACAAATTATATATATATATATATATATATATATATATATATATATATATATATATATATATATATATATATTGTAAACGAATAATTCGTAAGTATCATTATTATTTAAATGAGCCTTAGCTCTTTTATTTGCAAAATTTAAATGTTTCCAAATATTGCAATTTAACAAAAATAATTCGATTAAATATAGATTATAATTCTGAGTAAAAAAGAAAACTACAACGGTTGTATTTGACTCTTAGATAGGACACTAACAGAGTGGACATGAGAGTAAAGGTGATGAAGAAGTAATTTACATTCCTCAAATTCCAAGATTGGAATCTAGTGAACAGATTAGGTTTAATATTATACACAATATTTAATTTAAGTGAACAGTTAAGTACACATGGAGAACCAAAGCAATTTGGTGAATTAGGTGATATTGCTTTGAAAGAAGACATTGTTTTAATGAGATACTGAATTACAAAAACCAAAAGACATTATCTATTTTATATGGGTCTTATGACAATCTTTGGATGTAATCAAAGAAACGGGAGAAAAGATCTCATTTTGAGAGATGATTTCCTTATGAATATTGTTCCTGACGATTAATCTTTGTTTTAGCATTCCTAAAAACAAAACGCTGTCGATGAATATTTGGTCACTGAGATTCTTGAAAATGTAGAAACTCAAAAGATGGAAAATGGAAATTAAACATTTGCAGTTAATTCCACCCAAAAACACCTGTTGAAAGAAAAAAAAAATGTATTTTGTCAAATGCATACTGCTGTTGGTTCATTGTTCCAATAAGATCTTAAATTATTTCCGAAGTGAAAACAGACATTGAAAGGCCAACATTTGAAATCCATAGCAGATGTTAAAGTTAATTTATCTGACTCAACCAAAAGCAAAGCAACTAAGACTTACTCGAAATTCAGGATAGAAGAACTTTTATGACGATTTAAACTTAAAATATAATTTTAAAACGACTTCTAAGATGGCGTTAAGAACTAGTGTTGCAAAGGGCACTGATCCATTTTAGAAATTCGATTTTAGATTAACAGTGAAATTCGGTTTGAAATCCAGTTCTTATATATATATATATATATATATATATATATATATATATATATATATATACATATATATATATATATATATATTTGTGTGTGGAGAGAGAGAGAGAGAGAGAGAGAGAGTGGGTGAATGAGTGTAATGGTAACCATCGCAGCAAACAGATACTGTGTCTCGAGTTCAAATCCTGCACAAGGTGGTTTCTCAACATCCTTGGAAAAGGTACGAATTCACTAATTTTCCTTCACTTAAATTTAATCACTATCTTGTAGGTATTATTGATTTCTAATTGTTTGTTTCTATTTTAATTGATAAGAGGCAAATTTAAGAGAAATCCGTTAACCAAAAGGAATAACTATAATTATATTATTTAGTGCCTCATTTAATTAAATGATAAAATTAGGGAAATTTACAGATGAAAGCCACGGGAAATTGAGAGGAGTCAGCATCTAAGCTGCTATATTATTTGATTTTACACCCTCAGTAAAAAGAACTTTTTATTTGTGTTGTTATTTTCTTCCTTTAGACTTTCATATTTATATATATTATTATATTACATTAAAACGTCAGTACTTGAACGCGGCAGAGTGAGTATATCTTTGCAAGTATTTTGGATAGATGTAAGGAATTATCCGCTAATTGTAAACATCGGCATGACGATAAATTGGCGCATTTAGGCAACAGTTCAGTTTTACTTGATTCCCTGCCTACATGAATTTTATTGTAAACTTTTTACATAATTCTATTTCTTGGTTTTTTTTTTTTACTTTTTAAATGACATATCAACCTTCATAGGTTATTCAATGCTAAAGCCATCCTAATCAATGAACAGTATAAGTTTTATTATTTCCTTAGCTGGTGGGGGCATGAGTAAGCCCATATCTTTCCCAAGAGTAACTAATGCAAAAGTGTATGTAATAGCGTGACTGGAGTTTTGACTCACTAAATAAGATGTCACAGTGCAGCATGATAGCGACCAGTCCTGCGGGTATTCCACATGCTCGTGAGTTTCTGCATTCATATAAGTGAATGTGTTTAAATAATGAGCGTTTTTTTTATTTTATTTTATTTTATTTTATTTTTCTTTAAACTTCTTTCTATTTCCTTTCTTCCTTCTTGCTCGATTCCTTTTTCGATTTAAACACCAACTTATTGTTTCACTTACCCTTACTTTAATCTTCCTCTCATTTTCCTATCTCTTTCCGGTACAGAACATGGCTTCACATTGCCAGACATATCTAGATAGTTGGGCGTGTCTCCGAAATTTTGTCTGATGATAGTTGCAATTCTCCCTTTTGCTACGTGAGACTAAAAGTCACGAGCATAGCTTTATCATCAATCGCTTTATTCTTATTCATATATATATATATATATATATATATATATATATATATATATATATGTGTGTGTGTGTGTGTGTGTGTGTGTGTGCGTGTGTGTAAAGAGAAAATTGATAACAAGGTAATCCAAGTGGGAGGAGAGATTTATTTAGAAGTGGACACTATTGCGTTTCGGTTCTACTGAACCATCATCAGGACCATGACGGGTGATATTAGCGATGTTAAGTCAACAATGGATGTTTAAGAATATAAAATACAAAAACCTACATTTTTAAACATCCATCGTTGACTTAACATCGCTAATATCACCCCTCATGGTCCTGATGATGGTTCAGAAGAACCGAAACGGTATAGTGTCGACTTCTCAATAAATCTCTCCTCCCACTTGGATTACTTTGTTATGAATTTTTCTCTACATATTGTCGGATTAAAATACATTGTTTACTTTCATATATATATATATATATACTTTCTTTAAAGAAAAAAACAAAGACCGGTTACTTTAGGTTTATAAATTTATTTCCATCCTGTTTTGGGTTTCTGGTGTAAACCAAAAACACGAAGAAAAATATAACAGGACTTCTTCAGATCTTATGGATAAAATAAAACAGAACAGACACGGGGGGCGGAGGAAGAGAGGTGAAGAGTTATCTCCTTGTTTTATTAAACATCCGTTTTTTTATTAACTTATTTATTGTTTTTATTTTTATTTTTCTAAATTTATCGTCGGTTGGAATTATAGTAATTTAACTTTTTTAAAATTTTATTTATTTTCTTTTTTTGTTAAGTTCGATAATTAACTTTTATGCGTTTTGTTTATATAATAAATTTTTGTAAGGGAAATATTTATACTTATATTAATTAGTATAGCTCTGTAATATTAGTTACATTGAATCTCTAACAGGAAAATTTGAATGATTTCTTGTCCTGAAGGAATTACTCCCAACTCTGGTTTAACTGGACCGAATAATACCTATATATATATATATATATATATATATATATATATATATATATATATATATATATATATAAAATGTGTGTGTGTGTGTGTGTGCGTGTGTGTGTGAATAGCATAGAGATACACTCAACGTTGCTTTATGACAGTCAGTCTCTCGCCTATGCGATGATCAGAACAAAAACCTTTAGAATTATGATTGTTGACTCTGTGTCTACGTTATTCTAAATTCAATGATCTATCAAGGTATTGACTGCTTTTTATGAATAGAGCAAATTCCATTATACAAACCAAAATTTTAGACATGATTTATTTTGATGGGCATCTTACTAAACATTAATCCTGTGTTAAATAAAAGTTTTCCTCGTCAAATTTCAGCTTATAATAACATATTGAGAATGAATAATAGTAATATTTCTCTGTTGGTAAATTTGAAACGCATGTTCCTTCGCTCGTTATCACCTGTAGGGTTCCCACTGCTGCTGCTGACTTACTGTCTTAATGGTAATATATTCAGTCCTTTGAATGGCTTAGATACTGCAAGCAAACTATCGATTCAGGCAATTACGACATTTTTTCTTGCAGAGACAGATTTACTCCATAGTCAGTGAGTGTGTGTTTTTTTTTTCGTTCTGAGCTGAGAAGTATGAGGAAGTAATTGCTACATGATGACACTCCTCATTGGATATCATGTCATTTATGTATGTAAGCCAAGTCAGAATATCAATCTAGATAATTCTTATTTTTATAAGCAAGATACTTTTGTTTGACAATTACTGCATATATATGTAAAATACCAACATGAATTTGAAATGTAGATTACATAATAATAAATTTACCAAGATTAGATTAGTTGCCGGATAAGGCCAGTTGTATGGAGCAATCAGTGAGAACCAAACTCACTTACAATGGTCTGCTAATCTGGCTTACTAACATTTATACGATTCAAACAAATCAATATTGATTTCTTTCTCATGTTTTTTAAAAATCAATGATGAAACAGATTTTTGGTTTATCGTATTTTACTGCCAAGTCTTTGAATTTTTAAGAAGACACAACAAAGCAAATTATGTCAAATAACAAAATTCTATTTGATGAAACCAAGTTATTTAACAGACTTTTCAGAAACGTGGTTGAAGCGGTTATTTTAACAATAACACTTAACGTTAAACGTGGATCGGAGAAAAATGTAAACACACTGAGATTCGATAAAATATATATATATATATATATATGTGTGTGTGTGTGTGTGTGTGTGTGTGTGTGTCTGTCTGTCTGTCTGTGTGTGTACGTGTGTTTGTGTGTGTGTAATTCGGTCCAGTTAAACCGGAGTTGGGAATAATTCCATCAGGGGAAAAAAAAACATTCAACAGTGAACATTTAAATTTTCCTGGTAAAGAGCTCAATGTAACTGACATTACAGAGCAATAATTTCTTTAAAAAAAAACAAAAACTGGTTACATTAGGATTATAAATTTATTTCCATCCTGTTATGGGTTTTGATATAAATCAATATATATATATATATATGTGTGTGTGTGTGTGTGTGTGTGTGTGTGTGTGTGTGTGTGTGTGTGTGTGTGTGTATTCAGTACCGAACAAAAGTCTTCGGTCACTTTAAACTTGTATAAACTTCTACTAATTGCCAACTTATATGTGGATGTTTAACATTGTTTTTTTCGGCTGAAATATTGGCCCTGTTGTAGTCATTTCCATACCTAACCCATATATTTTATATTGGGGTTCTGAATGAGAAGGGACGATGCGATACCATTCCGTCCATTGGCCGTGCAAAAGTTTTCGACTACCTTAGATAAACAGATGAAAATTGTATTACATAATTTTCATTTGAAGAAGTTACGGGACATTGTTAATATTTTGTGCGGCTTGAATAATTGCTTTACTCCACCGAGGAGAGTTGCGTACAAGATCTTCTTCACCTTCATAGGTATGAGATGCCATTATCTGTGACTGAGCTCCTACAACTCTTCAAGATTGCGTGGATTCTTAAGGTAAATTCTATTCTTTACTTCTGTACGCACTTGCTCGAAGATACTTGAGTCAGGGTAATTAGCTAACCAATCTTTCAATATGGTATCAACTTCAACAGCCAAACCCTTTTGCGCTGCACACAATCCATAACCTGACTATTGCTGTTCACATTTTTACATGATGCATGTTGATATCTATTTCTGTTGATGAGTTATTGCTGCCAAGATATGTGAAATGGTCATTGAATTTTAGAGGTTTAACACTTAAAATGGAAATGGCTCCTTACTTAAAACCCATAAACTCTGTATTGTTTTTATTCACGTAAAGGTAAATGCCGCTTGCTGCCTACTCGAGGCTATGTAGTTGGGAATCGGTTAGAGCAGATGTATTATAAGAAGCACAAGATCATCTGTGTGGTCTTCGTTTGTACGAGTTATCGTTTGATTCTTGTCTTTTTAAATATGAAACCATTATCTTTTTTTTTTATCTAACGATGTTCGAAATACATAATATTGGCAGATTATAAACATATATAGTGCTGTTTTATCTCTTTGCAAGACCCCAGCAACAATGTCGATGAAGTCAGTGTCACTAACAGATGAGCGAACCATTGCTTTCGAATTTTGTAACACAGCATTATAGTTTCTATGGGAAACCATATGTTGGTAAGATTTTCTACACCTTTTCTTGGTAGAAATATATGAACAATATCGTGGCCTCAAGATTTTTTGTACGTATTCCTTCTATGATTTGATGGATTGTTAGAATATATGATGATGTGGATCGAATTCTCCGAAAACTGCTCAGATTTTTTTCAAAGAATTTTTTTCAACTTCAAGTCGGAAGAACAGACAAGTAGAGCATTAAAAAACTTATCAAATTAAGCAGTAAGACTTATTCCATTTGTAGTTTCTTGGTGATTCCAAGAACACATTTCTTGAGGAATGGGAGGCTTTATTTACTTTCTGCGCAATGGCGTTGGTTGGATTTTTTTATTAAGTAATGATGTTTTTTTCATGTTATCTCGTATTTTGGCTTGTCTCCAAGGAAACGCTACTTTTGGTTCTTGGGTTTGTTCGTATACACTCGGCTGCTGCTTCTATACGGGCAGTAACAAAGTTTTCAAATTCGTCAATCGCATTTCGTCTTGAAGATGTTTCTTGGAGAATATCAAATTTGTTTCTTATAATAACAATATATTGATTGCTTATATCAGTATTGGCAAATGAAGACCAGTCATATAGAGAATATATTTCTTTTTGTTTCTTATTTCTACACAGACTCAGGCGATTTTTTTCTTAGATCATTCTGTGATCAGAAGATGTCCGTTTAAAAGAAGGGTATGGATCTCACCAAAGTGTATTTATCTAATTCTTATTTATGAATATATAATCTGTTGGTAACACATAGCACTATTACCCTTGGGAAAGGTATGAATCCAATTATTCTCCCTCCAGCTATGGGTAAATAGTAGGGCAGACTAGGTTCTTCAGCCTTGGTTGGGCAACTAGTCTAGGAGAAGGAAAACTGAATTCAAACCTGTTAAACTCCGCTTAAAAATTGACCTTGTGTCATATTCGGCCCGAGCAGAGGGGGTTGGGTAAATATATATAATCTGTTGTTACTTTAGAGTTTTGGGGTTTGGTATATACCCATAGATTTCTATCCACTTTTCGGAATTTATTGCCTAGAAATTAGGTAATTATTAACTATTTCTGTTTGGCAGGTTATATCAGCTAAATTCATGATATTCATCTTGGCCTATTTAAACATCCATCACTCCGCTGATGATTAGAACAATTATGTTTGAGAGTGTGTCGGACAATGATTGCTCGTTGCCGAATGTGGTAACGTTCTTTTTATCACTGGTATTTGTGGGACTGTAGCAAAAGACAATTGCTGTACTGAGGTTGGCATAACATAGAGAACACATCATTGTCAGATTCTCTCTTTGCTAAAAAGGGATTTTGAGGAATAAGGTCTGTGAAACGTTCCTACTCCACGGATCGCGGTACTGATGGAGTTTTTCATGCAGATACCAAGACAAATGTCCATCCATGATTTTATCACGGTATTTGGGTACAATAACATGAAGACTACCATAGAAAACTAGAACATTGATCTCGTTCGCTAAGGTAGTTCTCAATGTTCTTGTATACGAATGATGTTTGATTTGTGTTTAACTAAAGATCGGATAGTAGGTTAATTTTGTTTTAAGTCGTCACATTAAATGTCACAATGCTGACAAAGATTTTGAATCTAAATTTGGTTTGGAGTCTGTAGAAGATTTTTTGAACACTGGAGTCAGAGCTCCAGCCTCAGCAGAAAATGCTCCCTATTAACTCGGATTGTGGTTTAGATGTATGGCTTAAAATAATTGTTGTAATTTTGCGGTGGCTGTTCTTTTTATCATCTTTGGACATTGACATTATAGATGAGTAGCAGAGATTTCTATCACGTTTTCCACACTTAAAGTCAATGATTCAGTGACTAGCCGGTCAGGATATTTATAACTGTTTTATTGTCGATGGATTATTAATATCTGGTGTTGCACTCGGAGGTTTTGATAATAGGATTTTTCCTTCTTAGAAAAAAAAGTATTATACTTACAGTTAGAAATTTCTTGAGTTTTAACTTAATATAAGTCTAGCAATACCTTTATTTTTAATCAGGATTTCTGGATTGATCATATTCCTTTTCATGATTGATTGACTCTTTTTTCTTGTTATAGTATTTTTCCTTGGTTATTTCTTGATATCTAGGCATTTACACGAAAATATTTTCTATAATAAACCTTGCCACATTTTCGACGAAACTATTTTTTTCGAAAGTACGTTGTAAATATTTATCTATAAAAGTTTTCAAATTCAATGATTTTGGATAATTTCAGAGATTTTTATATAGTTGTGCCTAAATCTAGTTTTTAAGATAAATTCATTTTAAGGTTTCTACTTTTATGAAAATATCTATACGAATCTTTTTTTTTTGGGGGGGGTAAGTTTATCATATTATCCTGATTTCTTTTGTTACCGCATGTGTTTTGCTGTTTTAATCATAATACACAATATTTCAAAATTTATACAAAAAAATGTAATAAAATAACCCTTGTTTTTGGTTTTTTTTCGGCAATATTTTTTTCAAAAGTTCGCCATTTGTAAATATTCACTGATAACAGATAAAAGAGGAAATTCAAAGATTTTGGCCGACTTTGAATTTTATGATTTTATTATTTTTCTATTTTCAAATGTAATTTCAGCTGCATCATTTTTCAAATTTAAAATCATTTATCACCGTTTTATAATAATTTATATGCGATAAAACTTTTCAATAAACAGCATATATGTTTGTCATTTTTTAAATACTCGTGTTATATCTGGAATACTTTGAAGTTGTGAAGTTAACGATATAGTTTATAAAACTAGTTTTGCATTAGAATCTTTTGGAAAGAAAATTAGTTACAAATGGTAAAAAAGATGGATTTATATATCAACTTGAAATTACTCTTTACTTCGCTTGTTACGTTATGTTATGGGGATAATTGTGTATGGGGATGATGGTGAATGGTATGGTTAAGTTCTTTTCTTCATGTTAATAAATAGTTGGTCTGATCTTCAAATCATAACAGGGGGATCAGTTTCAATCTCAAAGTCCCAAATAATTTTATGTCTCATTTTTAAGGACAGATTCTGTTTTGTCCCTATAAAATTTCTCAGTATGACCAAACTTTTGTAAATTGCATATTTTACAGTGGATCACCTTTCTCACCCACTGATTTTTTGTTTTGCATTCCATTTTAGCCAGTTTACTGCATTCACTTAGTGTTTATTGTTTGATCTCTGTCACGTCATGTTCTGTACTTGCAATTCTTCTGTGTATCATCAACTTTTGCTTTCATATATTTTTTCTTGGGCTATTATTTTTTGCTGTTATTAACAGAGAGTCGATTGAAATATTGATTCATTTTTTTTCTTCCAATTTTTTTCCATATTACTTTATTATTGTTTTACCGTTTTTCTTTAGCTTATTATTGTTGATATTGCTATTACAGGCTGCCGTAATCTTTCTTTGTTTTTCTTGGCATATTCTATGAATGTCTCTATTCTTTTATTCACGCAATCCATAAGGTTGGTGGGCTATTTTCCTGATTCTTCCCTTGAACCATAGAGACTATGTCATCCCTCGGATGTAAAGACTTTCGCATCGTCATTGATCTTATTTCTCTATTGTCTAAAAGCCTGCTTTTCTATCTTCTTTATTTTCATAAAGATCAAGGGAATTTTAAAAGGGTGACCACCCTGGCATTTATTCATATGATCAGATTTCTGCCAGAGAGTATATTTTTCTAACCTTTTCTTTTATCACTGTTTCCTTGACGGCGTTCATTTTAAAGGTTCTAAGCTGTTTACATTTTTAGTTTTTCCAAGTTTTCTATTGTTTCTTTCTTCACCTTTTTACATTTGCAGCATGGCACATTTTTCAGTCTCGAATGAGTGTCCTGGATATGATACTAAACAGTCTGATGGTGAGGTCCCAATAGTGATGGGGCCTTGGGGAATACGGAGTACCCCTTCATTGCCATGGCTCCCTGGTCCACTCTATCTATGGGCTAAATAGCACTAACGGCATACTTATGCTAAACTGAATTGTTTGACTAAACTGAATAGTTTGAAATAGAAATGTTTTTGACAATTAAACCGTACTTACATTTAAACTGCGTGCTTATGCTAAACTGAATTATTTGGAATAGAACTGTTTTTTAACATTGAATATGTACTGATACTTAACTGAATTGTTGTAACTGTATGAATAAACTGAATAGTTTGAAATAGAAATGCTAAACTGAATTGTTTTGAATAGAATTGATTAATTACATAAAAATGGATTTGGCGTTAAATAACCTACAAAGGTTGATATGCCATAAAAACCCAACCAACTAACCAACCAATACATATATTCCAATAGTTTCATTCTTAACAACATCTCTACCAGAAGAACTTAAGCTGATCTTATATCTAACAGAGATCTCTATAAACGGGCCTCCTAGGTATAATGGTGTTACTACGCGTTATAGTCCCTTATATACATGAATTATATCTGTGAGATTTGGTTTCTTTATTTGATGGAATATCACCCTTCGTCAGTTATATCATGTCAACGCCATCCCTTTAAAAGAACATTAGTGGAGCTATTTAACCAAAATTGCTGTGGGGGATGAGTGGGTTCAAAACGTTTCTTAAAGTTATCAGTCCAAAAAAGAACGTATTAATACGACTGGATTTCAAACACGTTTTCTGTGATGTCCAGCACTTTACCTCCGACATCACGGTGACTCCCTCATCAAAAGATATGTAAAATGATTACTTATATTAGATAGTGATTTTTATATTATATAACTGCGTACGCAATTCCCTAACTTCTTGACGTACAATAACCCTAAATTAGTTTTACATACCGTTAAAATCAATCAGTCAATCTATTTTGTTGGTAAATATCTTTATATACGTGGAGCCTTCAATAAGTTTCCAGACTTTTTTGTACAGGCATTTAAAATTGTCGTAGACTCTTGAAAATTCAGATGTTATTGCAATACATATTTTGAGATGACTGACCAATTTTTAAAATTTCAGGTTCAAATGAGCAGCTACTCAGCAATTGGAATACACTCTACTAAAGCCTGATTGCCACAGCTGGTGAATTTCAGAAATGCAATCTGACACTTTAAAAGAACTAATGCAATAAAATTGTGTTTTAATCTTGGAAAAGATGCCACAGAAACGTATGAAATGCTTCAGACTGCTTTTCGACCATCTTGAATGAATCGAAAATCAGTTTTTGAGTGGCATAAGAGATTCCAGGAAGGCATGGAGTCTGTGAGGGATGATGAGAGGTGTGGGAGGAATAAGGAAGTCAATACACCAGAGTTGATTGACCAAATGGTTAGTGTTAGGGTTACTATCTTGAGGTTTTAAGGGAGTTCAGGAAGAGATTCCGTCGGAAGAGGCCAGCACTCTTCTTATCGGGTCAGTGGCATTTCCAGCAGGACAATGCACAAGTCCACGACTCCATCCTTGTCACAGACTATTTGACCAAGATGGGCATCAAGACAGTTCCTCAGCCTCCCTATAGTCCAGACCTTGCTTCCTGTGACTTTTGGCTATTCCCTAAGCTCAGAGGCCGTCGTTATGAGGCAATTAAGGTGATGAGCGTGGCTGTCACGAAGGTCATTTACACAAGAAGATTTCCATGGGGCCTTCCAGAAGTTGTTGGAACCGTACAACAAGTGGATTGCAGTCGGAGCAGATTACTTCGAAGGAGACTAGAATTTCATGAGTACTATCAATAAAAATCCCCATACGAAAAAAGTCTGGGAACTTATTTAATGATCCTCGTACATGAGTAGGTTTATCTTTTCCAAAGAGTTTGTAAATTTATAGCCTCCTTTGTATTTTCTTAATATATGATTTAGCGGGATCATTGCTAAAGTAAATATGAATGGTAAAAATGAGTCTCGATTGAAGAAACAGGAATAACAGCTTGCAAAACAAGATTTACTTCGGTTTTAAATGACCCAACTTCCTATAAACTCATCTTAGTCAAATAGCAAAAGCTTGTTTTTTGGAAGGTGGAGGGAGGGCAGTTGGAATTTTATACACCCCAGACAGAAAATATGATGACAGCGAGTAGACTTGAAAGATTATTGTCCTTCATAAACTGTCCACTTTTATCTCATTCCCATTCCTATTCATTATTAATACAGAGATTCTGAATTTGATTTCTTCTTGTCCGTATGTTTTTGGCTTACGATCTTACATGATTATAAATCGTTCGGAGCCGATTTGTTTTTATTGTCATAGAATTATTCTTGAATATTCGATTGCAAATTGATAAGGTTGCACCGCTCTAATCAATGGTGACTGATAATAATATTGTTGCTTTAAATAAAATTTATCATCTAACAAGAGGTGAGAAGGATGAAGTTACTCTCTTGTCTGTTTTTTTTTTCTTTTCAAAAATACATTATTTATAATTTGTGCATGTCTCAGTCTGATCTATGACCGTCACAAAGAATATCGAGGTTAGTAGAGGTAGTTGATCATCACTATTAAACTTATTTAATTACATATAAAATTAGCATTCAAATTACTGGACTTAACCTAATTTCTGACTCTTATCCTACACCAGACGGAAGGTCAAAATATTCAAAAAGCTCAATCTCAGAATAACTCTTCCATACACAAAATTTATCCGTACATTTAGCAATGTCTTTATTATTAAAAGAAATAACAATTTATTGTAGGTTATAATTAGTAGTCATGGTAGGGGGTGACGGTAGGGATCGCAGTAGAAGAAGAGGAGGAGTGCATATATATATATATTGAGAGAGAGAGAGAAGGAGAGAAGGACAGTTTCTATGTGCGTGCGGGTGCTTCTGTGTGTGTGTTTGCGTGGGTGGACAGCAGATTTTCTTGAAGACATATTTTGTTAAAAACGGTGTAAAGTTGAGCTTTCTTCTTTGTCAGATAGCAAAAATGAGGAGGAAGGTTATTTAACATCAGAGATTTCGGACTATTATTTACTAGCTTCCATCATTATTTGAGACATCTCTAGTGCGAACTAAGTGGTAATAAAAAAAACAAACTCGAATCCAAATTATTGTCTGTCAACTTTAACTATATATATATATATATATATATATGGGGAAAGCAGTTTCATGTTTGATATGTTTGATTAAATAGGAAAGAGAGTTCTGTCAGTTTATTCTATCTTCGATCGGTTCAAGTCTTCATATAAGTTGTTTAATGTCTGGATAAAAATAAATTCAGAAATACTAGCGAAAAATATTACTCCTCCCCAAATTTATTTCATACAGAAGTCTATGAATCATAAAAAAAATTGAACGAACCCAAGGTAGAATATACAGAAACAAAGGGCCTGTTCAGTTTTATCAAAAACACTCGCGCGTGTGCAAACATATTTATAGGAATCTCTCTCTCTCTCTCTCTCTCTCTCTCTATATATATATATATATATATATATATGTATTAAATGGTAACATATATGGTAGTACATATCAATATATACATATAGTATAATATATATATATATATATATATATATATATATATCATATATACATGCATATAAATTATAACATGGTAACATATATATATATATATATAGTATATGGTAACAGATATTACCAGGTGATATACATATATAAACATACATATATGTATATATACGTATGTGTGTGTGTGTGTGACAGCTCTATCATTGATATTGAGCACTCTAATAATACCGCAAAATTTTGACCACTATAGACCGCTCAAGTGGGCTAGTGATAACCACAAACTATTACAATACATATATATATATATATATATATATATATATATATATATATATATATATATATATATATATATATATACCAGTGTCATTCAATAACTATGGTCAATTTTGCAATAAAGCAAAGGACATTTCATTCAAGTAAAGACATCTTTTGATTTTTCGATCTGAGACTAATTCTCCTTTAAAATAGATTTTTCATAAGAATAATAAACTTTTGTATTCCTTTAGAATAAAACCTTTTGGGTAGAGTTTTTATTTAATTTTCTCTCTGTACCCTTAACTTGATCGCTCAAAAATTTTGTTCCACTCAGAAACTCTTTGCAGAGGCCAAACAAGTAGAATTCAAAAGGGTTATATGTGGACTGTTGGTAAGATGCTCATAGCTGTTCAAAGAAATCTGACTCATATTGTCCACTGTTCATACTCCAGAATGGGGCCATGTTCTCTAACTTCCTCATTTTGGGATCCTCAACGAAAACTGAACTCAAAATAGGCAAAATCATCATGCAAAATTTTATGTTCCGTAGCCAGAGAAATTCCCAGTTGTTCAGAAATATCCCCAATTAAAACTTTTTGTCGGGCAAAAGGAACACATTGACTGAATCCAACATTTAAAATGTGTTTAATGCTGTAGTCCTGCTTGGTCAGCTGTCATCTTGAATGCTAATTAGAATTTTTTAAGACAATTTAGCCCATTTGTAAAATAGTTTTGTCTATTACAGTCTTTACTCAACCCATAAATTTCTGCAATTTTCGCATGGTTTGGATTTGATGACAGAGCTCTGGTTTACCACCGTTTATAATACCTTCAACGGGTTTTGTGGACTAGTGGGTAGAGTGTTCGCATGGGTGACCTGACTTCAATCCTAGGTCGCGTCATACCCAAAAACTTTAATACCTCCTTGCTTAACACTCAGCAATATAAGTTACATATCAAGGGTAAAATGGGGAAATCCAAGGAAAGGAGTAATGCCCTCCCCTTCTGCACGGTGTAGTAGCTATTGAAAAGGAGCCTTCTGGTCACCCTCGACTTCGGTCACCAACTTTACTTTTTACTTACTATAATACCCTCAAAATAAATACTTATTCAAGATTAACATTTTTTGCATAAACCAAATTGAAACAATGCAGAATATACATATATATATATATATATATATATATATATATATATATATATGTATATTGGTGAGACAAAAGTTTAATAATAGTTTGTTAATGCGAGGCCCAGTTCGTTTGACCCGCATGTTTTCGCAGAGATCGAGAACCTGATGAACCATACTGGTCAGTGAGATGTCAGACACACCTTATAACCTATGATGCTACTTGTCAGATTTAGCTCTATGGCTTCGAGCATTGCTTCGTGTTCACCGTGTTTCCCGCATCCCGAGCGAAATTTCTTGAACTATTTCGTTTGTGTATTGCGTATTGTGATCTTCTGCGTTTTCACCTTTCGCACCACATATGTTTGGGGGTAAATAGTTGGTCAGATTGGGTTATTTAGCATAACGAAGTAAAAGAAATACTCTCAAAGCACCCATGATTTGCAGCAGTGTAGTGGTAAAATCAGAACCGACATTCTACAGAAAGAACATTGTTGTTTTCGACTTCTTCTCTGTAACTTCTTCGGTGACACACTCAGGCTAACTTGTGTAGCGTTTTGTCTTTTCTTTGAACAAACTTACTGTTGTGAAGGTAAAACTTCCGGTCTTCCATTAAGCTTCATCCTGGCCAGTACCGAACATAGTCTGATCTCTATTTAAGAAAAAGCAAACACAGCTTAGTGGAAGTCAGTAATTGAGAATTTGTTTAAGACCCACCGGCTTGGATCACATAAATTTGACATACATTTTATTTAATCTCTTTAATATTAATTCATTTTTGTCCGAACTCATTCAGGGATCATAATAATAATTATGACTCCTGTAAGATATAATCTCACATTTTCTTGGGTTATAAAGAAATCAGTTTCTTCACAAAGTGATCTATGAAAGCCATAGGTGGACAATCACTCAGATTCAAATACCAAACGCATTTCTTCTCCCCACGCCCCTCTCTCTCTCTCTCTCTCTCTCTCTCTCTCTCTCTCTCTCTCAGTATCATCAACAGGATATTTATTTATTTGTTATCTCTATAAGAAGTGCTAATATAACCTTTAAAGATTTTTTCAATTTTATTTCATGAATTATTATCTGTCTTGTAATCGTACATGATTCCAGTTATCACTTAAATGTCAGCAAGTAACAAATCCAAATGAAGACAACAATAATTCATTCCCACTCAGTGAGATTTAAACACGCTTCAATACTACTAGAAACAATCATTACATAATTAAAGCAGCTACCAACAAAGGTACCTGAAAATTTTCCGTGGAGAATCTTAATATCAGCCCTATAACTCCTGGTTGTCTTTGAATCGGACAATTTCTCACTGTGGGGGTGTCCCAGTAGAGTAGTGGCTAACATGCTAAACTGCAACATCGTTTAAAAAGAGTTCGAAATCAAGTCGCTCTTTTACAATCACTTTCGTAATAATGCCCCATTGAGAGAATCATGAACGCCTTTATTCCGCAGATATGTATCGAATAGTACCCCTATTGTTCTTCTACAAGAATTGCTTTGGCATTAAATACCCCATGTATATTTATATGCCATTAAACAAAGAATCCAATCTAAACGTATTTCCCGTTATCGTAGAAAAAAGATTCGGATGTTTTGCAATGAAAATAAAGAAACAGTTTAAAGATTAAAAAATTCCAGCTTGAACTTAATTCTATTGCCGATTTAAAATCTTTCAGGATTCCATCAATAAAGATAAGTAAGTTTATCTCCAACTTCCAAAATTATTATCATTATAAATTATCTTAGTTGTGTTATTACCAAGGAATAACATTGATACACACTTGGATTTACAACCATTAATTAGATTTCAAACACTTTTCAAAACATCTTCGAAACGGGAAAGTTTGAGGAAATTGAAGTTAATTTAAATTTCAATAATTTGTGCTAATGGTTTCTGAAACTGTGAAATCGTTTTCAATAGTTCCATTCATTAAAAATACATTAGCAATTTACTGGTGAAATCAATATATGATAAACTTAAAGGAAATATACGCATTTTCCTCAAATAGGGCAAAACACCCGAGTAATTCTAATTTTTAATATATGCCACCTTTTACTGTTAAAAAAAGGAAGCGAATGTGTTATTATCAAGGAAGAGAACTCACTAGGCGCCTCTGGTGGTGTAATGGTTAGCAAGCTGGACTAGCAAACCTACACGAGTGAGTTCGAGTCTCACTGGGTGCCCCTTTCATATGGCCTTGTGCCACATCTAAGCAAAAAGCTTAGTAAATTACCACTCACTCACATTTCCTGTCTGTCTGTCTGTCTCTCTCTCTCTCTCTTTCTAATTGATATCTTTATATATATGATTGTAAGTAAAATTCTCGCTAAAAGTGTCTTTAATCCGAAAAATCTTGACAGAATAGAAAATACAAAAACGCAGAGCAATATCTCTGCATATTTCAGGAATAAAATTCGATAATTCTAAAAAGAAAAACGATTTAAAAAATGAAGACACATACAAAGTGAAACACCGATTTGCCTGTTTTATCCTGTTTTACTGTGTTATATATTTGTATATATAGCTTACTACATTTATACATAAAGAATGTTTGGTATAGGTACTTATATTTACGGTCACCTATGTTATCATCACAAAAAAAAGAATATATATATATATATAGTTTGACGTTTGAGTCAACCGGGTTTCGATCCCAGCTACGGGAAGATACTGTCTAGCCACACTGATGAGTTCTGATAGAACGAAACAGATCTGTCTGTGGATAACTATAGAGATAGATATACTCCCCTACCCCCGTGGGGTTGAGTTCTCTGGCGAAGATGTAATCGTGTTGCCCTTAGCGTCTATTGCAAGCCTCTTCGTAGTTGAATTGAGGTCTCGGCTACCATTGAACGGATGTATGTAAACAATAGTAAATGTGATTTAATAATTTACTTCGCAGCTAATATCTCGTCGTGGCTGAATGGTTAGAAGCTTTGGTTTGACGTTTGAGTCAACCGGGTTTCGATCCCAGCTACGGGAAGATACTGTTTAGCCACACTGATGAGTTCTGATAGAACGAAACAGATCTGTCTGTAGATGACTATATATATACCAAACCACACTATATTTAAGCAGAGATTAACAAGTTTTATTTCAGATTTTTTATTCTCTTGGGTCGGTTGCCATGCTAAGGGTAAATAACATATCTTCAAGTTTAGCCGTAACTTCAAAGAGAATGGTTAGTTGCATACCTTTTTGAAGGGTATTAGCAGTATTTGAAATACAAGTAATCTCGAAGAGCAGTTTATTTGTTTCATTTCTTAGGATGATAATCATTGGACGAGAAGTAAATATATTGTAATGAACGAGATGACTTACCTCCTGCAAAACATAGCTGTTTGGCCAATCAAGTTTCTTTAAGAGTTCTCGACCGGCATGAAAAGGCGAATTTATAAATTGTGGTTTCGTTTTGTCTCGTTTCTTGCCTGAATATGCAAATTTATATACAAGATCATTGCCTATAAAGCAGCTCATTAGGGGAGGGTGTGATTTAAACCAAAGAAAGATTTTTTCTCTGCTGCGACATGCACGTAAAAGAGAAAGGAGTTTGTGCAAAACTGATTCGATCCATCACTCGGAAAGGGAGGTTATTTTCTAGCAAAATAGAAGGCTGTCCGGATCAAATGCCTGGCACCTTTGGATAAACATTGTCTCTCATCTAACAGAGACCGCTTTGAAAGTAAATTCTGGGACCAATTTCAGATTTCCATTCACAACTACTCTCGGCAACTGAATACAACCTATTTTGGCAAGATGGTCAGTTTCGATTTGAAATCTTTGGTCATCCCCTTGAGGTTAAGGGGAAGTGCTTACGCAATCTACCAGCCAATCAAGGAAGAAGCAAGCTGGATGCGATAAAGCGCGCCCTTTATACAGCATACAGAACGGGTGGGTCAATCACTTTAAGACGGTTCATTCAGTGACGACTCCTTCCAGATGAGACGATTATGTGTACCTGGCCGATTAAAGAAAGTTAACATTGCCACTTTATGGTGTAATTGATCGGATATTGGGATGTGCGTTTTTGGAAGGGTATCCATTGATGTTAGCCAGTTCCTGCAAGCGTCATCAAATCCAGGTTAGATGAATATAGACCTGCTGCAGACTAGGACTCGAACCATCTTAAAAGAGTCAGAATAGGTAGCAGCAGCTACTGAGGAAGCGTCGTCCAAATCAGAAGGGACTGATGCCGGCGATTTTTGTCCCTAAGTGTCGTGAGGGCCGCAAATGTTACAAGTGTGGTGGTCTAAAAAACTTCTCCCAAGAGTGCAGATGCATGAATCAAAGCAAACCACGTTGCTACCGCTGCATCAGTCTGGGCCACCTAGCGCAGAATTATCCAGAAAACATGCTCGGGGGCAAGGAACTGTCGCCACACTTACCCGCTGCCAGTCAGCAAATGCGGGTTTTCTCGCAACAAATGTTCATGTAAATACTGTGCAGTGCACGGCTCTCATAGATACGGGATATTCCTGTTAATAATCATTGCAAGCCGCTGTGGGGCCTGGAATAAGTGACATATGGTGCTTGAGACAATTGATGATATGTCCCGTGGGTGCTGCGGAGTAGGAGTTATTTTGATCCTAACAGAAGGAGGTTATTGTGCTAAGGTGGACGCACTGGTGGTGCGTGTCAAGCCTCTGGAGTATGATTTACTGATTTGAATTTTCGCAATACGTAAACTGGACGGAAGTTGTGGTCAGGCCTATAAGAAAAATGCAGCTCAGGCAGAAACGTGAATCATGTGCAGCCATCATGATTGAAGAACAAGACCTCAGTGCTGTTTTTGTCCGCGAGAAAAAGGACAGGTCAGTGAAGAGGAAGTGGACAGGAAACAAAGCACCAGATCAACTGCACAACACCGTTGAGGAATATACGGTGTCCAATAAAAGCAGAGCTGAATACGAGACTGAACTGGAGACATAGATTGCCAATAACGATTGCCCTCCCTTTGAGGATTGATCTCGTTGATGGCCGTTACACAAGCCACTAAAGCTAAGTTACAGCTCGTGATGGATTATAGACATAAATCAGTGCCTTGATGCCTTCACCGCAAATGCAGATTTGTGAGTAACGAATGAGGGAGTGACAACTTAGAGCCAGCGTGGCTTTGCTTGACCTACGGAAAGCATATCTTCAAATAGGGATCCATGAGGCGCTGTGGCCATTCAAAACGGTCATCGTCAAAGAAAGGAGGTACTGCCTGACGTTTCTGTAGATTAGAATCCATCAGTTTGTCTAGTAAAGACCCTACTCGATTAAGAGATGGGACTCAAAGTCTCGGGGGAGCACAACACACTGCGATGGAAGCAAGGGAACTCAATTCCTGAACTCTCCGTTTCACTGATGCGACGCATAGTATTTTCCATCAGTGGGAAGTTGGTGGGACATTTTCCTATCTACGGATGACTTAATGCAGCCATAGGAATGATAAAAAGACGAGCGAGTATAGTAACGAACAGATAGCATGACACTGTGAAGGATGCCCCTCTCAAGAAAATGATGGCTAAAATGCTGACCAGAGTGCGTCAAGATGATCAAACCCGGGGGGATTGGTGAGTGGCTGGGGAAGAAATAAACTCGTGGGTTGAAGCAGTTTCTTTGGCGATGGGTGTGGTTTTGGAGGACAGTGGAACTATTCAAGAAGATGCATGCTGGCTTAGACCAATAAATGACGGGCAACGCATAAACCTGGCAGAACTAGATGCCCAATGAAAGGTAATAATCTGGCATTACAGTGGCAGGCCGAGGTGGTGCACGTGTACACTGACTCAGAATGTGTGTATCAATGGCTGATGAACACCCTGGGAGGCAAAACCAAAGTGAAGCCGAAAGTCGTGAACGAGATGCTGGTGGGTAGGAGATTGCCAAACTTGCAGTAGCTAATTGAGGAGTACAGTCTGGTAGTCGACGTTAAACTGACCACGTCGAAGAAGAATCTGGCTGATAGATTAATCAGAGTGCCAAAGAGATGGCTTGACATGTTAAAGCGGAAATCAGAGCTACCGACGTGTGCTGTCCAGATGAACTGGTTAACCAACGAACAGATTCGTTCCATACATAGCAAGAGCGGACATCCTAGCTTACGGCGTACGACGTACTTCGTCCAGAATATCCTGCAGTTACAAAGACGATGGTATGGTCGGACATACGAGGTTTCGAGAAATTCTGTTCGGTGGACCCTGCCCCGGTCCAGTAGAAGAAGAAAAAATTCACGGTAGACAGAAACTGGTAGCGAATGGGCTTGGACGTGTCTCATTACGATGGCAGTCATTCTCTATACTTAACGGATTGTGTCCCGATGCGTTTCACTGTATAGCGCCCACTAGTGCAACAGGATGCAGTGTCTGTTATACGACAACTAAGGGCTGTCTTCTATGAACATGGTCCTCTCGTTGAAATATTTACAAACAACGCCCCAATTTTCTGTGCCCGAGACTTTTGGAACTTTGGGGCTGAATGGAGAAAGCAAGAAAGGTACTGAGGCACGTACACTCCAGAAGGTAATGCGAATGAGTGCCCAACTTCATTGCATTTACAGCGGCTAATTTCGTCATCTGAGGAGGGTGTAATTTAAACCAAAGAAAATTATTGTCTCTGCTGCGACATGTACATGAGAGAGAAAGGAGTTTGTGCAAAACCGATTCGACCCCATAACTCGGAAAGGAATGTTATTTTCTAGCAAAATTTGCAGACTGTCTGGATCAACTGCCTGTCACCTTTGGATAAACAATGTCTCTTAACTAACTAAAAGAGGTTGCTTTGAAAGTGAATTCTGGGAACAATTTCACAGTTCCATTCCCAACTACTCTCGGTAATCGATTTTATATATATATATATATATATATAATTCTTTTAAAGGAATTGTTGCTCTGTGATGTTAGTTACATTGAGTTGTTTACCTGGAAGATTTAAATGTACGTAGTTGAATAATCTAATTGCCCTGACGGAATTATTCCCGACTCCGGTTTACCACACACACACACACACACACACACACACACATATATATATATATATATATATATTTAAGAAAAAAAAACCGGTCACATTAGGATTATATATTTATTTCCATCCTGTTATGGGTTTTGATATAAATCAATAACACCAAAAAAATCTAACAGGACTTCTTCAGATCTTATGGATAAAATAATTCATAATAGATACAGGAATGAAGGGTGCGAGGGTATAGAAGAGGGGTGAAGAGTTTTCTCCTCATTTAGCCCACTTCCGTTTTTTTTTTAATTTATTGCCGATTGGAATTATAGTAAATTAATTCTTTATTTTCATTTCTTAAATTCTAAATATTTTCGACTTAAAACTCCAGATTTAATACTAATTTAGATAAATACAACTTTCTTTCATAACTTTACGAAAGGATACAGTAATACTTATATTAAATCAAAATTTAAAATTCAAATTTTTAATTTCGAATTTTATTTTCGTGCCTATTAATTCAGTTACCCTTCCATTGCAGAGTACGTGCACATCACATGGTTTCTTCTCATTTTTTTATTTTATTTTATTTTTTTCATTTACCTTAAATCTCAATTTAATCCAATGTTTTTTTGTTTAAGTATTATCTATGATAATTTGTCTATAGTTTAAATTTATTCCTTTGTCGTCATCTAGCTATTCATTCACATTATTGATTTAATAATTTCTCAGGGTCTGCGTATATCATTTTTTGTATTTTTTCCTCTAGACATAGATTACATCTATTATCAAAACATTTTAGAGTATTTGAATTTTTCAATATGTATATATATATATATATATATATAGTATTTTTAGTCCAGTTAAACCGGAGTTGGGAGTAATTCCATCAGGACAAGAAGTTATTCAAGCATGAATATCTAAAATTTTCCTGGTAAAGAGCTCAATGTACCAATAATACAGAGCAATAAATTCTTTAAGAAAAACAACGAAACCGGTCACAGGATTATAAATTTATTTCAATCCTGTTACGCATTTTTGAAATTTCCAAAAACACGAAAAAAGTAACAAGACTTCTTCAGATCTTTTGGATAAAAAATTTAGAATAGACACATGGTAGTGGGAGGAGATAGTGGGAAGGGATCAAAGAGGGGTGAGGAGTTAACTCTTCACTAAGCCCACTTCCGTTTTAAATTTAAATTTCGGTTAGCAATGTAGTAAATATTGTTTTTTTAAAAAGACTTTTCTTTAATTAATAATTTTTTAAACTTATATTTAGACCTAACTTACAGATTTTTTATTGCATTAGATTTAAATTTTAAATAATAACTTCACGTAAAGATACAGTATTAGATATATTAAAACTAAAAAATAAAACAAATATTTAATTTATTTACTATATTTTAACATTTCAAAAATATTTAGAAAGCATTAATTCGTTCTACTTTTTATGCGTGGTACGTATGTATTATATGCTTTTTCACAATTTTCTATCTAACAATTTATTTTATTTATTCTCAAAATTAGCTCTATGTTTTTATAGAAAAATTTGGTTAATTATTTATAGTTTAAATTTAGCCCTATGTCTACACCTAGCTATTAGTTCATTTCTCTTATTTAATAATTTTTTTGGCTCAGGAAAAAGCAAAATGTGGATTTTTTCTTCAAGACACAGGTTGCACCTACTATTGAAAGATTTTGGGGTACTAGATCTTTTCAATATGGACCATTGTATTTTAGGGGTTAACCCTTTATCTTTTAATCCCCAATAATGTTTTGATAGAGCAGTTTGATTTTTTTATGCTCATGGGAGAAGGAAAATTTATGATTTCCATACCTAATTTTAAAATTAGATGAAATTTCTATCCTAAAATTAGATGAGATTACTATCCTAAAACCCAAAAACTTAAAGGCCCTTATAATCCTCTTTTGTATGCTAGAGCTAAGAGGGCCATTACTATTTGGGATATATAATAAACCCTCATCATGATACAGACCTGCTTGTTGTGGACTAATGTTTCTAGTAAGCATATTTAATATATATAAACCTATAAGGTCTGCTATTTGGGAGGAATCATACCCCCCCCATTGGAACGTCGAAATTTTCTAATCCATTTTTTACCCAAGTTGAATCATTATTTTTTATAACTGTTTTCCTACAAGCTAATATTATTTCGTATTGTTCATTAATTATATCTATATATTTACGTGCATCGGCTTTGACAGAGAAAACGGTGGATTTCATCAAAAGACTGCGGTGGAAGGCCTTTTACTACCTGGGTTCTTGTGAAAACATTGACTATGTTAAGAAAGAGGTTTATAACCTCAAATCCCAAAATATTCCTCCAAATAATAGGCTACTTGACGCGTTTGAAACAGACTTATTTAAACTAATTAAAATGGTTAAATTTAAAAAGGTACTAAAATAGTCAATTTCTTGGATGTGACTTTAGATCGATCAAATAATTCTTATAAACCTTTCATAAAGACCAATCAGAACCCAACGTACATTAATGTTAATTCTAATCACCCTAAAAACATAATTAAGCAAATCCCAAAAGCGGTAAATTTAAGAATAGGTAAGCTATCTGCAAATGAAAAGATTTTCAAAGAGAGTAGTAAATTACTCGTTGTAGGAATGGAAAAATAGAAGAACAAAGTAATCGAAAAGTGATGAATTTATAACAAAGGAAAGTCGTCATTAAAATGTTTCGGTTTTAATGAATCTTCACCAGGACTTTAAGATGGTGAAACAAGTGTTGCTAGAACAATGATGAATGTTTCATAAGAAATACAATGACAGGGGAAAGAAGAATATATACAAAGAGGGATAATATAACCTTTCAATTATTCAATAAGCGTTCTTTTTCGAAAACCTATCACGTGATTTTCACAGGCAATGCAGTTTAGATATATTAAACTTCAAAAAGATTCAACGGATTAGACACATTTTGTCTATATAATTTTATTAAGGTTCTTTCAAGTTTCCTGATAAGTGTCTTGGTTTTAGATTGGAATTGGTAAATGAATTTACCAAAATTGTCCTGAGCGCTTTCAGACATTTCGTAGGCTATCAGAGGTTGCTACCCAACTACACACACACACGCGTGTGCGCATATATATATATATATATATATATATATATATATATATATATATATAGAGAGAGAGAGAGAGAGAGAGAGAGAAAGCGGGAGAAAAGCCAAAACTATAATACAAATGGGATGAAATTTCAGGCGCGAACTGGCTTCCTCGGAGAAAGGAAAATAGATGAATTTCCTAATTTCTTTTAAAGGTCATTCCGAGAAAGTAACGAGGCAAGGGAACCAAAGAATGATATAACGTATGTCTCTGGATTTAACGTGATGATTTTAGTATTCTTGGGTATTTGCGAATGCTTCAGTCAGCAGAAATTCTTTCAAATCACCTCACCGAACAAAAGAAAATAAACATCCAAGAAGGAAGCAAAAAGATAATATTTTTAAAAGGAAATAGGAATTCTGAAACAAATTACTCAAAGATAAGTAAAACCACGCATATACACTTTCAGATTAAATAAAAAAAAATTGAAATACAATATATATATATATATAAAGTAAAGTTGGCTGCCGTAGTCAAGTGTGACCCGAACACACTTTCTAATACCCACTACACCGAGGTGTATAGAGAAAGGCACAACTTTCCCCGGATTGTTCCACCTTATAATACTAAATGTTAAGCAAAGAAGTATCAGGTACCATTTTTGAATCTTTGGTATGCCTTGAAGCTGGGACTGAACACCGATGTCCGGTGTCATTTGCGAACACTCTATCCACTAGTCCAAGTAGTGTAGTCTAAATAAGTACTCAATCTTTGGCTTAAAGTTTTGTCGAATAATGTCCCATTTTAAGATACCGAAATTTCTTAATAATCTGAAGGGATATCATATAATTTTCTTTTTTCTCTTTCTTTCTTTTTTATTTCTTGTTAGCGTTCATGTGTGTATATATGTGTGTACGCGTTGGGAAGGAAATCGACTTGGCTGTTTAGTTTTATATTCTGACCGAGAATGTTAATGAATAGGAATATAACCCTGAATTCAAATCCCTCAACACATATCATAACTAAATTATAGTATTCTAAATTATTTCAAAAAAGATAGTTGAGAAAGCAATCCTCCTTCAGTAGATTAGGAAAAATGCCGAGGAATCGGGTGTATGTATTCATTTCCAAAGGTGCAAATTCGTATTTTCCGAAACAGATTAAGGCAGAGTTAATATTTGATGATTAACATAATTTCATAGATTTTCAAGTGGATTTCTAATTATTTGTTCAGTTACAAAGTAGTTGTTTTCTATGCTTTCAATCCACCCTGTGGTAAAGTATAGAATACTCTGACTTTATTCCAGGCAAATCAGTTTCACTTGTTATAAAGGGATGTCCTCGCTATAATACCAAACTTCATCTGATAAGAGAGGATATTATACTGGGGTTCTGTGGAGTACTCCTTCATTGCCATTACTCACAGATCCTCTCAGCTCCGGAATGGTTGTCCCTGTTTGGGTCCCATCTTTTGGTCTAACGTATATATATATATATATATATATATATGTTAGAATTATCAAGGAAAATTCTAATAACTTATATATATATAGGGAGAAACAATAAAATTGTCATCCTAAAGAAAACAACACTACAGCTTTATTTTAAAACTTTTATTGAAAAAATCAATTCAGTTAACTTGATTATGTAGTAGAGCTGACATCTATTCAATGTAGCCGCCTTCAGTCTAAATCACTGCCTCAATACGGATCCGGAACTGGGAGCATGCCTTTTCCACAAGCTCGGTGAATACTTGGCGGATGGCGGTGATCAGGCTGGCTTTGGTGTTGTGGGAGGTCATGTTGGTGATGTTCTCGACGTAGGACCAAACGAAGTAGTCCAACGGGTTCAGGTTGGGAGAGGAGGGGGGCCAGTGAGAAAAGGGTACAAAGTCGTAGCACTTCTTCTGAAGCCTAGCCTAGGTTTCTTTGGACTTGTGGGCCGGCGCCGAGTCCTGCTGCAACACCCAGGGTCTGCCACCGGCCACCTGATTGCACCAGGGGATCATCACATTCTTCAACACATCCCGGTACACTTTGGTGTTGACTTTCAAGCCGACATCGAAGATGTAAGGTGGCATGATGTGGCCCTCACTTGAAACTACACCAAAGACCATAACCGTAGCCGGAAACTTTGTTTTCATCACCCTGGGCACGTCCCTGTTATTCGTGGCAATCCAGCGATGCATTTTGAGGGTGCTGGCAATGGTCCTGTTGTCATAACTTGGATCGGTAGAGAGCATGAGTTGTACAGCGGCGCATCTCCGATCTCGCTCGTTGAACACTGTGTCACTTTCAGATATGATAGAAGGCTCCTATCGCTCTTGGGATTTGTACACAACTGACCAACTAGTAGATGGTCTGCAGCAAAAAAATGAAAACTGGTTTTCAGTAATGGAATCATGTCGTCCCTTCTAGGGCGACAATGTTACCGTTCCACCCTGTATATATACATATATATATATATATATATAAGTTATTAGAATAGGATTGGACCGAATGAAAAGAAAAACTTTTTAAGAAACACCAAAGCAAAATAGATATAAACGTAATATGAACGCAATGATTTCTTGATATTTAAGCACTGAATAATTCTAGATTGGCTGACAGGCCATTTGGATGAGAGAAATGATTATATATTTCGCTGAGGTCATTTCTTTGAGGTCTGACATTTTCTCACACCTCCAGGAAATGCTACTGTAGAATAGTCCATACATAAATGAATATAGCCTTATATATATAAATAATGGTCATATAAAAATATGGTACTTCATGCAGTATATATATATATATATATATATATATATATATTGTTACGGTCATCGGCCACAGTAGAATTATAATGCAGGAAGCAAGGACTACTATGAGGACCGGATGTGGGGCAGGCGATAGGCGGGTCTCCGAGCCCTAGCAACAGTGAAAGACCAGCCGAGAAGGGGCAAAGGTCTTGACCCAAATAAGGAAAAGACATGCCATTGGTCGAGGCAGGGAGGGCGTTTTACCGCCAAAAAGAATGAAACCCAAAAAGTCAGTTTCGAGCTTCGTCAAGGAAGAGAAAGATCGCGTTTTCACGTGGTCCGGTGAAAGGGGAAATTCTAGTCACAGAATGGCCTAATAGAAGCCGTCAACTCCGTTGGATAAGAAACTGAGGCTCAACGTAAAAGAAAAAAAAATGGTGCCTTGCGACTTGTTATTAAGAAACTAACGAACCTAAGAAAAAAATATAATAACAAAAGAAAGGAAAGGAAAAAGAAAAGGTTAGTCAAAAATTTTATTACGAATAATATACGTAACCTAAATAAAGGTCCGTATCAAAACTATCCAAAGAAACACTTTTGCAGTTGCTCATTAGCAGCTACTTTCGGTGGAAAACATATTTGTTTAAAATTGCATATTCACTTTAAAGACGAAGAGGAGAGACTTTTGTTCTTCGCTAAAAGAAGGGAAGGAAAGAAAAAAAGGAATATACAATAATAAGTAAACCAATGAGAAGTTCCCTCCCTTTAATTGTAAAGGGAAAAACAAGATACGGATATAATTTTAAAACAAGTTGAGAAAGAAAAAAAGGAAAAAGGAGAACTTTGTCTTATTGGAAGGACATAGTCAAATACTATTGGAAGCGACTTGTCCTCCACATTTCTGTATGCTTTTTTTTTTGTTGTATTTGTTTTGCTCTTTGTTCGTCTGTTGTTACAATTGTGTTTTCTTTAAAAAAAATGTAAGAACGATACATATATAAAGAAAAGAAGAAAAACAACTACGCGTCATATTGCTTGTCCGGTTCGGAATTCCCCACGTGTTCATTCATATCACGTCGACCTCTTTAACCTTGACACACCCTCATTCGTCCGTGGTCTTGGTAGGGCAGTAGGCAGCGCGTCAGTCACACAGGACTTCGTCCGTTTCTCGAAAAATTAAACCTATACGCAAGCTCCATACTTAGTTAGTTATATGGGGTTTCAAAGCTATCAATAAAATATAACTAGTTACGGAGAATATTTAGAACTTGGGTGGTACGGATACTGTCGACAGAAATTCTCCCCGTCTTCCGAGGATAATGTAACCTCGGAACAAAGATACAGTAACCGTCACAATATATATATATATATATATATATATATATATATATATATATATATATATATATATATTGCCTGGAGTACCATATATGCTTGGAAAGACATCAAGAAATATTTCAATTTCTAAAAATTTTCTTGTTTAGATGTGTACAATATTCACAATTAACGCTAGATAGGGCCATGTGCGAAATGGGTGAAATGGTCATGGAATGTTGGTAACATATATACATAACGTTGAACTCATAAAGAACATGGGAATCTCGAAATTCGAAAATACGTAACGACTTCTTGTTCAGGTACGAAACCTTTTTATTATCTTTGAGTTAAAGGTTTCGACATAACGAGGAGAGACACAATCTTCTATGCTGTCTTATTCATTTGGCCCCCATCTCGAGCGGCCCCCATGGGGCACAAGTTCGCCTCGCGTCTGCGAGCTCCAAAAGTCGATCCTCCTCGTTTGGCGTCAAGTACTCAACTATCTAACTTTGTTTCAATTCTCCACAAACCTCTGCGCGCTTCTGATACGTGACGTCACTCACACTCCGTCACCCGTTTCGTCTCGGACTATTATGACATCTCTGAATGACACTTTCGTCCGTCCGTGCGCGCCCGCGTTAACACCTGCATCAATGTTTGCACCATGAGCTGAGCCGAAAGGTTTTCAGCCTAACTAAACTCAAAGGCATGAACCGAAATCCCTTGGCCATTACGTTACAGGTGTCTTGAAATTTGATTAATGATTGTGAGTTAGAGTAATCATTTGAGTTATAACTAAGAAATCACACAACTACGAATGTTGATAATTATTGTTAATAATGATATAAATATTAGACGTTGAAGTTTCTTTTAATTATCTGTATTTACAGATGAAAAAATGACTTTCAGTCGGTAGTGCCATTAAGTTCCTGGCAGGAATTTCTTTCATTTTTATACTTTCTGTTTCTTTATTTGTATGGCAAAACATCTGTGTTGTTATTTCTTCGTCAGCAAGGAGAAGGTTTAGCTTGATTTCTTTGTCTAATGGCATATCAACATTGATGGGGTGTATAATGCTAAAGCTATTATTGTTGAAGTAGTGGTACTATTTTATAAAAGATAAAGAGTTCGTACATTTTCCGGTGGTATTTGTCCGAAAGTGAATGGGATAGCGAAACTTGAGTTTAAATTCGCTAGATATATTCCCGCAGTTGAGATCGTTAGCCATTACGCCACGAAGACTACCCTTAAAGACGTGAATGATAAAGAAGACTTCATTAAAACAAAAATAAGAACAAAAAATTCTGTTTATTTCATTAAAAAAATTACCAATGTTAGACCTTTTTCTTTATTAGAACTAAGGGTAAATGCCATGTAATTAATTTTCGTCTCCAGCTTGAACTGCTTAATTAATAATGGTCATTTATATGAGGATAGATAGATAGATAGATAGATATCAACAGACTGCATTATTTATATATATATATATATATATATATATATATTGATAGAACGAGATAGATAGATAGATATCAACAGACTGCAATAGATAGATATATTTGAATAGAACGAGATAGATAGATAGATAGATTTAGAACAATAAAACGTGCATTAATTCACTCTCCTTCGAAGCTTCATTATCCGAAACGCATCGACAGAATAAAAAAATGGATATCAGAATACAAGTAATTATTCAATTTTCATCCGGTACAATATAACTGAAGAAGAAAATGTTATTTTACATAAGAGTCGAGGTTATCCAGAAAGCATTCAAAAACGCTGTCTTTTATCTTGATTCAAAGACTAGTAATTGGCATTTTGGAAATACAAAACAAACGTAGCTGCTATGCAAATTTTTTTTACACATTTTTCTGAATATTTAAATACATACATACAAGCATATACAATGAGCGGGACGCAATATGAGTACTGCTGATTGGAATCCAGAGATGTCATTCTCTTAGACTGGTTGCTATAAAAAAGTTTCCCCATTGTTTTCACATATTTGAACATCAGAAGATGCTGATATATATATATATATATATATATATGTACCACTGGGAGGAAATTTGTTTTGCGAATTTCTTAAATTTGTCAAATTAGAATGAATCGAATTATGTGAAATGAGCAAATTATTTGAGACTGGACAATCATCATCATGATTAATTTTAATTTTTAAATTTTTCATCTTTTAATGTTCAAATGGTTTTCAAGGATTGTTTTGCAAGTTTCTTTTAATATATGTCCACCTGTAGTAGATTATTCATGGTGCAGTCAGTTTACGTCTGTTTGATTGTATCTTATTATATATAGGACAGAAATGTATCTTCATGATATAATCTGATTGATACTTCGAACTTAATAAAAAAAAGGGATGGTTTACGAGTTAATATATCAATTATAGATATACATATTTAGAGAAAGTGTGATAGAAAGAGCAAGCGAGCGAGAGAGAGAGAGAGAGAGAGTAAGAAGAAGAAGAAGAAGAAGAAGAAGAAGAAGAAGAAGAAGAAGAATATAAAATATTTTCACATAAAATTCTTTCAATTTTGACGCAAAAGAACATTTTCTTTATTATTCTTCATAATTGGTTTACCCTTTTGCTGGCCCAGTGACTGCATTACTGTAATAGGGCAAGACTCCCCCCAACGAGTGTCCTGTATATGACAATAAACAATCTGATGATAAGGCTCCAGTAATGCAGTAGTTTTGGGGAATAAGGAGTATCCCTTTATTGCTATCACTCTCAGGTCCTCTCTGGTCCGGTGAGATAGGAACTGATAGGGTCTTATTTATGGGTCAAATAGAAAAATCTTTGTACTTATGCTAAACCGAAATGTTTGAAATAGAACTGTTTAGACATTTAACCGTGAGTAAACAAAAATGTCTACTTATGCTAAATTCAAATGTTTGAAATAGAACTGCTTATATGTAAAAAATGGATTTCACTTTAAATAACTTACAATTGTTGATATTCCATAAAACCAAAGTAAACAAAACCTATACTCTCTCGACTCTGGAGTTTGCTGTAAAAATGTTAAAACTAGGTTTGATGAGGTAAAACAATCACATTACTAGTGATTTTTTTCGTTGTGCACTGTGTGACGCATTTCATCTCATGTTGCTACGGAAGAGGAACATATTTTCTTTGTCAGTGAAATTTGTTTTCTCAGCAAATACTTGAGTAGGATTTCCATTTGACAACTGAATCTCTTGGATTTGGCTGTTTCATTTCAATCCCACATTTTATAATTATATCTACTGATAAAGCTACATCTTATTAAGGCATAATCTGCAGAAGAAGAAGAAGAAGAAGAAGAAGAAGAAGAAGAAGAAGAACGAAAACTACACAAAAAGGTCCTATGCTATTATATTAGATATCTCAAACCTAAAATATTTTACTTATTTTACTCCATAACTCACAACGTTATTCTGAGTTTTTCTACAATCATCAGACACATATTATCATTTACTGAATAATTATAGCAAACTATCTACTTATATAACTTGTACAGAACCTTTCCAGAAATTGTTAAGTTTGGAATTGTGTCCCTGTCGATAATCAGATGGTGACTTTCTTATTGAGTGGATAATCTCTTAAATCATGTAAAACTTATTGAATGAATTGACTCGGGTTATATTTGTCGTTATATATTTTTTGTCAATATTTTTGGTATTTAAGTTTTTCAGGAGGGAGTAGTTATCGATTAAAGTTGCGTAATGGCATTATATAATCCACGAAGGTTTACATGCCATTAAACACTCAAAGTAAGTCAACAAAAATCGGTTGATTGCAAACTTTAGGAATAAGTTTCTCTGGCCAATTTCCAAGAAAATTTCCCGGCACTTAAGGTCTTATTTCCATCTGCTGCTTCCGAAGTTGTTGAATTCTAAATGAACCTGTTAAACACTCGGTGTTTCAAATTGGCTAAAACTATGGGTCACAACACGCCAAAAGTTATTCAATTTGACATTAAATATTTCTGAAAGAAAAGAGGGAAAATGAGAAAATGAATTTAAAGCCATAATTCTATCATATATATATATATATATATATATATATATATATATATATATATATATATATATATAACACTAGTAAATTTATCATAGCCAAATGAGCGATAGGACTTTTTGTGTAACTTTTTATTTAAATACTTGTCAGTTGGGGCTTAGACTGAACTGTATATGATGGTGAGGATCCACTTGAAGAAATCGGAGGAGTGCGTATGCTTCTGCTCATAACTATATTTTCGTCTGTAACATTATAGAATCCAAACTGATATAGTTAGGTTTTATTCATAACTAAATTGATGGGCATTAAAAGGATATTGCCAAACTATATTGTCAAAATGTAAAAATTCAACTCCTTTATAACGATTATCAAAATTGCATAAATATATTTTGTTATTTACCAACTCCACGCGAGAAGGGTGAGATAGAATTTAAATTCTTTGGCAGAGTTTAATAGGTTTGAATCCATGTTTTTCCTTCTCTGAGACCTGTTTCCATTCTAAGGTTAAACCGATCAGACAACACAATTATTTTCCCATAGCTGAACTGAGAATTGTTGGATTCATAGCGCTATGGGAAATGCAAACACCCTCATCAAGAATTTTGAGCTCGATTCGCCAATCCATTTCCAAAGACGGAAACCATTACAATACGAGATTATAAACGTCAATACATAATACAAATAAATTTTCGATAATTTCCTATCCATATAATTGATTTTGAAGCTGTAGAGGCAGATTATAAATAACACCTTGTAACATTCTAATATGTAGCAGTTCAAAATTAAGTATAATCTTTATACAAGGTTCATACAATAGTCAAGTTGAATTTTGCCTAAGAAGTTGGCGATTTAAAACTCTATTTACAATAGGACTTTTTTCAAGGAAGTCAATAGTGATGAATCCTATTATGCTCTCGAAGACGGTCAGCTTGACCTTCTTTACTGACTGCACTGCCTGATACTTTTTTATTTACCGGAGAGTTAGTGAGTTTTCTCTTCATCTGCTGTCTTTTAGGTTGAGTTTTGCTGTGCCAAACCAATTTCAAGCCTATTTGTAAACATTTTTGTGCGAAAAATGATTCCCCATCCACATCATACATTCTTCTGTTAATTTCACATGTCTCGAACTTCTCAAACTCCAAATATTTGATGACGAACCTCTGTTCAACTCTGGACCACTCTGTTTAATTTGCCGTTATTTTGAATAGAATAAAAACTCTTATTTTCGCAAGATTGAAATAATTTTGGTTCTAAACTGATTTCAAATCATACAGAGTTTGAATTGATGGAGGAAAAAAAAAAAAGGAAAGAATATTTTCGTTAAAAAACTTCCCTTTATTTATTGAATGACCCTAATATATATAATAGGTCTAGCCTCAGTCGAGAAAAATTTTCCTTGTTTATTTAATGACCCTTATATATAATCATGCAATGTGAATTTGGCACATGGAGTTGTTGCAATTTTTTCTGTAAATAACACTTAATAATATCAATTTTCTTTGAATGATATTCCACTGAAAATTTTGGAATTTTTAAAATTTGGTTTTCATGAAAACTAACTATATTTTTCGAAAAATATGCTAGATTTGAACCTGTCAATGGGCGATGTTTTTCTATGTTGCATTTCTGTTCCAAGTCGATGTTTGTTTGTTTCTTTCATTCTTTCTTCTTCTTTTATTTTATCTTATTTTATTTTTATTTTTTATTTTTTTGTTGTTACAGCTGCACTTTTGATTTTTGTGGTAGCCATAAAAAACATTCATCCAGATAACAAGGGTATATTCACGCAGAAAATGTTCATCCCACACATAAACAATGAATATTGAATTCTATTATGTTTATCTTTGTGTGGCACAAGTTCAGGCAACTAGATAGAATCATATAAGAACATAGAGGTTGTCTTGTTATGGCCACCACTAGTCGTCCAGAACGAAGCTAGAATATTCTTTATAACGATATTGATATATAGTTTGCATTCATTATTAATATTTTGGTTATTTAAAGATAAAGCCATGCTTGTAGAAAAAAAATAGAGTTACTATTTAATCCAGATCTGAGAGATTGGGGAGGTAATAACTTTCCCAAAGGGTATAAAGCATTTTTGGGCATTAGAATAAGTTGTTTCCAAAAACTGAAGTTGCAACACCGTTCAAAATTTTGGTTTCTTTGTTTAATAGCATGTTTAACTTTTACAGTTCTTTATCCTTGATTAGGAAACCAGTCTAGGAGAAGGATATCACTGAATTAAAAACATCTTTACTTCACTTAAAATTGACCTTGTGTCTCCTCCCGCCCGTTGCAGAGGAGTTATATAAATGCATATATTAGCTGACCATTCTGAAAAAATTCTTTATCAAATTCCTTAAAGCGGCACTTATTATTAGAGATTTTATACTTGAATTTCAGACCAACATTACAAGAAGATTGGTTTGGTTTCTTTGTTTTTAATGGCATATCAACTCTTTTTAGGTTATTTAATGCCAAATCCATTCTTCTAGAAGAACAGTAGTGGTACTATTTAACCCATAGCTGGGAGGATAAGGGGGTTCGTACATTTACCCGGGGTATTTGCCCGAAAGTGAACGTTATAGCGCGACTGGAGTACGAACTCGCGTATTACGATCCCGAAGTCCATCGCTTTAACTATTACACCACGAAGACACCCCCATTACAAGAAGAGGAAAAATTCTGTGTTAAGAATTTATTTTCCATCTTCTGAAATTATTTTCTGAGCAAACCTTGCAGGGTTATGGATTTGTTCGAGGGGTTACCGGTATGCGTTCAAATCCTGGACTAGTTTGTTTACATCTCACATAGCTCTAGTATTCGTAAGAATCCAACTATTCTATACCTTCTCGTTATGGTTCAAATACTAAAAAGTATTATGGCCGCCTATCTAGAAGAAATAAAATCAAACAAGTTGCAATTCGCTTAAAAATTGACCTTGTGTCCAATTCCAGGTGTAGGAGTTGGATAAATACGTACATGGTTCAGTTTTGGTGTCCACGTGACCACTGAAATGATTTTGTGATAGGATTTGATAAGCTTGGATACACAGACTTGCAATTTGGCAGCCCCCAAATGTATCAAGGGTCATTATACTGTGTGACATTACACACTGCATCTTTCTCCTTCAGTAGAAATGCAATTCGTGCAACGATGACTGTTGTTGGTTGGAAAGTTCTCGTGCGCTTCTCGCATCAATAAGTCTAATGCTTAAATGTCTCGAAACTAATGGTCAGACTCTTAACATAAGTTTACCAATACGTCTGCATATTCGGTCAAGAATTGAGGTTTGTCTCTTGCTAAAAATAGAAAAGTTGTGGAGTGGGCTAAGTTACCGCTTGCATGATGCTTCGCCAACGACAGCTGTTTATGCTAAAAAGAATTTATGCATTCATTCAACATTGTGACAATCTGTTTTGGACAACATAGATTCAATTTTTCTGTGTGAATTGTCTGTCTAATCTATGAAAGGTGTTGAATGGAATACAAAAATTGAATAACTTAGTTTATAGTTGCCTTTTTCTTTTATCGTTCCAATCGAATATATTGACTCAATATACAAACAATAATTATTAGAAATATTTACTATAATATTGTTTTCTAATACTTAAAAATCTTAAAAGTCTAAAAATCTAAAAAAAAAACTACTTATACATATTTGTTCAGGTGTAATATAATGGCCGAGGGATTTCGTTTTACGCCTTTGGGTTTAGTTAGGCTGAGAACCTTTCAGCTCAGTGCATGGGTTACTTAGGTGCAACATTAACGCAGGTGTCCACGTGTGCGCGGACGTGTCACTCAGAGATGTCACAATAGCCCCGATGGCAAACGGGGCTAAATAGTGCGGTTGACGTCATGCACCGGAAGCGCGAGGAGGATTTTGGGGATTTTGAAAAAGTCAGTTAGTTGAGTTGAAAACTAGACACCGAACGAGAAGGGTCGACTTTCGGGGCTCGCAGAGGCGAGACGAATTTGCGCGCTACAGGCACCGCACGAGATGGTGGAGGGCAGATGGAAAAGCCAGAGTAGAAAGAATATGCATCTCTCTCCTTATGTTGAAGAACCTTTAAACTCAAAGATAATAAAAAGTTTCGTACCGGAACTAAGAAGTCGTAAGTGATTTTCGTGTTTCGAGATTCCTATGTTCTATATATATATATATATATATACATTTCACATATCCATATCTGGATATGCTACACAAGTACTGTTGTTTGACGTTACCTACTAACAGGAAAAGTTGAAGTAAGCTAAGTTACACCGCTGAAAGACTGCCATTGTGTTGCATCCTGCTTAGTGGGTAGGTAAAATATGGCATCGTTCTCGCGATTATGTTATGGTAAAAATTAAGTAAGAGATACTCCGCTTTCTTTTTCTCTCTCTCGCCAAGTCATTTTCTTATCACCAGAAACTTTTCGACCAAATCTTCTGTATTACTCCTTCACCACTGGGATCATGTTATCCCTCGGCCTCTTGGCCCTCAGCAGCAAAGTCTATTATATATAATAATATAATATATATTATATAAAATAAGTTTATATATTTTAAGGGCATCGTGCTTACATAAATGTCACTTCGATGTACCATTTTCCTCTCTTACAGTGAGTTTGTTTTTAAATCTCAATTCTCTATGATCACAATATCAAACAATCCTAAAGTAAAGAGTAAGGTTCTATGGAGATTCCAACTCATATCCATTTACAAGACATTAGCCATTTAAAAATGACAGAAACCTCACCGATTGGGCAACGAAGTCTTTCCAGTGGTTGCCGATCAAATATGACCATACAGCCTTTCTCCATTTTTCTCGTCGTTTTTTATAGTTACAAGCTCATTTTATTTGTATACACTATAAATATTAATCGAAATATTCTTTAATTTCCGCGAAGAAATCGGAAACTTCTTTTTTTCATTTTTTAAAGACATTTTTAATGACTTCTTGTCACTCTAACTTCAGTAAAAGCTACTAATCTCCCGTAATAGCAGCACAAAATAACGCCATAAAAACCAATCCTATCAAAACGGGAATAGATAAGACGCAACAAAATAGAAAATGTAGGCTATGTGGGGATAGAGACGAAACCACCATAATAGGTAAATGCAGCAAATTAGCAGAGGAAAAGTATAAGACTAGACACGACTGGGTCGGCAAGGTTATCCACTGGGAGACGTGCAAGAAATTTAAATTTGACCATATGAACAAATGATATATGCACAACCCTGCATCTGTCCTAAAAAAGGACACACATAAATGCCTAAGGGACTTTGACGTACAGACGGATCACCTAATCTCGGCCAGAAGACCAGACCTTATAATAATCAACAACAGCAACAACAAAAGAGAATTTGCAAAACTGTGGACTTTGCTGTTCTAGCTGACCACAGAATAAAACTGAAAGAATGTGAAAAGAAGGATAAGTACCTCGACCTTGCTCGGCAATTGAAAAAAATATGAAACAGGAAAGTGACAATTATACCAATTGTGATTAATGCTTTTGGTAAAGTAACTAAAGGAATATTAAAGGGACTGGAAGACATGGAAGTTGGAGGCCGAGTGGAGACCATCCAAACTTCAGCATTATTGAAAACGGCAAGAATACTGAGAAGTGTCCTGGAGAGTTGAAGAGACGAGCTCTCACCCAAAATTCAGCGAAAGACCATCAGCTAAAACTGATGTGAAAACTCTAATGAGTAAATAGTAATGATAATATAAAGGAATTACCTAATCTAGGCCAGTAGACCAGATGTAGGGTTGATTAACCAGAAAAGATACTTCGTCAACTAATGGATTCTACCACCTCGGCGAACCTGATTGAAAATTTAAAAAAAAAGAACGAAAAAAGTGTACTAATATTTGGACTTTGACAAAAAACTGAAGACACTAAGGAACAGGAATGTGACTGTGATACCAGCCGTTTTTGGTGAAATTCGAAAGGTTAAAAAATCTGGAAAAAGATTGAAGGGACTGGAAATCAGAAGAAAAATCAAGACCTTCTACACGATAATATTTCTAAGATCAGCTCGAATTCGCAGGAAATTTGCTTGAGATCTTAGGAGACCTACTGTCTCTCAGACTTCAATGTAACGCTAGTGTGAAAAACTTACAAAGTGTAAAATAATCCTAAGAACGCTAAATAAATGCTAAATAAACGTTAAATAAATAAACGTATTTTTCATCGCACCAAGAAAACGATGTATCTTAATGTAAATAAGGGAAGAGACGACTATTTGTTTTATTTACTTATCTATTTATCTCATTATTTATTCGATGTATCATATCACTTATTCATCTGTCAAATTATATATCAATTTTTCATACTTTAACGATGTACATATTAAAGTTTTGTATTTGTTTATTTACAATATTAAATTGATATAAATTGCTTTATATAAAAAATGTAACTTAAATAAAACTATCGTATGAAAAGTAAATATATAAAAAGTATTAAACTTCTTTATGAATTTGCTGAAAGTAGGTAAATCTCACATTTTTCAACACAAGAAAAACAAGATACTAGTCGTGAGTAGCAATTTTCAAAGCGTTAGACATGTCATTTCTTTCAACAAATTGGTTATTCATTTTTTTTTGTTTGTTTTGTTTCGCTGTTTGGTTCTTCTTTTGCATTTTTGTTTAAATGTTGTTTCTTTTTTTTATTATTATTATGAGGAGCACCAGTTAAAATTTCCAAGTTCAGCCAACTTTTCTGCTAACGAGGAAAGCAGGTGATCAACTACTTTCCTCTCTGTTTTATCTTTCTTGCCAAATGTTCCTATACAAAGAAAACTTGTTGATTATCAAACAAAAATGTACAGCCTCTTCAAAGTATTGCTTTATGCAACAACTGCTCTAATTACTGAATCACCCTTAAACAAGTGACCATGTTTCAGACTGTAAATAAATATGTTTATTCCTTATGATTTTAACTGAAAAAGTTATTATTGTTTTCCACTTCCGTGGCCCAAACATTTAAATTTTTCAGCAAAATTTGCATCTTTCAAATTTGATAACGATAAAATCCGATTCGCAAAGAATCTTCAAGCGAGCTAAAATTGCACACACACACACACACACACACACACACACACACACATATATATATATATATATATATATATATATATATATATATATATATATATGAACATTAAAATTATTTTCTGCTACAATGTATTCATATTTTAGATCACAGGTTTTGAATTCTCTAGAGTTTTTGAAGGAATAATACGTAATGATAGTCTCCCAAAAAGAGGTGCTTATGTTGCAACGGTTATTGTCGTTAAAAATGGACATGACAAAACGAGTTCGAAATAAGTTTGCATTTCTCATGATTCTAATGTTAGGAATAGGTATTAATCCAATTATTCTCCCTGCCGCTATGGGCAAATAGTTGGTCAGATTCGGCTCTTTAATCTTGGTACGGCAATTCGTCAAACAGAAGAAAAAGTCTAAATTCAAACGTTTAAAACTTCCATTAAAATTGACCTTGTGTCATATGCTACTCGTGCCGAGGAGTTGGTAAATACATACAGTCATCCAAGGTATCAGAAAATTATATTTTGTTTAATCAAGCTATCGAACATAACCTTTTCAGGCGTAAAGGGTTAAGAGCTTGAGTTGTATTATGGGATGACATTTATTTTCGACCCTCTCAATTTATTCAATAAGATGATTTCTTATAATAGTTTAACGGCATATCAATTCTTTATGGGTGATAAAATGCTGAAAATTGATACAAATAAATTTTGCACCGTTAAGTAGGTTCATATATTCTTATCTAACACTCATATTTCTATGCAATATTAGCGAAAATTCGTCCGGAACTGAAGAAAAACAAGATGAAATAAGCAAGACAAAACAATTAATTCTATAATCAGCGAATGAATAAAACTGGCACAAGAGAAGCAAAAACTAAGGGATAAATTTGATCCGCTGGAAAATAAGCAAGAAATTCCAATTTGACCAGGATGTCATCATCATCATCATGTCGTGCCACAAGCACGGATATCCCTGACCCTCTTTCGCCACTTCTCCCTATCGTTCATCGCCTCCAGCAAGTCTTCAGGGCTACATCCCGTATCCTCACATAGCTGCTGTATGTATGTTCGAGCTGGTCGTCCAGCTTTTGCTCGGCCATATGTGGGGGTCCATTAGAGTTCATCACTTATGAGCTCGTCCCTGCTTCTCCAGCAGTGTCCTGCATGTCTGGTTCGTCTAACTTGTATAGTTTTCGTGATAGGAGGCAGGTGGCCGTATAGTTGCTTCCTTGTGGGCTGTTGCCGCCAGGACTTGTTCAATATTGCTCTCAACATTCTTGTGTAATTGCCGTCCAGCTTCTTCTCCAGCCGTTTGGTTAGCGTCCATGTAGTGCATCCGTACAGCAGTATCGATACGACAGCTGCGTTTCATTTTATCGGTCAGGTCTGATTTCCATATGATCGATAGCCTATCGATAGCTGTCCTTGCCTTCGTTAGCCGCGTGTTGATGTCTTTTTCGGTTGATGAGACACTACTTCCTAGGTAGGTGAATTTGTCTACCAGTTTCAGAGAGGTTCCGTCTAGTGTGGAAATGTCCCCTGTTTGATTATGGCACATATATTCAGTTTTTTGTGCATTGACATGGAGGCCAATGCCTGCAGCGGGTCGTTCCAAACTATGCAGTAGTGTTTCGGCCTGGTTGGGTGTATTCGCCAGTATCGCTATGTCATCGGCGTAGTCGGCGTCGGTAATTGTTTTTGCGGGGTACCTTCTGCCTCTTTTCTTTGTCAGCTCGAAGCCGTTTTCTCTGATTTTATCAGTCGATGTTTTAAGCACGTAGTCTAGACAGATGATAAAGAGGTATGGGGCTAGCGTGTCCCCTTATAGTACTCCTGCAACAATTTCGAAGTATTCTGCGTCTCCATCTGGTGAACGTACTTTCACTTTGTTGTTTTTGTAGAGAATCGTTCTTGCTGCTACGGTTTCTTTTGGTAGGCCGTATGCTTGTAGGATTTGTTCCATCTTCCCTATGTGAATGGAATCGAAGGCCTTGGTAAAGTCGACAAATAGTAATGTCACCTGTAGGTTTTTTGCCCGTTTGCCTTCAAGGATTCTACGGATGTTCAATATTTGTGTGGTCGTGGATCTATTTCTTCGGAAGCCATTTTGATTTTTCCTAAGGACGTTGTCGATTTTGGGTTCTATGCGGTGACTCATTAAAACTAGTGCGTATAATCACATGGAATAATAATAATAATAATAATAATAATAATAATAATAATAATAATTTTGTGGCCCGTTGATGGACGTCCTTTCTTCAAAAAATACCAGTTAACCTCTTTGACAGGAGCAGAGATAATAATCAATCTAAGGTCTGCTATCCATGATAAATGAGAAATCCAAACACATAACAATGTGGGACTCAGATAACAGATCTAAGTTTTCTGATCAGCAGGTGCCGAAATAAAATATCCAAACAGTATCCTGCCAATGTTGGCTGTTCAATGTTAACACAATGAACCAGAAAAAAAAAACTGTAGAGTTGAAAAAAAAACTCATGACTTAGAAAAAGACTAAATTACCTTTCTACGGGAATATAGACTGGTATAATTCGAAAAATTGAATAAATCTTTTAAAAATATCCCAACTGACAAAATTCTTGAACAAGACGAGCTAATTTATCCAGGAACTAGTCAATTGTGGTCCCCTGCTAATCATGATTCTTGATTGTGGCAAGAGTTCTGTGACAAATGCATGCGTTTCCGGCTAGTTGGTTTATCAACCTCCTTTGTGCCCATGTTGTGCTTAAAAAATCCACAGATGGAAGATGACACAATCTATCTTGAACTTATTCTGACGGCGGAGGTGGTTTGTTAGAAGAAGTTGCTTGATTGTTTTTTTTAAAGGGATTACAACCTTCTTGGGTTATTTTATGCCAAATCTGTTCTTCTAGGAGAACAGAAGTAGTAAAATTTAACCCATAATTGCTTGACTGTTGGCAACCCAAAGACAAGAAAAGCTCTCCGTTAACAATTAAAATTTATTTTTTGAAGCACAATGGCGTAATGATATATATATATATATATATATATATACGTGGTACATTCAATAAGTTTGCAGACTTTTTGTACAAGCATTTAAACTTGCCGTAGACTCTTAAAAATTCATTATGTTATTGCTATACATCTTATGAGATGACTGACCAATTTTTATGATTTCAAGTTCAAATCATCAGTTACAGCAGGAATTGGAATACACCCTGCTAAAGCCTGATGGTCATATCTAGTGAATTTCAAAAATCCAATCTGGACGTGAGGACACTTTAGAAGAACGATATGCAATAAAACCATGTTTTAAACTTGGAAAAAATGCCACAGAAATATATGGAATGCTTCAGACTGCTTTTCGACCTTCTTGCATGAATCGAGCATCAGTTTTTGAGTGGCATAAGAGATTCAAGGAAGGCAGGGAGTCTGTGAGGGATAATGAGAGGTGCAGGAGGAGTAAGGAAGTCAGAACACCAGAGCTGATTGGCCAAAGGGTTAGGGTTAGGTTTACTATGTTGAGGTTTTAAGGGAGTTCAGGAATAGATTCCTAGAGAAGAGGCAAGCACTCTTCTAATCGGGTCAGTGGCATTTCCACCAGGACAATGCACCAGTTCATAACTCCATCCTTGTCATAGACTATTTGACCAAGATAGGCATCAAGACAGTTCCTAACCATCCCTATAGTCCAGACCTTGTTTCCTGTGACCTTTGGATATTTCCTTAGCTCAGAGGCTATCGTTATGAGACAATTGAGATGAAAGAGGCCGTGACGAAGGTCATCGACACTCTCACACAAGAGGGCTTCCATGGGGCCTTCCAGAAGTTGTTGGAACGGTACAAGTGCATTGCAGCCGGAGGATATTACTTCGAAGGAGACTGCAAGAGTTTCATGTGTGTACTATCAATAAAAGTGCCCATACGAAAAAAGCCTGTAAACTTTTTTTTGATCCGCGTGTGTGTATATATATATATGTATATATATATATATAAATTGTCGCTCTCTGTTGTATTTGAGAAAAAGACAAATGAGATATCTAGCTGGTAAAGTCTTTTTATCTTACTTTTTGCTGGAGAGACTTTAGTTCTTTTAGAGATTTCTAATTCTTTTGTCTTCGTTATGGACATTTGATATCTTCCTTCATTTAATCCTAAAAACATATATTTTTATAGAGGTTTTATCTAGAACAAACATTCTTGATTGACTAACGAATTGCAAACCATTTCCAATTCGTTTACTATTTTTTGACTGGTCAGTCTATCAAAGGCGCTGATTTATGTGCATGAGAAGAGTATTGTTTTTGCGTATCAGATCCTAATTTGTCATCCAATCTAACCCCAATATAGAGGCTTGCTTAATTAAAGGTCCAAGCCAACGCCTTGTGGAGGAATATTTTGTTTCACATCATCCAAAACAAAAACCAAAGATCTGATTAATATATCGAAAGATTTTATTTTTAACCGCAATAGATGGGCATGAGATGTCATACACCGGCCAGTTTTGCTTTTGTTTTTAAAATTATAAAGTAAATAAGACTTTTTATGTTGTTATCAAAGAAAATTTACATTTTCTTATATGAAAAATATATCATACTCTCCATATGTTTTTAGCACCAGTTATACAGTGATAAAATTAGGATCCCGCCAAGTAATCCGAATATAAACACAAAATCGGGATGGGAAATTTGAATAGAAGGACTAATAAAGAAACCCCGACAAGAATACATTGGAATGAAAAGACAAAAAAAAAAAAAAAAAAAAATCAGCAGACTAGTCTGTAACAAATAAATCAAAAGATATCAGTACAATAGTGTCAAACATAACAAAGAAACCAGGAACTTCCAAAATAATAAAAGACAATTCAATAAACAGGTTAGTGGCGAATGCACGAGGACAAACAAACAACCAGATGCTAAGAAAATAAAACAGTTCTGTAAAAAATATTGAAATCGAAAGGACGTACTCAGTCGCCGGGGGCAAAATAATACTCTGACTGTAGACCCCCCCCAACGAGTGTCCTGGATATGACTCTAAACAATCTGATGGTGAGGTTCCAGTGATGCTGGAGCTTTGGGAAATGCACAGTATCCCCTTCATTGCTATTGCTCCCAGGTCCACTCTGGCCCCGGAATGGTAGCACCTGATAGGGCCCTATCTATGGGTTAAATAGAACGAAACTGCATACTTATGCTAAACTGAATTGTTTGAAATAGAAGTGACTATTTGCATAAAAATGTATTTGGCGTAAATAACCTACAAAGGTTGATATGCTATAAAACACCAACCAACAAACCAACCAACCTATACACTTATACTCGAACATATAAGTTATTTTTCTTTCTTTTTTTTCTAATATTAATAATAATATTAATTATTTCCGCACAGATATATTTGCCCCCTGACTCTAACCTTAATGTTATAACATTTCAGTTCAGCTCTAACCTTGGTAAGGAAGACGGACTTCAAATCCCTGTCGTCTTTTGAACTGAAGATACCTCGCGAGATGTAGTCTACTTTGATATTCTGGATAAAACTATGGTCGGTAGATGTCTTACCCTCTGCGCACGCGTTGCAACTGGTGTATATTAATCCCCATTCGACTGGGTATACTTGAGTTATATTGAAAAGCAACTAAATTTAAGATGAACGAAAAATCTAATAAAAATCAACAATGGGTGACAACATCACCGGATGAGAAAACAGATCGATACAATACAACTACAACAAATTAATGCGACATCGAACGATTGGTGAAAAATCGAGGCTAAATTTAAAAGCTCTATATGGGTTCTAGATAATCACAAACGTTCTTAATTTTCTTTGAATTCGAAAAAGAAAAACCCTCTGAAATCCACATAGGAAATCAATGAGCCTTAGAAAGTGGATTTTTCAATTCTATTAATATAAATAAAAGAAAGAAAGAAAGAAAGAAAGAAAGAAAGATGGCAAGAAAGAAAAGGTTTGTTCCAAGATGATTTCCATTTTTATTAAAACTTTCCTCTACTTGTTCAAGAAGATTAATGCAATGAAAAAGTTGTTTTTTTTTTTTAATCTAAAACTTCGAAGTACCGTAGTTATTTGAATGTAACACACACTCATGTATAATACACCCTCCAAACTTTGGACAAAGAAATTCGGGAGAAAAATCCTGTGTATTCTTACTTTTTTCTTCCAGATCTCTTAAATTGATGATATCTGCTTTTAATATTCCCAGATATTTGTTATCCTATTTTCTTCAACTGATGCCTTATTAATTCACACTTCTATTTATTATATTTTTTTGCTTTTTATTCATTTTTTTTTCCTGATAAGCACAACGCAATTTTATATTCCGAATTCCATTTCTATGTTTTGGCTAAGGATTCAGATAGTTTGTATGAGGTGTTCTGATTATTTTTCCTTCTAGGCAAAAGTTTTAGTAACATCTGTTGTATAGCCACATAATACATATACATAGGAATTACGAAAATACACGAAACACTGACGAGTCTCTTTGTTCAGGTACGAAACTTTTATTACCTTCTTTAAGTTTAAGTTTTTCGACACGAGGAGAGAGAGACACAATTTTTACTATGCTGACTGTTCCATCTGACCCAACAATGCGCGGCGCCTCTCGTAGACCCTACTGGACTGGCCTCGCCCTGGTCCAAAAATCAACTCGCTTTGTCCAGCGTCAGATCTCAACTCACTGACCCAACAAATCTCGTAGAACCCATTGGACTCGCCCAGGTCCGAATCTCAACTCGCCTCGTTTAGGTTCAAATCTCAACTAACTGCTTTTTTTCAAAAATCACCCCAAAATCCTCAACCCATCGCTTCCGGACATGACGCCATTCATATCCCCAGTCCCATTTCCCACCGGGGTTTTTATTATGACATTTGTGATTGTAACATCCTCCGCGAGCGCGAGTGAACACATACGTTAATGTGTGCACCTACCCGTGCACTGAGCCGAACAGTTCTAAGCCTAACCAAACCGAAAGATAAGATATAACCAACGAAAAATGATAATATAAAAAAAGAAATCCTTCCGCAATTATATAACACATCTATATACATGAGTTGATTTATCTTTTCATGGAATTTTGTAAATCGGAAAGCCTTATTTGCATTTTCATAATATATAAACCAGTGACAACATTGCTATAACAGAGAATAGTCGAAATAAAATGTCTACCTCCAAGATATCTCCAAGGACATTTGCTTCTTCCAGGATTTGTCTTCCAGCTACAACTTCTACTCTCCTAATGAAAAATTGCAACTTGCTCTGATATCTTCAATATTTTCAGGCATTTTGTTTTTGTAGGATCATATTTGATTCCACTTTACAGTCTATCCATGCCAGAACAACTTTAACCTCCGTATTTTTAACTTTTTAAAATGTTTTGGTTGAGAGTTAATGGGTCATTTGTCCCTCTTGTTAATTTGTTCTGGGGAAAGCCAGCGGCTTTCAGGTCAAAAATATATTTCTTCTCGGATTTTAGCGGATAATAAACAAATAAAAACACGTTATTGAGCTCTTGTCGCTTTGGACTTTTTTTTATCAACGTATTTTTCTATTTTATTATTTTCTCTGGAATTATTGCAACTAGAACACATTTCCATTGCTGCAGAGACAATGTGTTGTAAAAAACATGTGAATATTTCAATCAGAATCAATGTATTCCAACATGGCCATATGCCTATCAACTTGTGAATTTTTTTTTTGATTGTTACGACTCGTGAATCAAGACGCATGTCCATTCTCCTCAATTCCCTGTAATTAATTTTTCATATTATTTAACCATTCTGTCTTTCTGCTGTGCTGTTTCTGTTTGCATAGATTGATCAATAATTTTATTTACATATGCCTCCGGTTGCCCAATTTTCTTCAGGTTTTTTTTCATTGACTATGCGGGATTTCCTTTCGTCATTTTAGATTGCCATGTATTGCTTTTATTGTTAGATTCTGTTCCAGTAACTTCTAATTTCCCTTTTCCTTAGTTAATATAGTCAGTGATGTCCGCGTGGATACTTTTTTTTATATTTTATTTACCTTTTCTCTTTCTAACTTGATGTTTTTCCAGTTTTGATTCTTTAATGATAGTAATAATTCCTTCTCTTCTGTTAGGATTTTCCTTATCCTTTGTACAATTTTTCTCTCCATTTATGTTCAAAGCCTTGTTATAGTGGTAGTCCTGCTACTTTCCTTTTGGTTGTGATTTTCAAGATGTTTGCTTCAGTTTCAGTGGGGAGGTTTCTTAATCATTTTCTACATGACTTATTTCTTGACATATGTACAGTACTTCAAAATCGGAAAATTATATTCGTAGGGTCAAATTTAAACTTCCGGTGGATCACCTTCCCCATCCAGTTGAGTTTAGTCTTATACCCTTTGTGAGCTTATCCGCTGCCTTCGCTTAATATGTGGTTGATCGTTTCGTCTCTACCATCACATAACCAAGAGGATGTGTCCGTGGTGTAGTCGCTATCGTCGTAGGAAATGGACACGGCGACACGAGTTCAAATCCTGGACGAGACTGATTGCATTTCACATAGCACTAATACCCTTGGGGAAGGTTTGAATCCAATTATTCTCCCTCCAGCTATGTGTAAATAGTAGGACAGACTAGGTTCTTCAGCCTTGGTGAGGCAACTAGTCTAGGAGAAGGAAAACTCTGAATTCAAACCTGTTAAACTCCGCTTAAAAATTGATCTTGTGTCATATCCTGCCCGAGCGGTGGGGTTGGGTAAATAGTACCACCACATAACCAACATTTGCAATTTTGTCGCATCTTATCTATACTTGCTTTCATATGATTTGTCCTTACTTTTTTGTTTTGTGTTGTTATTAGGACAGATTTAGTTTCTCTCCAAAGGTTTCCCTTTCATAGTCTTGTCCAAGTTTTTTCATGTGAAATTTCGTTTGTTTGTCGCTTGAAATGCCCATACATTTGTTTTTCTTCCTATTTTGTTTTCTGGTTATTTTTGTTCGGTTGATGTTTGTGTTGCCAGTATTTTTTTCTGGTCGCTGTAATCAGTCTTTCTCTGAACTTTTCACGTAGTCATGAAGTAGTTGTATCGAAGCATCATTGTTATCTTGAATTCTGGTGAGTCCTCTTCTTCCTTCTTTTCTGGGATGCACAGCATATGCATCGTCTTTAGTTTTCTTGTTCTCTGGTCAAGTTTTTTAAGTTCTTTTCTCGTTCACTTCAAGATGGATCCCAAATATCTTTCAAGGAAGACAGCGCCGGCGTTCATCAATTTTTTGATTTTCAGTTGTTTTCTCGTTCTCCTGAGATAATCTTTTTAATTTTTTTCTTTCATCTCTACTCGTTTGACAGTGCCCGCTTCCAATATTCCAAGTATTTGTAAATTTCCTTTTCTCCGAGTATTCTGATTTTTCTCGATATGGTAGTTCTATTCCTTTCGTTATGTGTCGTTTCCCGCTTCTCATTAATAGCATGATGCGTTTTTCGGTGGCACATTCGATCGCTATGTCCTGCCTGTTTATTCTCACTGACTGTTTTAGGGTTTCCAATTCTTTTTAATTTCTGGCAAACAGTTTGATGTCGTCCATGTACATTAAATGGTTGAAAATTTCTTGCAATTTACAAAATATAAATCCGCCTCTTCCTTTCCTGATTATATGATAGAGTGGCAACATCTCTAAAAAAAAATTATGGTGAATGTGCATCTCCCTGAAATATAACTCTCTACCTCAGCTAATTTTTTCCCTTCTGTCGTCAATTCCATTGTTTTCTCGAAAAACTTAATAACTTCGTCGGATGTTTTGTGCATTTTATGACAATCTATTATCCAGTTTTGAAGGACCATATGGTACTCAATTAATGCAACAGTTACTCTTTTCCGTTTCGTTTTATTCTCGTTGAGAATGCGTTAATCAGTACATAGTTGCTCTCCTATCTATCTGGTTCCCTTTCGGCATTCTTTCTCGGGGGAATAGTACACGGCTTATTAACAAGTAGTAAATCTACTTCATAATTTTTGTCGTTAGTGTTTGCCATATTAGTGGTAGGCGTGTTATGGGCCTGTAATTGTTTGGGGTGGTTTATTATTATTATTATTATTATTATTATTATTATTATTATTCACTCATTAAAGCTTTTCACATCAGCGTTAGCCGATGGTTTTTCACTGGAGTCTGAGTGACAGCAAGTCTCCTCAAGTCTCCAGGACTCTTCTTAGTATTCTGGCCCTTCTCAATAATGCTGTCGTTAGGATGGTCTCCACCCGTCCGCCAACTTCCAAGTCCTCCAATCCCTTTAGTAATCCTTTAGTTACTGTTCCAAACGCACCAATTACAATTGGTATAATTGTCACCTGCATGTCCCACAGTTTTTTCAATTCCCTAGCAAGGTCGAGGTACTTATCCTTCTTTTCACATTCTTTCAGTTTTATTATGTGGTCAGCTGGGACAGCAAATTCGACTGTTGTGAAAGTTCTCTTTTTTTTTATTGATTTGCAAGCTTTTCACCCCAGTATTTACTGGTAAGCTTTTACCAGAATATGAGTGACAGCAAGTCACCACATCTCTCCAATATTATTCTCAGCACTCAAGCTAATCTTAATGCTGTGGTCTGAATGGTTTCGTTTTCTTCGCTGATTTCTAATTCTTCCAGTATCTTTACAAGCCTTTAGGGACCATTCCAATCGCAACAACTGCAAGTGATATCACCTTCATCATCATATTTCATAGCATTTTTTTGTTCCCAGCCAAGATACACGTATTAATATGTATTTTCGCTTTCTTTTATTTTTACCCGGTGTCCACTAGAATGTCAAAATCCACTCAAATGCAAGTTATCTCTATTGTTTTTGTTTTTTAAATGTTTTAATTGTTGTAAATTAAGTCTACATCCGTTCTTCTGTCTGGATTAGGTGATTTGTTCGTATCTCAAAATCTCAGAGAATTTCATGCGTCTCATTTTTTTTTGGACGGATTCTAGTCTGTGCAATTACTATTTAATAGTATGGCCAAAATTCAAACTTTTGCACAATTTCCAGTAGACAACCTTTCCCACCCAATCGCGCCTATTATTGTACTCTTTTGAAGCTAGTTTACTACACTTGCTTACTATATGATTAATCGTTTTATCACTTTCTCCGAAATAACCTACACTTGCTATTCTGTAGCCTTTTATCGATTTTTGCTTTAACATTGCTGGTCCTTATGGCGTTTCTGCTATTATTATTACTATTGCTACTCATGGTCATTCACTGGGGTTTCAGTGATTGAAAGTCTCCTCAATTCTCCAGGACTAGACAGATAAAATGAAACGCAGTTTCTTCCAAGCAGCGGTCGTATCGATATTACTATATGGATGCACTATTTGGACGCTAACTAAACGACTGAAGAAGAAGCTAGACAGCAATTACACAAGAATGTTGAGAGCAATATTGAACAAGTCCTGGCGGCAACACCCAACAAGACACCAGATGTACGGCCACTTGCCTCACATCACGAAAACTATACAAGTTAGACGAGCCAGACACGCAGGACACTGCTGGAGAAGCAAGGACGAACTCATCAGTGATGTACTCCTATGGACCCCCGAAATATGGCCAAGCAAAAGCAGGACGACCAGCTCGAACATACATACAGCAGCTATGTGAGGATACGGGATGTAGACCTGAAGACCTGCCAAAAGCGATGAATAATAGGGAGGGGTGACGAGAGAGGGTCAGGGGTATCCGTGCTAGTGGCATGACATAATGATGATGATGATGATGATGATTATCAGTATTATCATTTGCTTATTTCTGTTTAGTTTAGTTTATTTAATCTCTCCTTGATTTTCTTTTTTCCTATCTTCCCTTATAAACCTTAGAAAAAATTCTTTGCTCAGAACATATACTCTATTGATAAACTACCCACGTACAGATCAAATTCAGTTAAATAATTCACCCGAGTGTTTCCAAAAATACTTTCTTAAATTATTTTTCGAACCATTTTTCCCAAAGCATCCAATTCAATCTTAAAATGTTTTACATTATTTTTTAATCTGATTAGGCAATTTGTTCCAAAAATATATTTCTCTTTCAGCAAGAAAATACAACTACTTATTAAATTTGTTTTTTGAAATCTGTGTTGAGATTAAATTCACAGTTTTTCAGTTATTGTTAATATTCAAAAACCGTTTTTGTTCCATTGCAAGTTCATTTTATTTATGTAGTTTTTGCTTTCTTTTTATTTACTGTGATCATGACGTCCAGTAGTTGACAAGTTCTTTGTCTGTGTATCAACGAAGCGTAGATTTGGATTTTTGACCGTGACTGGTAGACCCTTTCTTATCTTAAAATATAAGATGTACAATTGTGGTATAGATATGCCTGTGTAAGAACCGAAATATTGGTTCTCATTGAATATTTATTAGAGGGTTTTTATTTTTGGTTACGAAATTTCAATAGTTTTAAGTTTGCTAATAACTAATACCTAATCATATTCAAGAAATCATAAAATTATGTTGCATTTTTCATTGAAGGAAATTATCTCCGGGGTTTATCCAGATTTTTTAAAATTATTATCATAAGTAGATTGGAAATAACGTATCGCGTCCACTAAGAATCATGAAATGGTTAGCAAGATATTATCAATAATCTTATAGGATAAAGTACTTATTCGTATCCTCGCTAAGTCTCCCATCAAGTCGGCCTTTTTATTAAATCTACACAACGCTTTGTTTTTTTTTTTATTAAATCTAGAATAATAAAACTTCTGAGTTTTATTCTCCCTAAATGACCCATATATTTGAAACTGTGCCATAACTTATCCAATATAAGTAAATAGCTGTATTATCAGCTGCTCGTAAGTAATTAATTCTAAAATATCATTGTGACCAACTTTATATCTAAGTGAGCACAGTCATTGCTTCAAAATATTTGTAGATGTATTTCCTTTGCTTTTGATGCCAGGTTGATAGACGATCGCTAAATCAAATTATGGAATTATAAAAAGACGTCATTTAATATATATATATATATATATATATATATATATATATATATATATATATATGTGTGTGTGTGTGTGTGTGTGTGTGTGTGTGTGTGTGTGTGTGTGTGTGTGTGTGTGTGTGTGTGTGTGTGTGTAAGGAAAACGTTAGTAAGTGTACAGCAAAAAAATTGCATTTAATTTATTCCGTATAAAATGGGGTCATGAAAATTGATTCTAACAGAAAAAAAAGGAAAAATATTTCTCGTCTAATTATAATGAAGACTTTTATATTTTATATTTTTCGTATCTCTCTCTCTCTCTCTCTCTCTCTGGAGAATGTGTGATGGAACGATCACACGAGGTAATCTAGTTTACAGGTGTTTTTTTTATGACAAGGACAAAAAAATATGACTAATGACATGTTCACCGTCATTTTGTACTGAGTAGTTTGAACAATTTCGAATATGATTTTATGAATATCTACATCAGTTTACAAGTACTGACGCCTTGTCCTCGTTTTACTGAAATCAATCAGTGCTAAAATGCAATTCTCCTTATTTAAAGATTCAGAATGTAAATATAGAACTATGGTGAGTGTATATAATAAGTTGATGATAAAGAGTGTGTATTATTTAGGGATGGTATCTAGATTATTGAATTTTTTTTATTCCTTGTTCATTATAGTCTTGGTAAATGAAGCCTTAGTCTCAAAAATCTTTTGAATACAGCACGTATAACTTTTCTAATAAGCATGAAATGGGTTATATAAATGGAGTGATGAATAATAACAACTTCATCACTTTCTACAACTTCAAGACAATGTAAAAATGAGGAACGTTCATTACTCAATAAAACTTGAAAATATACTGACCTGTAAAGAGTATTTTAATCATTCATTGTTAGTGTTATTTCCACAACGTTTCGGCCGATATGTCCTCCGGACTTCTTCAGGCGTTTGTCGAACGCGGGAACTTACACAGAACTTCGAACTACGTCCTTTATTGAATCCACGGGGGTAGCCTGTTCTGATTCCGTTAAACCTAACAGGGTACAAGTGTTAGGTATTCCTGTATTGTTACTCGCGTGCAGTCAGGATTGAACCTACAACCTCCAGATGATTATGTCCTTAGAAGATTAGGGAACCAACGCTTATAACCGTTACGTTATGTGTTGGGTAACTATACATACACAATTCTCGGCCAATATATATATTGTCATCCACAGACAGACTGTTTCGTTGTATCACAACTCATCAGTGTGGCTAGACACGCAGTACGCTTCAAGCTGGGAATGAAACCCGCTCAACTTTATGCTTTACTTAGAATTATTCCGCTCAGCTCTCAGTCGACATACGTCAGCTTGGGAATAATGAGTCATTATGTAGTAGCTTTCGCTTGTTTACATTTTGCTTAACTGGATACGAGAGTGCACAATTCATACGAAGAGCTTTGCATTACGCGTGTGGAAGCCGTTAATTCCTTCACCAAAGTGCTCAGCCCCACCACCGGGATATATATATATATATATATATATATATATATATATATATATATATATATATATATATATATAAACAGAAATTAATAAAAATTTAATAGATTACTTGACAATTAGCTGATAAGAAAAAATTAGCAAAAGTTTTAATTTTATGATTATATCTTGTATAGATGGCAAATGAAATTCATAGCAGTTAAACGAAAGCAAAAAGTTGAGAATATAACTAATTTTTTTTTTTTTTACTGTGCTGTTGGTCAGCATTTGAGCACTTTTTGATATATCAAACGTTTTTTAAACGATTGTATCTTTTCATTTGTTATACTCATATATATATATATATATATATATATATATATACATTTAACTCAATCACAAAACGAAACCTTCCTGAATTCAATTTAGACAATGAAATAACAGAATTTACAATATTAATAGTAATTGAATTATCAGAGTAAACTCTTTCTACAAAACGATCCCTATTCTTGATTAGAAAAGTGATCTTCAGCAGAGTGGACACGGGAACTATTCAAAAAGTCTTTTCAAGCAGCAATTTACTGGTATGTGTTGATAACAATAACCATGCCAAAAACTTAATAAAACAGAAAACTTCCCTTAATTTGAAGTTTTGGGTCTACTCACATGAAAGACTGAACACCTCAAAAGGAGTTAAAAGAAACAGGATATTTTTGCTTTGCTACACCAGGGGAAATAAAAACAACCTTAGGAAAGCAAAAGATCACAGACGACAAGACGATGACCATAAGAAGAGGGTGTATAGATTAACAAACACATTTCATTCCGATATTTGATAAATCAATAATCCCGAAAGAAGTGAAAATTGGATACTTCCTTAAAAGCATAGAACTGTAAATGCTTTAAATGCCAGAAATCTGTCCTTCATAAGAAGAGATACGGACAACGTCCAGTATTTGGAAGATGTGGCCAAAGGAACCCAGGCAACATCGGGGAGATTGTACCAACGAAACCAAATGCATAAATTACTCAGTAAACCATTTGGCATTTTCATGATGTTGAGGCATTTAAAAAAGAGGGAAATTATGGAAATCAAATATAAAAGAACCATAACATTATTGAAGCTAGGAATTTAGTGGAATCATACATAAAAGTGACTACTTATGCCACTGTGACACAGAGAGCTGACCCAATGAGCAACAACATTCAACCGGATAATTAGAGAGACGTCCGCGAGAAACTAATTCATCTAGGGTCAGATTGGCCAGTGTTTCACGTCCAGTTGAAAAACCTTCATTCACGCGAAATATATCGAAGAGAACTACCGAGTACATAAAAAGAGCATAGCAACGACATTCATACATGCAGATAAACTTAACGATTCAACCAAAATGAATAACCCAATGAAAAATAAACTGAGGTCGCCGGTCTATTTTCTATTTACCAAAATAAACCTATGACCAAATAATAAATTAAAACATATTCAATTCACCTCAACTAAACTTGAACCCTCTCATTGATCCGAAATAAGTTGTGATCAACAGACAACTGAACCGAAACGAGTGAAAAATGAAAACTTCATAATCTTAATCTAGTGACCCCTCAACATCAACCTTTAAATCACCAAAAGCTGATTAAACAAGATAATACAAATAAACAAAACATTAGTAACTTGAAAAGATCTGCCAAAACCCTAAATTGATCATGTTATGTCGAAATTACTTTTATTGAAACTTACAACATGAAAATTTAGAACGCCTGTGAAGAAAAACTGTCTAACTTTTGCCTTGCGCCTAAACAAAAGATTTACAACTATAAAAAATGATTTGACATCAAATAACACACAAGGGTTGATATGCCATTAGTCATCAACCAACCAACTAACCAAATACAGAAGCCATCGAAAAGACAAAAAATAGCAACAATTTCATAGCAATAACTACAATAAAGATACCGTCAATATATCTTATCGAAACCAGATGCTAGTAATAAACATGATGAATACGCAACAAATGCCAATACACTTCTCTAGTCGACCTTGAAAAAGTATACGACTAATTATTTACTGTCAATAAATTAGAACTTTCCATTGATTCATCAGCAATTTTAAAAATTAGCCGCAACTTTTACCCAAATGAATGTTGTAAAAATTTAATTTTAAGCTCTAAGTGGTGATTATATCGTCAAGACAAAATTTTGAGAGATTTTAATGAAGAGGACATTTTTCAGGTTGGATATCTAGTTGAAATCATTTACGAAATGGTGGGGGTTGTTCTATGCTCATGTTCAAGTATGTTGACAACTTATCGGTAGTCGTCCCAGGAGAGAATAATAACTAAACCCAAACAAGGCATTGAATAGCAAAGACTTACTGATGCGAGGGGGAAACGGGAACATTCCAGTCAACAGCAGGGTCGTCGTTTGATGAATTGTATTTCTTATGAAGGGGAAAGGTGTACTTGTTACGGCCCACAGTGATCTTGATGCATATAGAGCCGCGTAGCTGCAAGTCAGCCCGCCTATCAACGTCAATACTCATGGGAATATCAAAACTAGATCATGTATGTATTTACCCAACCCCTCCACTAGAAGATGGATGCAACAATCGATCAGTTCTTAAGCGGATTACAACTTGTTTGAATTCAGATAATTCTTCTATACCGATTACAATACCAAAATCAAAGGAGTGGATCAATCCTACCATTTACCCGTAGCTAGGAGAGGGGATAAGTTACATTAATACATTTTTCTAAAGGTATTATTGCTATGAGAAATGTAAACACTCTCGTCCCGGATTTGAAATTTGGATCGGCGAATCTATTTCCTATAAATATAATTGCTACACCTGAAACGCTTCAATGAGATGATATATAAATTGAATAATATTACCTGGTCTAATGAGTTTTCATTTTTCTTTGCTGAGTATTTTTTTTTATCCTGGGGAAGGATTGTCGATAAAAACGACTGATCAGTGTGTTAGTGTGATTGTATTGGCAACGGTCTTCTGGGAAACATTGCATTCCGTCTTTCAGGTGGGAAGTCATTCACAATTCTACGTTCAGTGACACAATGCGTACATCACATGTGAGTGGAGAATGAATAGCTCGAGAAACGTGAAAAAGCATACACGGTTTGTCATGGGTAGTAGAATCCATAAATTACAATCATATTGTACATTTATAAGATTTATTAACACCTCGAGCTTTCCCAAGAAATCCTCTAGAACATAATTTACGGCATTGGAAAGATATACTGATAAAATCCCGGCACTAACTCACAAAGAAAACCTTTAAGGGTTTTGTAAAGACCATTATTTACTTTATATATTATCTACATCTACCCGTATATTCAATTATATTCCCTTCAAACGTGTTTTCTTCACCTCGTTGCCTTTACGAATCAGGTTAGTACGGAAATCAAATCCGTATATAAAGACGTGGGAAAATACTCTTTCTTACCAAACAGCATGATGTTTCAACAAGAAGTCTATTATCACAACACAAGCAATCATCACCAAAGCAGTTTTTTCGAAAAGTTCTATCCAATCAATGTAATTTTCAAACTAAGTAGCTTTTACGTCAATGTACAAAAAATTGAATCTGGTTGACACGTGCTGATACGACCACATCGACATGTTACACAAGTCTTTCGAAACGAGCACATTCTCAGCATATCGGTTGGCCAATAAAAAAACTGTAAATCCATGAATCCTTTTTATGTGCACAGTTGTATTTCTCTGGAAAATGAAAACATAAAAATAGGATCTATACTCAACATTTCGGATAATAAATCCTAATAAAATAATTAAAAAGCCCCTGGAATTAGAGATCATCTCTGAACACAGACATTTATAGCAGCAAGTAAAAACAGTATATACGCTACAGCAAAAAACCTATCACTTTTTAAACTGCCACGTATATGTTGCCAGAGAACTTAGGTAAACAGCAATGCTAGATCCATCTTGCTAACATATTACCATTTTTCTTTTAGATACTTGTTACAACCATGGTTTCGACCAGTGGACATTGTGCACTTGCAGTTTAAATGTATTTTAAATCTGATGAATCCGTAATTCCTACCTAGAAAGCAATTCATTATCATATGAAATGTCGAAATGATGTTGTTCCTGATAGAAAATCAATACTGCTATGGGTTGGATATTCAACAGAAAACGCACGGTGCGCACCGGTCCAAACCATAATCGTAACTGATCGTACCTGAAAAGAAATGGTAAAAGATTGTTTTAAACATTCAATAAAATTTAATGTTGCCGTTTGATATATATAACTGTTGTAGAAAAATATATAAAACGAATTATTTCTTTTTGTTTTACCTTGTCATATATTAATGATGTTTTTTTCTTGATAGTATGGGTTTACTCATCATATATATACTATGTATGTGTAAAAAGGTTCTGGCATTAAATAACTTATAGAGGTTGACAATCCAACCAACCAAGCAACCTTGATAGAAATTTGACTGAATTGAGAATATTAAACTAACATTACTTTTCGTTGATTCGTCAAAGCATGTTTCATATTATCAGCAGTTCCAGTTTTATCTCCCGGTCGATGCATTGTGATTTCACATATCTTTAAAAGTTGAAAATATTCCTTATCGTTTTGTAAGGTGCCTAAAGGACAAATTATGCTTACGGTATCAGTTCCTTTTGTTGTGTGACTGAAGTGAAGCAAGAATGAGTGTGATTTCTACTTAACTGGGTTACCACTTAGAAAGAGCCGGTAACGTAAGAAATCTCAAGCTTGTTAGCTAGACAAAGCTTTTTTTTGGTGGATGGCGTCTTTTGTAGATGTAATGGTTCAGCAAGCTTAACTCACAAACCATTGTTTATTAGTTAAATCCTGATTAGATGTCCCGTACACCTGCTCTTGTGAAAACCGTTAGAACTAATAAACGTATACTTTCTATGAAATATACTTTTTCAATAATTTAATTTTATGTCAATAGACACACATCAGCTTAAGTTATATATGATTGGTATCTTTTTGTTGATGACATTATAATACAAGCATTAACTTGAGAGACACTCAAAACTGGTTCTTCAGACGGCAAGCTATTAATATTAGATAAACCTAAAATCTAATAAGTCTATAGCTGATCGTGTGTGTCCTTTGCAGTCATCTACAGGAACAAAATAATCATTAGTTTGGTTGATGGGTTTTGCGGTACGTCAGCCTTTGTTAGGTTGGTTGATGCTCAAGTCAACATTTTTCGTTTTTTTTTTGTTATTTCCAAGATTTTATATAGCTTCAAGAAGCTATTGCTATTTAGTAAAAGTAATCATTTGTAAAAAAAAAAAAAGGATTATCATTCCAATTAACTTTTCTGAATACACATATTTTGCACACATTTATATGGTTAAAAAAATTCTTTGGTAATACTAAAAATTTTCCAGTGAATAATAATAATAATAATGAAATCTCTTGTTAAGTAACAAAAAAGAACTTTTTTCGAGTGCATTTTACTGTTCCAGCTAACGACTAAGAAAAAAAAAAGCAAAAGGATAGACAAATATTGGATCTTGCCAGAGAGCATAAAAAGTTGAGGAACATGAAGGTGACGGTTATACCAAATATAGTCGATGCCTTTCGAAGAGTTTCCTAAAGCTTAGAAAAAGAAGCGGAGTTGGATATTGGAGGACGGATCGAAACCATACGGAACACAGTATATAAACCACAGTATTATTAAGATCGGCTAGAATACTAAGAAGAGTCCTGGACACCTAAGAAAGCTCACTGTTACTCAGGCGCCAGAGAAAGTGGAATAATATCTTCTAACACTACAGTAAAAAAATTACAAATAATAATAATAATAATAATAATAATAGGTGCTTTTAGTACAGTAACTAAAGGATTTTTAAAGGGACTGGAGGTGTACCATATTCGCAATTAACGCTATGTGCGAAATGGACATAAAATGTTCATTACTATAGACTATATCAAGAACATAGGAATCTCGGAATTCGAAAACACGTAACGACTTCTTGTTCAGGTACGAAACCTTTTTATTAACTTTGAGTTAAAGGTTTCGACGTAAGGAAGAGAGACACAATCTTCTATACTGTCTTATTCATTTGGCCCCTATCTAGAGCGCCCCCCTAGGGCGCACGTTCGCCTCGCGTCTGCGAGCTTCAAAAGTCGATTCTTCTCGTTTGGCGTCTGGTACCCGACTCTTGCGGCCCCATTGGCGTCTAGTAATCGACTCTTATTTTCTTCAAATTCTCACACAAACCTCGGATTGCTTCCGGTGCGTGACGTCACCCGCACCCTGTCACTCAGTATCGTCTCGGACTATTATGACATCAGAGTGACACCTCCATCCGCCCGCGCGCACCCGCGTTAACACCTACTTCAATGTTACACCCAACCAACCCATGTTCTGAGCCGAAAGGTTCTCAGCTTAACTAAACTCAAAGATATGAACCGAAATCCCTCGGCTATTTTATAACTGAGGACTTGGAAGTCGTCAGATGAGTAGAGACCATCCAAACTAATGCATTATTGAGAACGGCCAGAATACTGAGAAGAGTCCTGGAGACTTGAGGAGACTTTCCGTCACTCAAAGTAAAAGACCATTAGTTATGCTGATGTGAAAAACTTTAAAAACTACAAAAACAACAATACAACATAAAACCCATAAGAACGAACTACATTAAAGGGAAAACCGATAAACCACAAGAGAATAACAAGTGTAGGTTATGCTGTAAAACACACAAAACGATTTATCCCATAATAATACACGAATGCAGCACAATAGAGCAAAAAGAATACCAGACTAGACAAGACTTGATGGGGGAGGTGATCCACTGGGAATTGTTCAAAACATTTATAGTTGATCATACTGAAAAAGGTATTTGCACAAGCAAGAATCCTTCTTGAAGAATGAGACGCAATAAATTATTTGACATTTTGAGATAAAAACAACTCACTTAATCTCGACTTGAAGATAAGGCTTTGTGTTAATAAATAAAAAAAAACCCAGAGAACTTGACTGATAAATGACTTTACCTTCAATTGAAGATCAAAATCAAGGAAAATAGAGACAATTACTTACAAGAGAACTAAAAAACTTAAGGAACCTGAAAGTGACGGTGATCCTAATTATAATTGGTGCACTCGGACAAAGGCTTGGTAAAGGAACTGGACAAGTTGGACATTCTTAAGCGAACAAAGACCATTCAAACTACTTACATCTCTAAGATCAGCAAAAATACTGCGAAGAATTTTAGAGACCCGAGGAGACTTGTAATTACTCAGACACCAGTGAAAGACCATCTATAAATGCTGGTGTGAAAAACACGCAAGGAATAATAATAATAATAATAATAATAATAATAATTAGAAGAAGAAGAAGAAGAAGAAGAAGAAGAAGAAGAAGAAGAAGAGAAAGAAGAAGAAGAAGAAAGATCAATCACCTAATGTACATGGACGACATCAAACAATTTGCTAAACATGAAAAAGAATTAAAAATCCTAAAAGAAGCAGTGGGGATATACGATGAAAACAAAGGAATGAAATTTAGCCTAGAAAAATGTGCCATGCAAAAAATGGGAAGCCGGAAACGAGAAATGACGGAAGGAATAGAATACCAAATCAAGAAAAAAATCAAAACTCTCGGAGAAAAGGAAACTTTCGAAATTCCTGAGAATATTAGAAGTGGACATCATCAAATATGCAGAGAGGAAACAAGATTTAAAAGAGTATCTAAGGAGAACGAGAAAACTACTCGAAACAAGACTATATTGCAGAAATCTCATCAAAAGGATAAACATCTGGACTGTTTCCCTTATAATATACTCGGTACCATTCCATGTCAATGCACACAAAACTGAATATATGTGCTATAATCAAACAGGCGACATTTCCACACTAGACGGAACCTCTCTGAAACTATTAGACAAATTCACCTACCTAGGAAGTAGCGTCTCATCAACCGAAAAAGACATCGACATACGGCTAACGAAGGCATGGACAGCTATCGATAGGCTTTCGATCATATAGAAATCAGACCTGACCGATAAAATGAAACGCATTTTCTTCTAGGCAGCAGTTGTATCGATACTGCTATATGGATGCACTACTTGGATGCTAACAAGACGACTGGAGAAAATGCTAGACGGTAATTACACAAGAACACTGCGAGAAATATTGAACAGGTCCTAGCGGCAACATCTCACAAGGCACCAACTATACGGCCACCAGCCTCCCATCACGAAAACTATCCAAGTTAGACGAACCAAACATGCAGGACACTGCTGGAGAAGCAAGGACGAACTCATAAGTGATGTACTCCTATGGACCCCCACATATGGCCAAGCAATATAGGAAGACCAGCTCGAACATACATACAGTAGCTCTGTGAGGATACAGGATGTAGCCCTGAAGACCTGCCAGAGGCGATGAACGATAGGGAAGGGTGGCGAGAGAGGGTCACGGATATCCGTGCTAGCGGCACGATATGATGATGATGATGAAGTATTCCTAACTCATACAAATAATTTGTACTCACTTTCATTCTTTCTGGTTGTACTGTGTAATACTAATAATTATGTGGCTTCAAGCAATTATTTCTATTAAGTAAATTAATTTATTTGCACACAGTTATATGGTTTCAGGTTTCTAATAATAAAGCCTTATTGAAGTGGATGAGACAATAACATAATCTAATGGACCAGAGAACAAGACAAGTAATGTTTAAAGATGATGCTAAAGTTCGTACATCACAGAGTTGACGTCGACAGACTATATGTGTCAAGGGAAGAAAGAAAAAGAGAACTTACAAGCATTGAAGGTAGCGTTGATGTATGGATACGATGAGTCGATGACAATATAAAAAGCTCAAAGGGGGATTGATTAAGTTACCAGAAACAATATAGACAACACATGTATCGATAAAAGAAAAGTAGAAAACAAAAATGGGAAGGAAAACAACTGGATTGACATTTCAAACGACAAACATGCGAAATCTTGGACATGCCTCTGAAAGAGAGAAACTGAATGTCTTTTAACAGCAGCACAAAATAACGCAATAGGGAAACTAATGATCACGCACTTAGTCGAAACCTACGCAGTCACTATAGCGTCCTTCATGCCGAAACCCATACTGTTGAAACATTATATATATAAGTAAAAAAAAATAATGTTAATATTTTTTATGTCTGTAACAAATGGATTAAAGTCTCAGATTGTACAAATTTACCCATAGATATATTTACAAGTTTATATTTACTCATATTATCTGCATCTAATTCTTGTAAAATTTTGTAGTGAATAGAAAAGAGAAAAACAAAAAATTAAATAAATAAAATAAAATAAGTTCAAGAAAGGCAGAAATTCTCAGAAGCCCCTGACAGGAAGTAGGGGCGACGCATGCAAAAAGGAGGAATCCGCACTCTTTTCAGCTGTACCCTCCAGACAGAAAGGACGCGCTTTCCATATGGCCGTTAGGAGCGAAGACATGGTGATTAGGTTTTGTAGCCTGATACCATTTCTACTGCAAGTGAGCCGACACGCCGAAACAAGCAACATAAAAACATCGACTTTGGACTTATCAACCACAAAAATATCAATGAAAAAATAAATAAGACGCAAAAACATAACAGTTGATGGTTATGTGGTGATTGAGACGAAACGATCAACCCCATATTAAGCAAATGCAGCAAATTAGCGCGAAAAGAGTATAAGACTAGACATGGCTGGGTAGGGAAGGTGATCCACCAGGAATTGTGCAACATGTTTAAATGTGACCATATGAACAAATGGTATTCTAAAACCAAGAATCTTTCCTAAAAAATGAGACGCACAAAATTCTCTGAGATTTTGAGATACAAAAGAGACCTCTAATCTCGGCCAGACGGACTGACCTAGTGATATCAACAAAATAAAAGAGAAGCAGCCGAATAGAAGACCTTGTTATTCCGGTTGAACACCGGATAAAACTAAAAGAAAGCAAGAAGAGAGATAAGTACATAGATCTTGCTAGAGAACTGAAAAAACGATGGAACATGAAAGTGACGGTGATAGCAATTATAACTCATGTGTTCAGTTATGTCACCAAAGGATTTTATCAAGAGAAACTTCACAATATTCTTCATCACCACCCCGATCACCTCAATGTCTTTACGAATGGATCTAAGGACAATGGTAGGGCAGCGTGCACGGCTGTTTTGAACAAAAACAGTTCTTAAGAAACCTATTCCAATGGAAAGCTCTATCTTCACAGCAGAAGCCCGTGCAATAGACCTAGTTCTCAACATTATCTCGAAGAGTAAGCATAAGAAATTTATAATATTTTCAGACTCACTCTCTGTCTTGCTATCATTAAGAAATAAAAAAAATTCCAGAACCCTCTTATCATTGAACTGCTGAGTAGATTAGACTCAATGTCAAATAGAAAAGAAATAATTATATGCTAGACCCCAAGCCACATTGGAGTGAGAGGGAATGAAATAGCAGACTCGGCAGCTAAATCAGCCTTAGATCTGACGCCCGATAAATGCAGGATCCCATATACTGATCTGAAACCAACAATTAATAAATTCCTTCACAGAAAATGGCAACGACAATAGAGCAATAACATCCACATAAACTCTTCTAAATTCAGCCCACCTTGAGAGAGTGGAGACCAGCATCGAGAAAATCAAGAAGAGAACAAATTGTTATATCCCGATTGCGAATTGGTCCTACAAGGCTTACCCACTCTTTCATTTTGAAACAGGAACTACAATCACAGTGTTTGACCTGCCAGACAACTTGCACAGTTAAACACATTCTTATAGAATGCAGAGTGTTCACTGTTATCAGAAAGCGATTTTTCAAAGTAAATAGCTTAACCGATCTGTTCGAGAACGTCAAAATAGATTACATTCTGTCCTTCTTGAGAGAGACAGAGTTGTACCAAAAAATATGACAACTTAAAACTGGTTAATCTTGAGCAAACAAATGAAATCCTGCTAATAGAAAATGTTACCAACCTTAATATTCGTTTTAAAATCTTTGGTTGAATATGTATGTATATATAGACAGAATTTGGCGTTAAATGACCTACAAGGGTTGGTGTGCCATAAAACCCAAACAATCAACCAAAAACCAAAGGATTTGTATAGGGACTTGGTAGTAAGTGGGTGAGTGGAGACCATCTAAACTAGAGTATTGTTGAGATCGGCCAGAATATTAAGAAGAGTCCATAGGATTTGAGGAGGTTTACAATCATTAAACTCCACTACAAGACCATCAACAAACGCTGGTGTGAAAAACTCTTAAGGAATATAATGATAAAGAGGAATATTTGATAGAAAAATTGAGAGCAAGAGACCAAACATAATGTTTAAGAACTATAAAAGAAAAAGTTTCCGTTCTAATTGATATATCAGTGCCAATATATGAGCACATATTAGTCAAAGCTTATTATAAGTAAATAGCAAAATCAGAAAAAAAGAAATTTTAAAAAGATAAGACACCTTAAAATTACCACCGTGCTAATTGTAGTGGAAGCCACATTCAAAGGATAACAGTCAGTCGCAGAGAATATTAAATAGAAAAAAAAACTGCACTTTTCGGCACTGCATTTTTTTTTTTTTTGAGAGTGATATGAATGCGATTGGAATAATATCATTCAAAAGAGACAACAACAAAATATAAGTTCGTAAAATAATTATAATTACTATTTTTCTTCACTCTAGGTCTAAATTAAAGACGCCATGAAGAATTATATGAAGCCAAAAGTAAAGCTGATATTGAATAATAATAATAATAATAATAATAATAATAATTGGTCACAGTACTAAGAAGAGTCCTGGAGACTTGAGGAGACTTGCTGTCACTCAAACTTCAGAGAAAGACCATCAGCTAACGCTGATGTGAAAAACTTTCGAAGAGTAGAAATTGTAATAATAATAATAATAATGATAATAATTGACCTGAATCCTGAGAAGAGCCCTGGAGACTTAAGAAAACTTGCTGTCACTCAAATTCAGTGAAAGAGCATCAGCTAACGCTGATGTGAAAAACTCTAAAGGGGTAAATAATAATAAAATGGCACATTTACAAACCAAATTCCATCCTGGAGAATGAGCCATACCAAATTCCCTGGGATTTGAAAAACAAACGGATCACCGAATCTCAGTCAGAAGACTAGACCTAGTAAGAGAACCTGCAGAATTGTGGTCTTTGCCTTCAGGGCAGACCACAGAGTGAAAACCAGAGAAAACAAAAACATAGACAAGGACTTGGACCTTTGCCAGAGAATTAAAACAGCCGTGAAACATGAGTTTGAGTTTGGTATCACTTGAAATTGGTGCTCTTGGAATAATCTTCAACGCTTGGTAAGAGGACTGAAAGAGTTGTAAATTGGAGGACAAGCCAAGACAATCTAAACAATAACATTACTAAGATCGACCAGAATACTGTGAAGAGTTCTGCTCTCCCTCGGAATCCTGTGAAAGACTATCAGCTAACGCTAGTGTGAAAAACTCGAAAAGAGTATATAATATTAATAACATATCATCAAAATATAAATATCTGAACAGTCCTCCTTGAAGGATACATTTTTAAAATGAACAATAACTCAGAAAAATCGATGAAATAAGAAAAATCATGTCCTTACATTAGGTTTAGACTTCTTTATTTAATGGCATACCAACCTTTGTGGGTTGTTTAATGTCAAAGCCATCCCTCCAGAAGAACAGCAGTGATGCTATTTAATTTATAACTGGGAGGATTAGGAGATTTATACCTTTCCCAAGGGTATTTGTCCAAAAGTGAACGTATTAGCGCGACTGGAGTTCGAACTCATTACGATTCTGCAGTCTAGCGAGTTGACCATTACACCCCGAGGACACCTTTCCCTATCATACATTAGACTTTACATCGAAGTGATTATATGTGTCAAGAAAGGGAGGAGGAAGAGGACTTAGCAACAATGCCAATTATGTGGATACATCTACAAAAGAACTTGGGGAGTAATTAAAGAAGACAAAGAAAAAACTAAATACAGCAGCCAGTAACAATATCAGCAACATAAGAATTAACAGAAAAACAACAAAAGCTAGGAAACAAAAACATGGGTGGCGAGAAACTGGTCAGAATACTCAGAAATGTTCTGAACGCCTGCTAAGGCTGGCTCTCACTCAGATTTCGATGAAAGTCCACCGGTTTTTGATCCATACCTTATAATGCTGAGTGTTAAGCAAGGAGGTATCAAGTATCATTTTTAAAGTCTTTGGTATGACGCGACCTGGGATTGAACCCAGGTCTTCCAGACCCTTGGCGAACACTCTACCCCCTAGGCCAATGAGCCGGTTGTGATATACTTTAAAGTTGTACAAAATTGTTTAAAATACCTTTATAGTTTTATGCCTTTAAATCAAATTCAATTTATCTCTCAAAGTTATGATGTATAACAAACGTTTCTTTCAAAGATTCCATCTCCTTTTAGATAAATATATAAGCATATCTTTAAAGTGGACAAGAGTCTTTAAAAATAATTATCATTATTCAGTAAATTTTTGTTAGATTGATTAATTATTTTTACTGCATGTCAGCCAGTGTACGGTCACAAGATGCTTCGGACTGGGTGAATTACGTTCATTATAGATTTATATTTAATTTATCGCGTGGTTATATAAATTTTTGGTACTCGGGTATGTGATATTAAGTATTCCTATCTAATACAAATAACTCGCGGACAAATCCATTTAATCCATAGATCAGATATTAACAAGTACTACCACACTGAGTTAGTGCCCAACAGGGAGTAATAGCAAAGAAAGTGTACTGTAACATACTGACCTTCAACCCTGCCGTCAATCAAGAAACAGGTGCATCCGGGCGAAGATATCAAGATATAACCTTGACCCTGGACGGGTTGAATTCGGTGCAATTGCGACGCCCACGGGGAGCAGGTGGATGTCAAACGATTATATAACCCGGTGCCAGTTCGAGTTAGTTGGATGACTTTGTTAGAGTTAGAGTTACAGTTCGAGACAGTGAGAACCAGCTCCCAGCAGATGGCTTGGAACCTCAGTATCCCCGGTTGAGCAGCCCAGCAGAATAAGAAAAAAGTGCTGCTAAAGACAGATGAACTTGGGTCAATACATTGCAGACTTTTCAGGCGCCATCTCACAACCCTTTCGCCACCCTTAAGAGAATAAAGTGTGAGAGGTATATTTTTCTAAAGAAGACTGTTCGTTTTTCATAAGTTGATTATGTTTCCGCATATATATGTATACGTATAGTTGTATCACGGCTATACAACAGTACTACACACTCTCCAAAGCTCAAAACAGAAGCCTCACCACCAGATGTAGATTAGTTTCAAACAAATAATTTGTAAACGGATTTATTTGAGCCATAGCTGGGATCCTAATAATTACCCTCAATCTGGGTTAGAATAGACGAGAGAGTTATGCTTCTAGAGGGGTTCTCTATACTCAGCAGACCTCTAGAAGTGGATCTTCACCTTCAGATGCAGTTTACTGTTATATTCAAGATACTTTTTTTTGGTAAGGGGAGTCGTAGCCCTCTAGTCAGTATATTCTAAGCCCTGCTGATTAGGTGATGAAATATTTTAGAGGAAAAAATTGGATTTTATAAGACGGAAATGTTAAGTTAATAAAAATGATAAACTGAGAAAAAAAATGACCAAAGGTCAATAGTGTTCATTCCAAGAAATGTATTACAAAGTATTTGGGCATCATCTGAAAGCATAACAGCTTCTTGAGAATAATTTCTGAAATTGAAAAAAATATTCTAAGTGTTACATGCCATCTTCTTAATATTCTTTATATGCAAGTAAAAAAATGAATTGCTATATAAGTGGTGCTTTTAATAAGTTTCCAGATTTTTGTTTTTGTACTGGCATTTAAAATTGTTGTAGACCCTTGAAAATTCAGTATGTTATTGCTATACATCTTATGTGATGACTGATCAGTTTTTACGATTTCACGTTCAAATCAACAGCTAGCAGGAATTGGAATACACCCTACTAAATCCTGATTGTCACAGCTGGTGGATTTCAAAAATGCAATCTGGACTTTAGAAGAGCGATATGCAATAAAATAATGTTTTAAACTTGGAAAACATGCCATGTGATGAAAGCTGGATCTACTGCTATGACCTAGAGACCAAGAGACAGAGTTCCCAGTGGAAGCATGCTGGCTCTCCCAGACCCAAGAAGGCCAGCCAGAGCAAATCCACTCACAAACTTTTGATGATCTTTTTTTTTTTTTTTTACAGCACTGACATGATCTATAATCACTGGGTTCCCACTGGACTGACAGTCAACAAGGAATACTATGTTGAGGTTTTAAGGGAGTTCAGGAAGACATTCCGTCGGAAGAGGCCACCACTCTTCAAATCGGGTCAGTGGCATTTCCATCAGGACAATGCACTAGTCCACAACTCCATCCTTGTCACAGACTATTTGACCAAGATGGGCATCAAGACGGTTCGACACCCTCCCTATAGTCCAGACCTTGCTCCCTGTGACTTTTGTTTATCCCTTAAGCTCAGAGGTTGTCGTTATGAGACAATTGAGGAGATAAAAGAGGCTATGACGAAGGTCATTGACACGCTCACCCAAGAGAACTTCCATGAGGTCTTCCAGAAGTTGTTGGAACGGTAAAAGTGCATTGCAGCCGGAGGAGATTACTTCGAAGGGGACTAAAGTTTCATGTGTGTACTATCAATAACAGTGCCCATAGGAAAAAGTCTGGAAACTTATTTAATGATCCTCGTATATATATATATGTATTTCTCTGGAAAGCAAGATGACTCTTTGGAAAGACAAAGTGACTCTTCAGAAAATTGGAGTGACATCCTGGAAAGACAGGAATTTAACAAATATGGATAGTACAATGAAAGAAAAATGCCCTCAGGGTGTCTGTAGCGGGGAGGGAGAATATATCACCCATCATACTTGCTCATGCGTTAACGATCTTGATATGTACCCGGCTACAACGTGTGATTGCGGCAGAAAATTCAACAGCTTGCGAGGATTACAAATCCACAAGGTCCGCTATGCCGGAGAATGTAAATCGATTGATGGACCTATGAATCAGGTTTACCCCCACAGTATTCACGAGCCCATTGTTGAGCATCAGTGTCCTGGAGACATTCCTTGCAAGCCAAGAATTTAGTGGCCCAAGGGTAATCAGATAGCTACCTGGACAAACTTAGACCAGGAGCTTTCTTTTTACGCACCACCCATCTGGAGGGCCCCATAGATCAACAAATAACGTCTTTCAGCAGAATTATATATGTCGTTTGTCTCGAGTGCTTTTGTCCAGTAACGCATAAAAAAGATAAAACTGAAGGAAAACGAACCAATAGATGACGGATATAGAAAGGATTTCAACATTAATGATATGCACGCAGAACCACATTTCTTGTGTGATTACGCAAAATCAAGAAACGGTTGCTATGACATCAACGGCCGTAAGTAAACGCGTTTTTAAAACCCAAACTGCACTAAAATGAAGATGAACGAACGTCCAATATAATGTCTGCTTTTAGTTGATCTGGTGTATATATAGGTATATATTTCTTTTAAATACCCGATGGCAAAAGCTGCATGGTAGCGCCAGGAGTGGCAGTACCGCCTTGAGCTACCGAAACAGTGTTATCACCCTGGTTGGCGGTTGATGAGGACAGAGTATCGCACGTGCTTTCACACGTTGTATGATGAAAAAAAAAATTGAATTCTTCTTGAAATCGTGGAAATACCATAGGCAATAATTAAGTAGGCCCGGAAGAAGTCCAGAATGAGTCTATAGGAGTGTATGACTTGCGTGGGCATTTATTTTGGCGATGTAATCTTTAAGACAGAATGATGAAAATTAGAAAACAAAGAGGTTAATATTTTCCGTCCTTAGAGTATAATTGAATTTTGAATAGAATCAAAGTTGTCTTTTATATTTACGTTCCAAACTCGAGAGACATTTCTACTAATCTCGTCATTAAGTCCCAGGTGAGTCTTCTGGAGAGTATATATATATATATATATATATATATATATATATATATATATATATATATATATCGATCTATGTTGCTTTATTTACATTCCAAATCCTGGGAGTCATTCTGCCGAGATCTATACTCTAAAACCTCTTAATCATTTAGATTTTTGGCACAATTGTGTTCATTATCATCTCCACAACGTTTCGAGCAATGCATCATTCGGTATTCTTCAGGTTTACATGTCAAACTCGAGAATGGACAAGGAACTTCTGACCAAACCTTTTATTTAGTCCACGGGGATGAATTGTTCTAATTAACCATGATTGACTACAAGTGTTAAGCTATAACAAGTATCCCTTGTTATCTATCTGTAAATTGGATGGAACCTTCAACCTCCGGATCATTTCACAACTTTTCACAACTTTTCAACTAAACGTTTATATCCGTTGCGCTATGTGTCCTACTTGACAATTCAGTGTGAATTTTTAGGAATATATAAAACTAATGTCTCCGTCAACCTATATGATACTTCACACTACTATTATGTACGATAATCTTTTAAAATTAAATAAAGGGTTTGGTTCGACATGAAACACCTGAAGAAGTTCGAAGGATGAATCGGCCGAAACTTATAGTCTACATACTGTAAGTCATAAAAATTATCAAGCCTTATTGCAGAAATTTAGTCGACATTTTCTTTTTAAAAACCTATTTAAAAATGCAAGTATCATTTTTAACATCTGTCAAGTATTCATTTGTTTTATTGAATTGGAAGATTATGTGGTCTTGTATTTTATACTTCAGATAATTAACCGCCCTGCCAGTGGGACTTAAAATGCACTCACCTTATTCCCTGCAAAGAGCTAACTTCTCCCTAAAGGTGCTGTTCAGAGTGTGATTCTGAACTAGAACAGATGACGAGACTCCAATTCTATGGTTCTGAAGAGTTTAAAGTAGTGCTTCTTTGCCATTACTCTCAGTTTCACATTGACCCAGAGTGTATATGTTAGGGTCTTATTTTCTTTATGAAAATTATTAGTATTGAATAAGAATTCACGAAGCCTTATAAGTGCAAATGAAATATTATAAATAAATAGAAATAATGATTTGAAATCATTTAATTAGTAGAATTCGATAAGAATAGTTGATATCGGTTAAGTAACTACAAAACTATTTAGAAAAAACTAAACAAAAATGTAAACGTAAAATTAATGTTATTTTCTAATGTTTGAGAATAAAATACCCCTTGACAAGTTGACATTCCCTTAGAATCAATCAAATATCCAATTTTCCCAAACTGAAAAGACATAAGTTACCAACGGAATTTGTGATGTACAGTAGTTTAGAAACAACAAATGTTTCTGTTTTCTTGCTTATTCAACTCTAAAAAAAACAACCTTTATAACTAATTATCTGACTTACATAAATCAACAAAAGAAGTGATTTTCGTGTCGGTCCATAAATAATATAGATTTTTTTGTTAGTTTTGCACCGTTCATTTCCATATAATCTCAGCCCATACAAAAGTGAATGAGTATTTTATGTGCATAAATAGTCGAGAAATAATCCTCGTAAAATTTGACAGTTGGAAAGGAAATCCTCACGTTTTGTTTGCAACAAAATGAAAGCTGAACACCTTTTACATCAAGTTTTCTTCTTGGGAAAAATAGTTCGTTTGTAGTTTTCAAAGGTTCGTTTGGTTTATTCAGTTTCTAACGAATACACTTTGAAAAGGTGGGGTGTATATATTAAGGTAAGGGAATTTAAAGAAAGACCGGCCATATCACGTTTTGTTAAACAGGAGTGTAAGTAAAAAACATTCATCTCAGATGGGAAATAAACCACGGAGAATGCATGTAGTTATTTGCTAAGCTTATCCTAGTTTTATACGATGCTAGATATGTAGAGCAGCCAGTGAAAATCGAACACTCAACAAAGAATCTATCGGGCAACCGTAATTACAAGTGCCTGATAGGCATTCGCGTTTAATACGCACTCCTTAATTTCAATAACTAAAATCTGGAAAAATAACGTCTCTTGCATAATTAACATTGACTTTTGGGGGATTTGTAGCAGTTAAATTGAAAAAAAAGATTTAAGATTTATTCATCCTTTTTAAGTGGTTTGTACCCATTAAAAATAAAAATGCAACTCACCTCACACCCCAACAACCAAAAGAGAAAAAAGGCCAAATCACAAAAACCATGATATATATATATATATATGTATGTATATTATCCATTATTCTTGTTGTGCGTATTATTTCACCTCTTTATCATCTGTCTGGACTATGTGCTTAGAACATCGATTGATAAAATTTTAAAAAAAAACAGTTTCGAGCTGACAAAGAAAAGAAGCAGGAGGTACCTCGCAAAAACAATTACCGACGCCGACTACGCTGATGACATAGTGATTCTGACAAATGCACCCGCCCAAGCTGAAACTCTTGCTGCATAGTCTGGATCGAGCTGCTGAAGGCATTGGCCTCCATATCAATGCACACAAAACGGAATACGTATGCTTTAATCAAACAGGTGACATTTCCATACATGGCGGTAGCTCTCTGAAACTAGTTGACAAGTTCACCTAACGAGGAAGCATCAACGAGGACAGACATCGACATGCGACTAACAAAGGCATGGATAGCTATCGATTGGCGATCGGTCATATGGAAGTCAGACCTGACCGATAGAATAAAACGCAGTTTCTTCCAAGCAGCAGTCGTGTCGATATTGCTACATGGATGCACTACATGGACGGTAAATAAAAAGATGGAGAAACAGACGGAAACTACACAAGAATGCTGTGAGAAATTTTGAACAAGTCCTGGAGGCAACACCCCACAAAGAAGCGGCTGTACGGCCGCCAACCTCCCATCACGAAAACTATTAAAGTTATACAAACCAGACATGCAGGACACTGCTGGAGAAGCAGGGACGAGCTCATAAGTGATAAACTCCTATGGACCCTCACATGGTCGAGCAATTGTAGGGTGACCAGCTCGAACCTACATACAGCAGCTCTGTGAGGATACGGGATGTAGCCCCGAGGTCCTGCTAGAAGCGATGAACGATAGGGAGGGGTGGTGAGAGAGGGTCAGGGATATCCGTGCTGGTGGCACGACAAGACAAGATGATCTATTTTAGTATTTATGTCTTAACCAATAGCAAAGATTTCTCGTAAGAAAAGGTTTTGCATGTCTAAGCACTAAATGAAAAAAAAAGGGAAGAGAAAGATATGGACTAACATCAACCCCAAATAACTCTACAGCGAAGCTAGATTATATATCTATAAACAAGAAGTAAATAAATAGCGCTTTGCACCGCAAGGCTTACTGCTCTTTTGATAGACTATCTTTCAATAACAGAATCGTCAAAGCAAAGATACGCCTGAGTCTACGCAGAATTAAAAAATAAACTATGAAAGCTTCTTGATATGATGTGTTTTCACTTGCCAAGAGTTATATAAGCAGTCAATATATGGTAAGTATAAGAAACAACTTCAATGCTCTTAAGATGGCTTCAGAAAGACAGAATCCGAATGACGAATATTAAATCTTGTTTCTGACCATCAATATAGAAGCAGCAGCAAAATGCATACCAACCAACCCAAGAGCCAAATGATGATTTCCTTGGGAATCAACAGTGGGTAAGAAAAACGACATCACATGAAAAAAGTATCCGCACTAGATAAAATAATCCGAACACCATTATGCAGAAACTAAAGGAAGACTAGACAGAACTAACATGAACCAAAAAGAAAAACTAGAATATATCCAAGGCTAAGTCAATAAAATCAGAAATACGTTAGAGGATAGACAATCACAATTTGCATGGAAAATAGATAATGAAGATGGCAAGGTCAAAACTAAAAGCCATCAGGAAAGAAGAAAGACTTTAGAAATGGGTAACATTTCCTGAAACTACTGATAAGCCAACAAAAAGTATTAACTATCAACTAGACCTCAAAATGGAACAGTTTACCCAGAAAGCACTTGATGCAGTACTCAAAAAAAATTCAAGACAAGAAAACAGGAGGCCACGAAAAAACATCTCCTGAAGTATGGAAGGTAAGAAAATTTGATGTCATAAATTTTCACTTAAGCAATGCTGTCTATAAATCAAACACAACTTGTAATATAATGGCCGAGTGATTTCGTTTTATGCCTTTGGGTTTAGTTAGGCTAAGAACCTTTCGGCTCAGTGCATGGGTTACTGAGGTGCAACATTAACACAGGTGTTCAAACGCGCAGGTCACTCAGAGATATCACAACAGCCCAGATTGTAGACGGGGCTAGCAAGTGCGAATGACGCCACGCACCGGAAGTGCGCGGAGGATTTTGGTATTTTGAAAAAGTCAGTTAGTTGAGTTGAGAGCTGCCTCGGGAGAAGACGGTTGAGTTTCGCTTGCTCGCGGAGGCCTTGGGCAGGTTTCGTACGGATGGGGGGCAGATTACAAAGCCAGAATAGAAAGAATGTGTATCTCTCTCCTTATGTCAAAGAACCTTTAAATTCAAAGGTAATTAAAAAAAGTTTCGTCCCTGAACTAAGAAGTCGTGAGTGTTTTTCGTGTTTCGAGATTCCTATGTTCTATTTATATATATATATATATATATATATATATATATATGAACAGTCTATGTACATTTCGCATATCCGTATCTGACTATGGTACCAACTGAGATATGGACAAAAGGCTACATCCTTACTTTCCTCTAGCTAGGCGATCTCAGATTCCCCAAGAGCTACAGAGACATAACTCTTATTGATATGGCTACTAAGGTTTGATTACCTCCCATTTTTTTATATTCTCTAATCTCTCCTAATAGCTATCAACTTTTACTTTTTTTTCCTTTTTTTTTCACACTTTGTATGTCCTTCATTTTCAATATTACTCTTCAATTTCCATGTATCGACGCTGGAACCCTGGCATGATGACAGTATTCAGTCAAATTCTCTTATTTGGTCTGGAACTTCAATATAAAAAGATTATTCAAGTTCATTAGGAAAGTTAATATAAACCTTCTGTATTTTCTAAATTAAAGTCTATTCTAAAAAAACTCGCTGTTATTTGATGAATGGAAATCATTTAAAGGTTGACACACGGTCAACTAGTAAATACGGCCCTATATGTCACATTTCCAGGGTGAAAGTGTTGGAGGAGTGAGTGAATGTATTTATTTATTTATGGTCCCTGACTATTTAACGTTAATTTTGATATTTAAAAAAAGGGTTTAGTATTTAGCGTTTAAAGGTTTAATGTAGGCCACATGGAAAAAGTAGTAAATGAAGGAAGATATGCAACAAGTGAGTAAAAGATATGAAACAAATGAAACGAGTAAAGGTTGTAAAACGGCGCGGACAAAATGAACATTTAAAACAAGGCGACGAACAAAAACAAATTTATATTCTACAACAATAAAACTTACATTGATACATAAAAGAAATTACTAACTCTACTAACAAAATAATAGTGTGTGTATATGTGTGAGTGTATGTGTGTGTGTCTAACACAACTAGGCTATAAAAGAATTACATGTTTAAAATGTCCTTTTTTATGGTTAGAAACGGGCAGTTTCACTGAGACTGGAAAGCGTCTCATAGTCATTGAGGCCCATCCATGGTATTGCTTTTCTCTACTGTTGATTCACGCTGAAGGGAGTGTGTTGCTGCTGCGAAGAAATTTGGTAAAAGAGAACAAGGGTGTTTGAAGACGACGTATTTATAGAAAATACGCGTCTTGTAGGTGGCTCAAAAACGCAGGACTTGAATTTACGCGCCGACGTAGTTTTAAGCATGTCACGTGGTCCTCCTGGCCAATGGTTTCCCGAGACTGAATATTGAGCGTCCGCCATCTTTGTGGGAACAAGTGGCATACCGCCCAAAATAATTTATAGGAGTGTAAAGTCCTATAAAAGTTAACCGGCCGAAGTAATGTAAACAGAAAAAAAAAATTAATCCATTCATAGCCGATTATGTCGTTAAGCAAAAAAGGAAATTAACTTTAAAAATGGAACAGAGAAAATAATGTTATCATTTATCTGACGTTATTTTCGTTCCTTTCAACATTAAAATGCATATTTACACTGTTTTATATAATACACGAATTATAAACAGCTGTGAGTTACTTTGCTTTTAAGATTTTCAATCGTCTTTATTTATTGGCAAAAACTGTTTTATTTCATTTTTCTTCTGAAATGTAATAGTGAAAGATTATAAACAAACAAATAATAGTTATCTAAAAAATTGCTTCAATACAAAACAAAAACGAGTAAAAAAAACGTACCAACAATTTCTCTATAAATCAATTTTACTTTAACCTTTGCCTTCTTTTAAAAAACATGTATGTTTTCGAACTTCATCCGATGAACGTTTTTGTTCGTTGTTGTAAAATATATTCTAAACAAATGTTGCCTCAAGTTAAAGTCCCTTTTTAGTGTGTTGTTCACAAGTAAAAATATATTTTGGAGAAAAAGTTTCCAAAAGTCTTTCAGCAGACTCTCTTATAGTGGATTCATCATGTCTTGCAATAAATTAATCTGCATAACCAAGTATGGCAAAACAAGCACAAACAAACTCTGCCATTTAGCTAGATGGAACCATAAGTCCTTCTCGAGAAAGTAAGTCAAAACATTGCTTCTCTGTAGCATAATCCCTATCTACCATGACCTGGGAACATATTTCACATTGAAATCGTTTGCTTTTTTTGTGATATAACCTGAAATTTTCTATGTCATTTCTTTGCTGTCTACTGACAAAGAGGGTTCATGTATTTCCTATTCATGCTGAGCCAAAATGTCAAGAAGTAGTGAATTATCATTTTTTTTGAGTCGGCTTAAGGCTTCCTTCCCAAAAGTTGACGTTTTCTTAAGAAAGAGACCGACAGATTATTATTCTTTCCGTATTCAATACCTCACGGAGGCTCACCTTATCTCTCGATACTGAGAAAATCTATTTTCAAATGGACCTTTTTGTAATCTACGGGTAAAAATGTAGTCGTATATTTCCTCTAAAAGTGGTGGCATATGCATAGCATGTACTCTCAAATTTACAAGAAAATCTTTGGAAGTTTGCTTTTTAGAAAAAAATCTAAAATATACGCCCAAGAAGCAACCCAATCAGATAATATTTTGAAGAAATTAATTTTTCTATCATGTAAATTGTTCAAAAAATAAGATTCTTGAATTCGCTATTGTCCACTAGCATAATATCAATTAAAGAACATGTCTGTTGAATCAGAAAAGCAGCTCTCACAAGCAGCAAAAATTGTCTCATGAAAAATGGCAATAGCCAAATTAACATTTCGTTTATTGTCACTAAGAAGCAATGCTTTGAATGTTAGTTTTGAGGCCTTACGTAATTTAGCATCTAGAACGTTATCCTTGTCATATAATTTGTGTATGTCAGACCATTTTCCGAAGAAAAGTGAATATTTCATATTTCAAATGTAAAATTAGGAAATAGAAACTTATTTCTGCTCAGTAAACTATATCGGATATTTTTCTAATGTATGTACAGTCAAAAAACATTTTTTTTTTTAATTTTTGGGAGAATTGGAAAAATAAATATGTAGTATAAAAAGTACAAATTTATCAAGTAAAATGTTAATTACATTCACATTGGCTGAATGATAGTCTGCAACAACAGTCCTTATTAAAAATAAATTTCAGACTATCATGAGAACGCCACTCACCATTAACTATTTCTTCCGGTAAGGCTTTAATGTAGTTTTAAGATCAGTGATCATAAATACCAATATTCCTTTATAAAATCTCATCATTTTCTCTTGCACCAATATACTCTTTACTAAGAAATTGTGTCCCTTTCTGAAGGTACATTTCAACTACAATTAAGACAAAGTCTAAAGAAAGATGACCTTTTCCCAAGAGAGATTTTGCAGCTGTAATTAATTCTGCGCCACCTCTTTGAATTTTCTCTATTAGAGAAAAAGATGGTAATGGAAAATTTTGCGGGAGTAATTTGTAGGCTTGCTTAGACGTATAGCGCAATAGTAAGTCATAACGTATTAGCGCTGCAGAAAATGTAGGACGACCTCTTTGTTTGTAATTTTTGTCTTTTTTTTTTTGTAACTCTTTTAGAATTGAGTATCGTTGTTCTTCCACCAAATTTTGTATGATGTTTCGACATTTTTCTAACATCTTTTTACCGCTGTGGTGAAGTATAGGGTTTCCATCACACTCGAGCTGAACATGTGAATACGTTCTTTTATAGATGGAAAATGTGTTTCAGAGTCAAAGACTGTTCTATAAATTAGAATATAATTTTCCGCTTTTTTAATTTGAAACCGTCAAGAAAACTATTTTCTCCTTCCAAATGATTAAAATCCTTTATTATGTCAACTGAAATAAAATCTTGTAATTCATCTGGTTGATGAATAATCTGTCGGAGTTAAGGAGACTTTCTTGTAGTCGACAAAAGAGACGGTTTTTATTTTTGCTGAATTGATTGTAGCAACTTTATATAAATACCAATTTAGTTTGTTTTGATTTAATCTTAAAAAGAATTTTTCATCAAAATGTTTGTCACAGAGAACAGAATTTTTCGTAGCAAACCACTCATAACAGTTAACAAATTTTATTCACTTGTCAAGGTGAGCTGATTTTCCAAGACTAAAAGATACTCTTTCTCTATTGGTATGATATCCCCAACAAAAGCCAAATGCAACACATTTATTTACCATATATTAAGCTGAATATCACGAAAAACTTTTAAAATTCAATCTTGAAATGCAATTAATTATTCGTTAGTAAATTTACCAAACAGCGTCTATAACCAAAACAGGCCGTATAGATGATTGAAAATAATAAAAAACAGGCCGTATAGGTGATTGAAAATTAAAAAAAAACACGTAACTCACAGCCATACATAATTAGTGAATTATTAAAAGACAAAGTATAAATATGTATTTTAATGTTAAAAGGAATGAGATTAATGACTGATGATTTCTATCAACATGATTATATTGTTTATTTTTTCTGTTTAAAAATAATTCTCTTTTTAGTTGAATTTCATATGCAGCTATGAATGGGTTACTTTTTTCTGTTTACCTTACTTTAACCCCTTAACATTCACTCTTGAAATGTGACATGAGGGGTGGGGGTGTATTTACTAGTTGACCGAGGTTGATCGAAAAGTAAGACAGATAGTCATAAACCAATGATAATTAAGTTAATTTGTTATAAACACAAAACAAAAGGAATTATTGAATACTTTTTGTAACACACACAACAGTCATGGTATTGACCACATGCGTATGTGATGTCACGAAAAATAAACAAATGGAAAAAACTGCCGCTTGGAAAATATGCGCAAAAGAGGAGATGTAATAAAAATTCTGCATGTCTAAATAATGGTTTGGTTTGATATGGGTGCCTTTGTTTAATGGCATGTCAACCCTCGTGTGTTATATAATGTCAAATCCATTCCTGTAGAACATTAGAGGTATTATTTAACATAACAGATGGGACCAACTGAAATGAGTAATCATATTGCTGTGTATGGTAAACATCAAATGAGAAGTATCGGTCTGGGGTCGCACGTCTAAAAATAGGTGTAAACATCCTCACGACGAGGACCTTTGAGATTGCTCTGGAATTCTAAGTTCAAAAGTCAATGACCATGGAATCGTCGACGTAAATCTTGGATATCGGAATATGTTATCTTACTCGGTCAGAAGAACACAGTTACAGAGCATGGGGATTTCTTTTCGGCTCTTGGAACGGTTAAGGGATGCTTATGTGTATATTATTGAGCAATTTATTACAACTGAGAAAAGGTTTTATGCATCACATTACTCCCGAGACAAACGATGATTCCTTGATTTGACGCGCGTCTCTCCTCTGACTTTTCATTTTCCACGACTGGCTGCCCAAAACAAATCTAGAGAGTATATTCCATTCTCCATCTTTGAAACACGGGTCTTAAATTCCTTCGATCTACAGTTATGCTATGACGTCCTCTTTTAAACTAACTCTCTTGGGAAAGGCAGGAAATCATTTATCACCCAAATATCGGTTATATAATACCACTACTGAAAAGACATCGACACATGGTTAACGAAGGCATGGACAGGTATCGATAAAGCCATCGATCATATGGAAATCAGACCTGGCCGATAAAATTAAACGCAGTTTCTTCCAGGCAGCGTTCGTATCGATACTGCTGTATGGATGCTCTCCTTGGATGCAAACTAAACGGCTGGAAAAAAAAAAGCTAGTCGGCAATTACACAAGAATGCTGCGAGCAATACTGAACAAGTCCTGGAGGCAACACCCCACAAGGCACCAACTATACGGCCACCTACCTCCTATCACGAAAACTATCAAGTTAGACGAACCAGATATGCAGGGCACTGCTGGAGAAGCAGGGACGAGCTCATAAGTGATTTACTCCTATGGACCCCTACATATGGCCGAATAAAAGCAGGACGACCAGCTCGAACATACATACAGCAGCTGTGTGAAGATACGTGATGTACTCCTGAAGACCTGCCAAAGGCGATGAACGATAGGGAGAAGTGGTGAGAGAGGATTTGGGATATCTGTGCTAGCGGCACGATATGATGTTGATGGTGATGACTGATATTATTCAATGATGGACTTGGAAATAAATGATCCACAAAGATCGATATGGCATTAAACAAAGAAAACAAAATTAAACTTGTCCAAAATTCTATCCGAAACATCCCAAAGTATCTACTATCTGTTTTTTTCCTCATTTAACTAAAGTATTCTGATGTATAACCGTGATATATATACATAATACATATCCAAATATACGCGGAACATAGTCAACAATAATGACGAACTTCAATGAACGAACAAACACACTTCTTTATTTGCCCAGTCGGCTGGGGCCGTAGAATACAGCGACTGCTTCTCGGCAGAGGGGTAAGACCCCCCCTAACGAGTGTCCTGGATATGACACTAAACAATCTGATGATGAGGTTGCAGCAATGCTGGAGCTTTAGGGAATGCGGAGTACACCTTCATTGCCATCGCTCCCAGGTCCATTCTGGCCCGGGGTAGTAGCACCTGATAAGGGTCCTATCTATGGGTTAAATAGAACTACGTGCTTCTTTCACTATACTGATTTTTGCATTTGAACTGCGTATTTATGCTAAACTGAATTGTTTAAAATAGAACTGTTTTGACATTGAGACTGCCTACTAGTGCTGAACTGAATTGCTCGAAATAGAACTGTTTTTGACATCTACACTGTACTTATGCTGAACTGAATTATCTGAAATAAAACTGTTTGACATTTAACTCTGTGTATTGCGCAGTCGACTAGGGCTGTAGAATAGACTGACTGCACCACTTACGAGTGTCCTGGATATGGCACTAAACAATCTGATGGTGAGGTTCCAGCAGTGCTGGAGCTTTGGGGAATACGGAGTACCCCTTCATTGCCATTGCTCCCAGGTCAACTCTGGCCCGGAGTGGTAGCACCTGGTAAGGGTCCTATCTATGGGTTAAATAGAATTAACAGCATACTTATGCTAAAATGAATTGTTTGAGTAAAACTGAATAGTTTGAAATAGAAATGACTTTTACAATTAAACCGTACTTACATTTAAACTGCGTGCTTATGCTTAACTGAATTATTTCAAATAGAACTGTTTTTCGACAAAAAACTGTATTTATACTTAACCGAATCGTTACATACAACTGCTTGAATAGTTAGAAATGGAAATGTTTTTGACCATTAAACTGTGTACTTATGCTAAACTGAATTGTTTTAAATAGAACAGATTATTTACATGAAAATGGATTTGGCGTTAAATAACCTACAAAGGTTGATATGCCATAAAATCCAACAAACCAAACCAACACTTCTTTATAAAAATATACCTCTCACACTTTACTCTCGAAAGGGTTGATGTTGGTTGTGTGTGAGAGGTGAGTTGGAGACGGGGACAGACTGCTACATATTGACCCCATTGTCTTCTGACCATAACAGCACTTCTTTCGCATTCTGGCTAGGCTGCTTAACCGTGGGTCACTGAGGGCCCAAGCCTGGAGCTGTATCTCACTCCGATGGCATCCATCTCCAACTGGAACTGCAACTGCCCCAAGCCGTCTGTGGCACCTGGTTATAGCTTTGTTTGACTTCCAACCGCTTCCTGTGGGCGTACGCATCTGCCACCATCACCGAATTCAACCACGTCCACAGGTCATGGTGATATTCCGATATCTTCGACCGGATGCACCTGTTTCGCTGTTCTTCCGCTTATTTACACAGGTGCATCTCTTGATTGACGGCTCGGTCGCGGGTCAATATATTACAATCTGCATGCCTTTCACGTTACTGCAAAGGATATTACTCTCTTGTTTCAAGAGTATCATTACTTATTTAGAATTCTATTTTAGTTTCAACTAGACGATGAGTAAACATGTTGAGCTACTTTAGTAAGTCCAGTATGCAATACTTATTATGCTAATATTTCTTGCTTTGAAGGTGTTAAGTATTATTTAAAGAATTCCATAGTTATTTCCGTTATATCAAAAATAATGATGAATTCAAAATGATATTCAAAACAAGTACAAACGCCTACAAAATTAACATTCAAACACGAAATTTAGAGAAAATTTCATTTTTATGAGAAGTTCATGACGATTTTGACTCACTTTGTAACCCTCCCCGCCCCACAAAAAAAGGGATGCATTTTTTGAAAAACTGTAATCAAAATAAGGATACCCAAAACAACTCATCATTTCAGGTAGCTCTCTTTTTGGTCTTTAAACATGACAGAGAAATATAATATCCAAAAGTATTTGTGACTGTGATGGTAGAGACAAGAGATTTCTGTTATTTGCGTTGATGTAATATATTTCCTAAAGGTAGCGTAAGTGAAAATTATTCGATTATAATGGTTTCAGAAAAGAACGTTCCAGCTAAAACAAAAAAAAAATGGAACGCATACATTTTGGTATAGAAATAAATGAAAAAGATAAATCAATTATGTCTTGGACTTTTCTCCAATCCACAAAGATTTTTTATATGTGATTTTCTGCTAAAGGGAAGAAAACAATTGGAATTTAAGGCAGAATAATTCTTGGAACATATTGTAGCGTTACGGTTATTGTCATATAAATTAGATTCGTCTACGTAAATTCAAATCCTGAACGAACATATTTGCGTTTCACATAGCGCTAGTATATTTCAGAAGTTTTTTGGATATAACCTTTCCTCTACAATCTATGGGAAAATAATTGGGCAGACCGTGCTCTTCAGTCTTCGTATGACAACTAGTCTACAAAAGAAATTTCTAAATTTAAATCAATCATAAACCTGGGAAAGGATGGGCTTCACCAGAATATTCCTGCCAAAGACAAAGTTTTGTGAGTGGCACACGACAACGAAAACTAGGTAACGGGATCTCTCTCTCTCTCTCTCTCTCTCTCTCTCTCTCTCTCTCTCTCTCTCTCTCTCTCTCTCTCTCTCTCTCTCTCTCTCTCTCTCTCTCTCTGGTTGTATACGATATAAAGCCTTATAAAATAAGGAATGAAATGTTTCCCCGACGCAGCAGTCGTCGGTGACTACTCAATACAAGAGTAACCCTTACAATGAAACCCCTTCGTCTCTTCAAAAGTCAGAAACCATTAGTATCCAGATTTTTAATTTGAGTTTTGTAAATTAAAACGATTGTAATTATATTGCACCCATGCAACGATGTTATGCCGAAAAAAAAAACGTTTCTGTTTTGCTGCTGTAATGTCAGAGAAATTGCTAAAAAGGACTAAATACAAAAACAGATAGGTTTAAAAAGGAAAGCTCTGGATTATTCCTGTTTTTATCCATGAAGATATTCTCATGAATTGGTATTCTCAAACAAAAAGGTTTTGAATTATACATTTTTCCTAACAAGGCATCCTATGACAGACTGTACTGCTTCTTAATTTTTAGTTGGGTGTGTTGTTGAAAAGATTAATTCACGCTTTTTCTAAACAAATTATCTGGAAATTTATTTGATTTATTCGAGCCAGAATTCGAACTCCCCCTTTCCAATATCAATCATCACACTTTAAAGTATAGGCCACACCGCACATCATTTAATATCAGCCAGAAAGCTTCGAAAATAAGTGCAATATTTTCTAATGTAATGCAATCATTTTCATTAAGTATTTTACAGGATTAACCAAAATAATAAAGTTACCACATCATTTAAAACGTTAGAATATGTTAGTATCAAGGCTTTGTTTATTAATTAGAGTTTTATAAATTAAAAAGAATTGATTCTGTTGATTAATCTCAATAACACCTGATCTATTTGATGGAGAAAAGGAAGACAAGGCGTAATTATGAGAGCCATGACGTAATTCGAAGCTGTTTGGTGTTTAACTGGGAAAATAGTGAAAATGTTAATTAACCTAATTTTTCACTGGCCGTGTTAATTACAAATGGGTAATATGCTTTTATTTTAAATTAAAAGAAGAAAACATTCTAAGGAATCTTTCTGATTTGAGAATAATGAACTAGTAAACAAAGAATTACACAGTCAAAAGCAGCGCTAAAAATACCCTTCATCAATATCAAGACACTCCAACAGCACAGTTTCCTTTAGTTCTCATCCGATATCATCGTTATCAATCATAACACTTAGTAAGTCTTCTATACAGTATCCAGTGTCTGCGCAGAACTGATAGATATACTTTTATTGGTCGGTAAACAATGATGTGCTCATAGGAGAACGTCGTTGAGTTCATCCTTTGTTCATCAGCAGTACCCAGCATTTCTTGCTTACACGTATCTTACTAAGGTGGTTTGTGAGATGGGTGGTATGTGGACGTACAACGGCTCTTTTAGGCTATTGATACCAGAATTTGTTCAAAACACTGTATCCTTGTGTGCTTTCCATCAAACATCTTGACAAAAACATCTACTTGACCTCAAAAACCTAACTCATGTGCGTATTTGTTATCTTAGGTTTTTGAGCGCTTGCTACTGCAAGAGCCTCACAGCTGACCCAAGAGACGCACTAAATTCTTTTAGGTGAAATACTGCCGTGAATCCTGGAATACCCCATACAGACCACGGACCAAATGAGAAGGTGAGAAAAAGAATGAGTGTAGCCTTTGAATCATATGACAACCTGCTTAATATTGTAAAGAATAGAAATATGATGTGGTGTGAAGATGTGATAAGATCACCTAGACTGGCAAAAAAAAACATCCTGCGAGGCACAGTACCGGTAGGAAAACGAAAAATATGGAAGTGTTAGAAAGCTTCTGATTGTAGTAGAGGGCAGGTGATTATCTGAGTCAAATGTTTTGCCATCAATCGACCTGATTTTGGTTTTTGTTTCTCTATTTAACGCCATATCAAACTTAATGGGTTATTTAATACCAAAACCAACCTTGTAGAAGAACAACAGTGACGCTATTTAACCCATTGCAGGGACATAAATAGGGTACATACCCTTCTCTAGAGTATTAATCTGATAGTGAACATAATAGCTCGACTAGGATTTGAACTCATTTACTCCAGTGTCACTGTCTTGGGCGTTAGCCACTACACCACAAGAACTCCCTCGCCAAACGTTGTTATGTAGGATTAAAAAGAGATAATCACAACTAGCTAAATCAGTTATATCATTTGCACATTTAGACGTAACTTTTCAATGAATCACGATTCAAAATCTGATTAATTTTATTGCATTATAATCGAACAAAAGTCGAACCTTCTATTTTTGGACATTCACAGCTTCTTTTTTATAAATTCATTTCTCTTTTTAATTAATTTGAGGAAAATCTAAGTTCATTTTTTATGCATAGTCCGTTAACTTTGTTTTATTTTTACAGCGAAATCAAATATTACTTCAATTGAAAAAATCTTGAATTGAATATCATGAATATTAACGTCAATACAATTTATGCACCATCTAAAACCCAATGTACACTTCTTAGTAAAACCCAAAAGATGCAAATTCTAAAAATCGTAATGTTCCTTTTTTCATTTTTTCAGAAAGTAAAACAAAGTACAATTTAGAAATTATTGATCTTTCCACGTCCTCTTCTCATAAATAAATGAACAAATAAATAAAAATAAAATTTTGAGAAAAGTCTTATCTTATCTCATTTGGTAATATTTATACTTGGAATGACATAGAAGTTTTTAAAATGAATTTTTAATGAAAAGTTTAAAAACCTGACGAATCTTAACAAATTATTGAAATGAAATAAATTATGGTGTGTTGATTTAATCTAGTAGTAACCATAGTAACTTGAAAGAAATTTTGTTTCAGTGCTAAAAGCTCCAGTATTACTGGAACCTCACCATCAGATTGTGTCATATCCAGGACATCGATGACAGGAAATTTGTTGGGTGAGTCTTACCTCTCTGCAGAACTGCAGTCAGCTCCAGCCGACGGAGCAAGAAGGCCAAGATGCAGCTTATCTATCTATCTATCTATGAGAGGGTGTCGTCCTCCTCTCTTTCCTGGTTTTCAGTATTTTGGACTATTACGTCTGAAACAAGGACATTGAGGGAGGTCAAATTCAGACGATATTATACCAAAGACTCAATCAAGGCCGGCACCTTTGAAGTTATGGCAACCATGAACGACATGCAATTCATTTGAGCGTGCAGTGAATTACTTGGTCAGACTCATCAGAGAAGTCGGTTATATTGAATGACCTTCCTGTTGATCGTTTGAATATTTCTTCATTTGAAAATAAACAATTTTTTTCTTGTACGTATCTTTATATTTCCTTATATGAGCCGAATACCCCGCCTACAGAAAAAATATTTTAACGGTACCATTACAACATTAAAATTATGATAAAATTTTTGAATCAATATCGAAATTGTCTAAAAGAAATTACGGAAAAAATGTTTTTTAGTCAAATCATTTGAAATTCAGGAAAATTAACAGAAAAATCGATTTATACATTTTATATAATCGACGGTTATTTTGAATTTGTACTTGCAAAATGTTTTACAAAGGTGCCAGCCCTAAAAAATGCCCATTATTAAAACAGTTAAACACTCGTTGAGATTAAAGGGTTCATATACCAATCTTATCCAGTCTGGATTTTTAACCTAGGAAATGACAATCAAGCAAAGAGGCAAAGTTTATTTTATATATTAATTTCTCAATTTTTCAATTTGCTTATATATATATATATATATATATATATATATATATATATATATATATTAAGAAAAAAACCAAAGACCGGTTAATTCAGGATTATAAATTTATTTCCATCCTGTATTTTCAGTTTCTGGTGTGAACCAAAAACAAGAAGAAAAAATTTTTACAGGACTTCGTCAGATCCAATGGATCATTAATTAAAACAGAATAGACACGTGGGGTTTAGGGGGGAAGAGATTAAGGAGTTACCTCCTCGTTTTATTGAATTTCCGTTTTATTTTAATTTCCAAATTTCTTCTGTCAGTTATAATTACGGTAAATTAACTTTTTTATTTATTTGTTTAGTTTATTTTCTTTTCATGTTAAATTCGATTGCATCTACCGTTAAACGTAGATTTAACGGTAGATGCAATTTATGCTTAGAAGAAAAAAATCTATATTTTAATACATAAATGGCCTGATAAGTTATCAAATAATAGAAGTGAACTAATACCTAGATGTAGACATAAGACTAAATTTAAACTATAAAAATTTAAAAACATAGAAATAAATAGTGAAACCAGGAAAAAAACGTATCCAACATATAGGTAGCTAATTAAATGGTATCGAAATTAATATAAGCATTAATATTTCTCTTAAAAGTTAATTATCGAATTTAAATGATTTTCTTGTCCTGAGGGAATTACTTCAAACTCTGTTTTAACCTGACCGAATAATACCATATATATATATATATATATATATAATGTATGTGTGTGTGTCTGTGTGTGTGTGTGTGTGTGTGTGTGTGTGATAATAACTTAGGAAAACCAGCTCTTAGAAATTAGATTTTTATTCGAAAAGTGTACATAAAATTCTCGGAGAAGACCAATTCACTTTTATCACTCGTTCTAAGGTTTATTTCGAAGCAGAATTTTGCTGGATAATGCTTGTATCGTAATGTTTCTTTGCCCGTTGTCTCCATTGTTTTCCTCTTTTAAAGGGGCTTTTGCGCCGGCCTGAATATCATTTATAATCATATTAATTATCAATATGAAAGTGATGAGAATAAAATATCAATAAGGACCCATCGATCGATCTTAGACATAAACTCTTGTTACAGAATTAATCACACAGTTCCATTGAGTCTGTTTTCTGCCTCTCTCTCTCTCTCTCTCTATATATATATATATATATAGTCATCCACAGACAGACTGTTTCGTTCTATCAGAACTCTTCAGTGTGGCTAGACACGCAGGACGCTCGAAGCCGGGATCGAGACCCGTCCAACTTTACGTTAGACTAAGATCCAGACCTCTCGGCCACCAAGTGGACCACGTTGGCCAAGGGAATTTTAAGGTATTTATTTTAGCAACAGCAGCAGCAGCCTTTGTTTACATTTTTTATACTATATCGGCTACCAGAGTGCTCAATTCTTGCGAAGAGCTTTGCGTTACGCTAGCGGCGGCCGACATATATATATATATATATATATATATATATATATATATATATTCTTAGACTAAAAATGGAAAGGAAGAGTTATCGCGCAGAAAGTATCATAGATAAAGCCTACGCAGATAATATAGCGCTTATTGCCAATACACCTGTAGATGATGAATCTGTTGCAGGGTTTTGAGCAGACAACAAAAGGCATTGACCCCTATGTGAACTCAGATAAAACAGAGTTTATATGTTTTAAACAAGATGGGGGTATCTACAACCAATTAGAATTAGTAGACCTGTTCACTTACTTTACTAGAAATAACTTATCAATGGAAAACAATATCAATATCAGCATATAAACTGCTATTTATACATTAATAACCACATGGTATTCTCTCTGAATAAAATAAAATGGGAATTCATCCAAGTTATACTCATGTCAGTAATAATGTATGGCTGCACCATTTAGCCTTAAATAAGAAAATTGAAGTCAATGGAAACAGCACAATAATGCTGCGTGTAGTTTTGAAGAAATCCTGGAAGAAGCAGCCCACAAAACAGCAGCTGTATGGCCATACACCTCCCATCTTATAAACCATCAAATTAAGGTGAAAATGATAGGCTGAGAACTGCTGAAAGGCTGAGAACTGCTAATTCACGTTTTCCTGTGGCATCCTACACGTTGACTTATCAGAGTTGGCCTAAATTTACATTAATCTGCTCTGTGTGGGTTATCCATGCCGTCTAGAAGACTTTGATCTGAATATATAGCAAGAGAGTCAACGGAATCCGCACTTTCGACATTATATGATGATCATCATCATTGAACGGACAACACCGGATATCCTTGCTTGTTCGTAATATAAATACAATATTAATGAAATATCTATAAGAACCCATCGATCAATCTTAGACATAAGTATCATAAATCATTGTTACAAAACTAGATTCTCTCTCTCTCTCTCTCTCTCTCTCCTCCCCAGTATATATATATATATATATATATATATATATATATATTGGTTTGTTTATTTAGTCTTTAAATGTTAAGTCGGAGTATTGATAATACGTATTTGAGCAGAATTTACTCACAACATGAAATTTAAAGTTTAGTGTAATAGTAATAATCATTATTATCTACAGGACCCATTAGCTTAATGAACAGTATTCGCTAATGGTCCAGGAGACCGGGGTTCAATCCCAGTACGAGCCATACCAAAGAATCAAAAACTGGTACCGATTCCTCCTTGATTAACACTATTCATTATAAGGTATGGATCAAGAATAAAATGAAACGATCCAGGGAAAAGAGTAGTGCTACCCCCTACACCTCGGTGTAGTAGCTAATGAAAAAGGAGCCTCCTAATGCCTTCAACTACGATTGCCAAATTTACTAATACTTTACAGTCTGAAAAACGTTAAAATTTTACAGTGACGGATTCTATATATTGATCACAGTGACGAGAAATTACCCTTTGATTCAAAGTAAACTGCGTCGATACAATCCCCAGATTTCAGGCCAAAGTGCTTATTCATATATAACTATATAAAACCCTTTTATTCTTAGCTGGTTGATTATTTGGTTGCTTGGTTGATTTTACGTCCAATCAAACCTTATTGGGTTATTTAATGGTGAAGTCAACCCTTTCTTTAATCAGTTATATTGCTTCAAATTCCTAATAATAATTATCATTTGTAAGCAAATATAGTTTCAGGTCACAATTAGAAATATCAATAAGACGTAATTATATTAATAACTATTCCTATTTAATAAAACAAAATAATTGTATAGATACCTATTACAATTAAATGAATATTTGTTAGCAAACATTCATGTGATTTCAGTTTTTCGGATTTATACTAATCACTTTTAAACAGATTTGTTTGACTCTTGTACGAAACCCCATATGGTTCTTCCGCTCCTGGTCAGAGTTGGCCCGGGAGAAATAATAACGAATCAGCAACTTCACATTCTCCGGATCTTTAGAACTCGAACCCTACCACCGACTGCAACTTTGTGTTATATATTTTATTTCATGAACTCTCTACATATACACATACGCAGAAACACACACACACACACACACACACACACACACACACATATATATATATATATATATATATATATATATATTGCCCGGTTGATTAATTTTCTCATTGGTTGAAGAATAAACCTTACGAACAATCTTCTCCTATCAACAGTAAATTCAATGATTTAATCTAAATTTTATCCTAACAGCAATAATAATTATTTTAATTTACAATTTATTATATTTTAAGGCGTATTTTATATGTTCTCTAATTGGAAAAATTACTTACATTCACTTCTGTCATTTTCTTTTAATTTTTCGTATTTTGTTCCTCCTCCTTCGGAAAATTGGCGCCAGTCCCATTACCTAATGGAGGTTTAAGTTTAGAATAACGTTAGTTAAAAATCTGTCCCGAATAATTCTGCAAAATAATCGATTCTGTACTTTCACAAAATTGCCCGCGGTTAAATCCGCCATCGTCGAGTTTTTGTCCCATAATCTTAAGTTTGTCGTGACTGCCGGTCATAATTATGCTCTATTTTGAAGGAGCTAACTATCATGAAGCGTTTTAAGTAGGTAAGGATGAAAAGTCCATTTTCGGTCGAAATACAAGACTCACACAAAAAACTATTTTGTTTGTCTTTGGTTTAGAGAGAAATACGCAATAAATGAATCATTTATTTTGTAAATAATTAAAGTCGATATAATTATTTTTATTATGTTCTTCTTGCTTCTTTTTCTTGCTTCCTTTTAAAGAGACGCGGTAACTTTTTTTCGAGAGAGACGAGAGAAGGAAGTGGGATATCAATGGTTACAAAATTGATTTGTGCGGGGGCTACTCAATAACCCACATAATTCTTGCAATTTATATGAAATTATTAAATTTAATCCAAATTTAATTTTGATCAGCCAGCAAAAGTGTTGCCAGTAATTTTAAAAATCAAAGATCGGCAGAAAATGTTGATCGTAACCGAAACAATTATGCTTTTTAGATGTTGTCCTCGTGACTATTTAATTGAATTCCCACAATTTTGCTTATCTTATACTTTCACTAATTTTGAGGCTATAAGCTTTTCTCTTAGTTGGTGCCTATATAGAGACACACCAACGCTTATGTATCTAGGTACGTGTGTGTCTATGAGGCTAGCTATGCTAATAGGTTTGGTTTTGTTTCTTTGTTTAATGTCATATCAAACTTCGCGGATTATTTAATGTCAAGCCATCCTCGCAAAATGACAGTAGTCTTACAATTCAATCCACAGCTGGTGGGTTAGTGAGTTCATACATTTTCCAATAGTGCCAATCGGAAAGTGAACATAATAAAACGGCTGGAGTTTGAACTCGCTCACAATAATTTCGGAGTCTAACACTTTAGTCCTTTCGCACCAGAACACCCCTATGCGCATAGGCGTAACGTATATCCATAGATATGTTTATGAGGATGACGTTATTGGTATTTCAATTAGGGTCCATAAATAACGTATGTATATATACGGGAATAAAGGAAGAACAGCTACACAAGTTAAGCAGGACGGCAGATTTTAATAGATTGTAAATTAGAAAGAGAAGGATTTCTTGATGGGACTGAAAGAGATAGTTTGTTAATCTATTTTTTAAATGTTTTTACAAAATGCAATTGTGGAGAACACACACATCACTTATATTGTTCTTGTGATTTAGGAGAAATTACAAAAGGTAATCCAAACTAATGTAAGAACGATAGGCACAATAGCATTTCTAACATGAAATCTATTGAAGGTCGGCAGATGTAGTTAATCAAAAAAATGGTGTTCTTTACATATAGTTCTTGGAACAAATTTGTCTATTTTGAATTTCTGTAGCAGTCATCGTTGTGGCCTACCTACTTTTGTGTGTAACACAAATCAACCCTACGTTATGCTTTTTTAACAACAAACACAATGTGTGGTTGATTTGACGGGCGCTTGTTTTGGTCGAAATTGTATAAACCATGAGTCATTTTCACGAAGTAAAGGGGGAAAAAATAAGGTATAATCAAATTCCAGAATACACACGGCTGAAGGTCTGTATTGATAAAATTTTATTTCTTTTTTTTATCTCAATCTGTGAGTGTGGGTGACATTTCTTTATATGTACATGAGAACTGGGTAGTTTTTCCCCCACACTGTATCTAACCGCCACCTATTAAGATATTCGTTCTTGGTTATTTAATACATTTTAATACATTAATACATACCCTCTAATCTGTGTTGTAAGTCTCATAACAGATCCATCTCCTAATTATTTCCTTAAACTTTCCTTTTAGACTTTTGAAAAAGAAAACCGCTTTTTGCCTGTTGATAACTGGAAACAAAATTGCTTAAAAATGTATTCCCTTGTCTTCTGACCTCTGACCGTACATAGCGACAAAAACTTCAGTTTATTATAAACATTTAAAAAACCCACCCCTTTCATCACGCCTGGCCCACTCGGCTGGGGCTGTAAAATACACCGACTGTTTCTTTGCAGTGGGGTAAGACACCCAGCAGCAAGCGTCCTAGATATGACATTAGGCAATTTGTTGTTGAGGTTCCAGTAATGCAGGAGCTTTGAGGAATGCGAAGTACCCCTTTATTGCCATCGCTCCCAGGTTCACTCTGCCCCAGAATGGTAACACCTGATAGGGTCGAATTTACGGGTCAAATAGAACGAGACTGTGTATTCATGCTAAATTGAATTCTTTGAAATTGAACTGTTTTTGACATTGAAACTGTGTACTTATACTAAACTGAATTGTTTGAAATAGAACTGTTTTGACATTTGACTGTTCGTAAACAAAAACTATATTTATACTAAACTGAATTGTTTGAAATTTAATTCGGCGTTAAATGACCCGAAAAGGGTTGATACGCCGTAAAATAAAACCACCAACCAACTGACTTTTCATCTCTACCGAGAAATCATTCTCTTTCTATTTTCTCATCTATCAAAATCTGCTCTTATTTTCCTATCATTTTAACACACACACACAGATACACGCACACGCACACACACACACACACTCATACACATACACACACATGTTGTATAACTTTCAACTATGGTTCTAAGCTTGTCACACGATGTGGCCTTAGGTGCCAACCACTTGCATTTTCAGTTAGCTGATTTAAGATCTCTTACTGTACCCAAGATGTGTTTGAAAGATAAACGGAAGTAGAATGACACATTCTATCCAGAACTTTTTCTGACGATCTGAGAGGAAATTGTATCACTTTTTGAAGATAGTGAAAGACAAGTTGAGGAATTTAGCTGGTACCGCTTCCTAAATTAATCTGTCAAGGAATTTTTCTTGAGAGCAGGATTTTCGCTTGAAAGATTTAAGTGCTCGTAGTTTTCTTTTCTTATTCTCCTGTCTTTGGAATGGTCTTCAGATTTTAACTCCATTTAAACCCTTTAAAGAGTATTTTGTTTATCTATAGCGAATTCTCCCGTGAACATACATTTCCGATTGACTAACCATAAATCATATCGTAGTTTTATACTACTTTAAGTTCGATCAACCAATCAAAAGTTCTGATCTACGTCTGTGGGAAGTGTATCTCTTTTACGTATCAGATTTTTATTAATTATCCAATCAATCCAATATACAGGGGGTTGACTAATTGAGGGTTCTCGACTACACTTTGTAAAGGGAGTTTATCTTTCCATATTAACCAATAATAAAAAAAAGAATCAAAGATCTGATTAATCTATCCGAAACCTTTGACCTTTCAGTTTCAAAAGGTAGACAAAGATTAATTTGGAATGTTCTAAGTTTAAATAGGTCAATCCACCGACTAAACCCAAATGACATTTTTGCCGCCTGTTTGCTAAGATTTTTTGACAACTTGCAGATGATTTGAGTGAAAGTTTTCAGTGACCTTTAAATCTGACTTTTGAATTTCATTGTGTTCTCATAAAGTAAATAAGTCAGTATTCTTGAATACTTATATTAGAGAATTTCATTTTCGTGACTTTTAAAGAAAAGTGTTTTTGTTTTCATAAGTTTTTATCAACAGTGAATACCTCTTATTACAATACACCCACACAGGCATATACATGCATATGTACTGGTTCTATACGCATTCATACTCACGTAGATAGTTCCGCAACTACGTCCAAATACATTAGCGAAAAAAGAAATATGTACATCTAATGGCAGAAGAGTTTATATTCTCTCATTCACTCAATTTTGACAATATATATATATATATATATATATATATATATATAAGATTTAATTTAAAAGCGAAGGAAGACCCGATTTTAATAAGTAATGAAATCAAATCGATTAAAAAGTCCTGAGGTGCTTTTCGACCGACGCATTTGTAAGAAAAAATAATCGTCGATTATAAATTGAACGATTACAACAATGAGAGATATGATCTCAAAATAGAGGCTGAGAAATTAAAAAAAAATTCAAAGGATGATAATAAGAAATCCTTAAATAAGTCTAATTTCTGTGTGAGTATTTACCGACGTAAGGACGGGCGCTGCCTGGAGACTCCCACAGCTTTATCAATGTTGAGATGACTTTTTTTCTGATTCTTATGTAAGACAGAGAAACTCTTATTTGAATAATGCTCAAAACAGATATCTATATTCATCAAAGGATCACCGATGTTGGACTCATGCGTTTTTGAATGCCCGGATGGGTGTATTCGTGTGTGTTTACGTATGGAACAAGACAGATTTTGGATAATTTACACCTCTGATCTTCAGATAGTTCGACCTACATAATATGTCTCACACAGAAATTTAAACTGATATACGATATTTATTATCATTATTGTTACTTCATAGGATTTTTCCCAGCGTGAGCTGATGGTTTTTCGTTGGAGTTTGTGTGACAGCAAGTCTACTCGTCTCCAGAACTCGCCTCCGTATTCAGACCGATATTAATCATGTTATAGTCAGAATGGTCTCCACTAGTCCTCTGATTTCTAACGTTAAGTAACCTACAAAGGTTGATATGCCATAAAACCCAACAAACCAACCATCTGATTTCTAAGAGTCTTAGTATATTTACTAAACTTTAGGGGATTATTCCGAGCGTACTTCTCACAATTGGTATCACCATCACCTTTATGTTCCATAGTATTTTTTAGTTCTCTGGCAAGATCTTGATACTTATCTCTCTTTTACTTTCTTTTATTTTTACTCAGTGGTTCGCAGGTACGGCAAAGTTCACTATTTGGCAGGTTCTCTTTTTTGGCATGGAAGAGATAACATTTTTATGAAAAGATATGTCCAACTCCACGTACTGAAATTCACATGTACCATTTTGGAATAATAACAACGAGTAGCAGTTACGTATATATATATATATATATAATAAAACTAACTTGCCATTCTAGCCATTGTTATTAGCTTGGAAAAAAAAGTTGGAGAGAATATTGATCGAAATCTTTCTCGAGAATCATGAAAATTTAAAATATGCCCCTAATTATTGATTGACATTGGGAAATGAGCCTAAAAGCGAGTAAAAACGCTGAGAAACAAAATAATGTTTCCATCCTTGAAGATGCTTCGTTAAACGTATCAGCCATGCTAGCTTAGCTACGAGAACCCAGATGATACTACAGAAGTCCAAATAACTCCTAAAGCCACCCAAAATCTCAGTCACCAACAATTCCTCGCCATATTTGTTGTCAATACTTTGTACACTTGTTTTAAATTTAGTTTAGATCAACATAAACAATTTCATTTAAATTTCAAGAACAATCTTAGTGATGAGGGCGTCTTCCATTGTTAAAAATAACTTTTAAAAACTAACCATTTAATCCCCAATGAGAAATCCTTCTATTCCTATTTTATAATATATTAATATCTATTGACTACTAAAGATATGTTTAACTATTCTTTTGCTACGAATATACACACATCCATGTAAATATATACATACACGATAACTGTATATTCTGTACCGATCATTGGTGTTGTGGAGGTGGTATGTATTTAGTTATTTCAGTAGATATGCATCTGTACTTTACGGGTATTGCTAGCTATATTATTTCCTCCACAAATACAACACAAAACTTTACAATCGCGTAAAAGAAATGGAATAGAACACAACGAACATTAAACAATAAACAATTTAATATGCATAAAACAGAATGTGAAAACAAATAAAAAACACGATGTGTAAATGGCCTTTTGGAAAATAAAGTTTGGCAAGAAGAAAATAAATTTTTTTACACGTGAATGTATGTTTAGCTGTTAACGGAGTCCGTAAATAAGTCGTTCTTATTTACATTAAGTTCATATCTTGTTTTATGATTGTGGCGACAGCGTGTCGCGTTGATGAAAGAAAGTTTGTCGGTTTTTTCTTTTGAACGTGATTCGTGGCCATCTGTAGGTAGGTCATTAACTTTGGCTGTAGAAGAAAAGGAATTTGCCGGACAGAGTATCAGCTAATGCTTTACTGGCTTAGTGGCTTATTCTTAGTGAATGACTCGCTGACTTATGTTACTTATTCCCTACTAGTGGATCAAAGAATTGTCCTAAAATTTTGCCGCGTAGACATTTATTGACCAATCAGATTTGAATTTTACTATTTTATTTTAAAGCCTAAATATTTTCTGTTAGTTGACTTCCGATCCTATTTTTCTAGAATGTTCCTATTCTGTTTTTAGCTGATTGGTTGAAAAATATAGAAATGTAACTTAAATGCTAATACAGTTTTGATCCTAAATTTCTAGAATGTTCTAAAGTATGTTTTTATTTCTTATTCTAAGACTAGAAAAAATGTGTATTTCATACTGTCCCTCATTACCTCACACGCTCATCAGCAGAAGCCCCGATCTGGGGTGTCAAAGGTCTCATATGAAGAGTTTTTCATACACAATAGTCTCTACAGAGGTCAGTCCTTGGAACCGGAGGACACCACTATTTAAAGACTCTCACCGCCCATATGTGGATATATAACTGCATGCTTCCAGCTGATCAAGTCTTCATACAGACACACCTCCACCGTCAGGGGATTTTTTTTTTAGAGAAAAATTCTTACATTAGAACATTTGTATATCATAATATTGTTGTGATCAACGCTGGTACTGCATGAATATTACTCATTGAAATTACAAAATTGTTATCCAGTGAAAGACAAAGCTAGATAGTCAGTATTCACGTCAACTGCATATGTTATATCAGTTTTCCTTGTCCTGATTGGATAACTTGACAAAGAATAAGGGTCAAACTCTCCCAGGAATATTGTGCTAGATGGCCGTTAAGCAAAAGGCTTCCTCTACATTTTGATAGGTCTCGTTTGTCAGCCTGCAGTGTGTTTAGTCACCTTCCTCATCGGACGAACTCGATGGAGGTGACGGTTTAATCATGAATGACCCGACTATAAAACAGGTAATACTAGGCTTGATTGTACCTGTAGCACAATAAATGACCTGACATAACATACACACATGTAAACATTCAATATGATACACGATAGCTATGCTCTTACACAGTCATGCCGATAACAGCAAAACCATATATATATCCAAATATATACGCTAAGCCTGTACATAAAGGAGTGTTCTGGGACTAAAGTACTGAACTGCAGCATTGTAGCAAATGAGTTGAAAGTACACTTGTGCTATTACATTCATTTTTGACTGATCCCATTGGGAAAGGGTTAGAACTTTCTTATCTCCACTGCAGCTCTTGGTTGAATAGTACCACTAGTATCCTTTAACAAAGATAATTTAGGTACTAAGTAATATACGAAAGTTGGTATGTCATAAAAGAAAGAAACTTAAGTAAGTCAAAACAAAACTATAATCATAATATAAGTCATATAGGCACACCCGTAAGTAAATGTATATGTAATATTACATCTACATATGAGCACCCAATAACAGAAGAGACTATCGCCTCATAATCATTAAAAGTCCAAATAACACTTATGAAGCCAGCAAGTAACTACATCTCCGATAATTCGTTACCATATCTCCTATTAATGCTTTGCACACTTGTCGTGTTAAGAGAGTTTTTTTTCTTCTAAATTCATTGATTGATTTGTAGTATTTATTTCGCTGTCGAAGAAGTGACGGTTCGAGTGGGTTGCGATAAAAGCAACAGCTACTATAGCGATGAAAAATAATGTAATTAAAATTATCGATAATATTGATTAACACTTCTTTATCTAATAGATGAATATAAATAGTTTCTCAACACGATTTGTGTTTAAGACAATTATAACAAATATGACGCTGAATAATTGAAGAGGTTACTATTGATTGATTTGATAGGTGTCATTTGGATTGCTCGAATAGAATTTATCCTTTTGCAGCTGAGGTTGTGTAGGTAAAACCAGGTTTTTCCAACGCGGAAGGTTTATGTGAATTCGAGTATCACCGGGTTTCTTTTTATTTATTCATGTTTCTAATGTGCTTTGTTTAAAAAATGATATGGTGGCATTTAATTATGATGACAGTGAAAACGACTGGTCAAGATACTTTTGAATTTCAGGGTTTTTCTTTTTTTAAATTTAAAAAAAAAAATTTCTGGTAGAATTTATTCCCTGTCATTTGCGACGAAACGTTATCAGAAGTAGATTGATGAAAGTTAGTGTTAGTCAGATTTGTTGAAAATTAAATTTTATCGAATTGTAAGGAATTCTAAAATTCTTATTGCAAGAATTATTTTGGATAATTTATTTTTTAATCCTTGCTTCTCAATGTATATTCAATTAGGTTCCCAATTTTTCTAAATATTTCGAGGTGTATTAAAAGGAAAACCCTATAATGATTTACACTGGGGGCTCATGATATGGCATGATTATTATATCCAATATTCTCGATAAAACTGCACATACATTTAAAATCTGAATTGCATTTTATTGAGATTTTATGAAATTAAATTAAGTCGAGGCTGATAGAATAAAAATGTTTCAGAATATCTTTCTTCCAAAATACACTTTTCAAAAAATAAATTCCCCCATGCAAAACAGGTATCCTCATATCGTTTCAAAGCAGAATAAACATAGGATATATACTTGGGGAATATCGGTTACCTTTCAGCAATTATTTTATTAACCTTTCATTATCCTACCATCTGCTCTATGATATAAAATTATGGAACTAGTTTTGAAAATTGGAGTGTTATTCCACATATCCTTTAAATAGTATAGAACAATTAGTTTCTCATTTTGATCCATGATTATAGTTCTGTGTGGGACAAAAATTATGATAATTGTTTAGTTTGATTTAGCTGTTTAGTTTTAATAGCATATCAACCATCGTGGGTTATATCATACAAAAACTATCATTCTAGAAGTGTGACACTTATAGACCGTTAGAATGGTAGTATATAGGGTTTGATGTATGTGTGTACATATATAGGTGAGTATGTCACAGTGGAATATTTTAGCCTGAGGCAGACTTGCTCATTAGTTGAACATTAAAAAAAAGGACATAATATCGTGATGTTGCGAATGATATTCAAGGAAATTGTGATTTAGTCCGTCTGTCATGGTCGCTATGATTTGTAAGTAATTGTTGATTATTAAGCAAAATATTTTTTACCCACTCAACAAATAATTGTTACTATTTTTCAATGTTTTCTTTCAATTTCCTGAGATTTTTTCCAGAATCTTTAAAAAATCTGTCAACTAGAGTGTCTATTTTCGCTTTGTGGAATATATTTCCAATATGAATATTGAAGTCTCATTTTGTCTATGTAAAAAAAAGAAAAGATGAATTATAAACTTGCAGATAGACTTTTAAAAAAATAATTGAATATTAACAACAATTTTACGGAAAATTACAGACAAAATCTCCATTTTCCCTAACATAATAGCTTTTTTTTTTTCCATTTCCAATGTGTTTCATTATGCAAAAATATAGATACTATAAATAGTAAAATAATAAAAATAAATAAAAATCATAAAATTGTTTTCAAATCCATTTTACGCTTCATTGTTTTGCTATTTACACTAAACAGTTTTCTAAATGTGAAAAAAATGTCCGTGTAACATTAAAAAGTCTAAATCTGTAGACATCTCTCATTTAGTAAAAAAAAAAAAAAAGAAAAAACTCTGTTTCATTTTACAAAAATCTGGGTGACTGACGAATAATTAACTTGGGAACTCTACAACGGATTACAATGTGTAAGTGTTTCCCTTCAGTGCGTAAATATAGTTGAATTATTGGTCCTGGAGATGTGGCAAATTTCTTACGTTTTCAAAAAAAGTTAAACTTTAGTCGAATTCCTGGCTCTGTGAGGTATGCAAATGTGGTCAAACTATTTGCACAGTACCGTGTGCAAAAATATATAACACAACGAAGATTCCCACTGGCGTCTAAAATTTATCAAAGAGAAAAGAAAATTCTTTTTAATTCAGATTTTTAAAAAAATAGAATTTAACTTTTCTGATTACATTTATTAATTCAAAGAAAGGTCACTGGCGTTAAAATGTTAACAAATCTATCAAAACTTGCGATGAAGGCAATCCGTGCGCTTACATGACTTCCACAAATCACAGCCCAGTCGATGAATCGGCAGATATGAGAGGTATTATGGAAGGTCAATCAAAAATGGCTCAAAGGTTGTTTCTTTCTTCTTGTCCCTTTATCTACGTGATACGAACAATCAAAAAGGGGGTCGACCTTTTTGATCTTCTCTTTACTTTTGTACTTAATAGAAGGTGAAATATTTGACATATGGTTATAGAATTTGGTATATATACTTATTAAAGCAAAAGTTTTACCTAAAAAAGATTTTTGCTATAAGAAACACAGAGCACTTATCGACGTGGGGTCTGTAACAATATACAAATATCAGCAGTAAGGCAGGTTACAGAAATAAAAACTGATAAAATAATTCAAATTTTAATATTCAAAAGCAACAATCTAGGCATCATTTTAAAAAAAGGAAAATTCTCATTAAATTTTACAGAAGTAATTTACATTTAGAAGTTGTTCATTAAGCTGGATATTAATTACACCACATTATGTATTAGTGATGACTAAAATCCTGTCAAAAAAGAATGAAAACATAAATTTGATGAATGTAATCAGTATCACACTTATATATATATATATATATATATATATATATACATGTAAGGTACAAAAGCAAAATTAGGAATATTCTAGTATAATGATAAACGGCTCAATTATAAGATAATCTGACGTAGGGCCGAGCGCTGGCCGGTATGTCTAGCTTAGCCTGAGAATTTTCACCGAAATCAAATCTCTCGGCTTTCCTTGTTGAATTGTGATAACTGCGACCATTCGCCACTATCTGAATTTTTGACCTAAATAGCAGTGTTTTAGTTACTTCAGATCGTTTCATCTGTGGAAGTCGATCTAATTTTGGCTGGAATCTACGCCGATAAAAAAATTGCTGTTCGTGTAGAAAATAGTTCCTGTCGCGATTCACAAGAACACAAAGAAAAGAAAAGCAACACTTTCGATTTTTGTATAATACAACTTTCTCAAAGTTATTCTCTTTATCACGACATAGAAGAATTTACATAAATGCGTAGAGTACAAAAAAAAAAGGTCACTCAAGATTTACTCGCTCGATTAGAAAGTGACAGAGAGATCAAGAGAAGGTGTAAAGGAGACAATTATTGATTTTTGGTTAGTTTTAAAAGTTTGTTTATCTCGGCTTTTGTTGACATAACGATCGGGATTCGCACAGTTCCTATGTTCAACTATATTCTGATCGGGGCCAGCACAATTCACAGAGTCGTTCTGTCTCATCGAACTCTCGCTTCGAACTCTCAACTCTAACATCTGAACTAATTACCGACTTTTCTGCAACTCTGAACTAATTTCCAACTTCGCCCGTAACTACTGAATGGGCACTGAAGTGATTCCCAATTTCACCCTCAACTGCCGACTGGACTCCGTGCACTGCTTATATGAATTGGGGGCGGAATATCGACAATTTTTGGTTACGCTCATGAATAAGGATATGTAAATTGTCTGGAACAACTGATATTTCGTATATCTTTTAAAAACTCCACATGGCCTTTTTTTAGAGGTACTAGAAATGAATTCTGAACGCTCCGCTGATATCTGTCCAGACAAATATTATTAAATCGACAAAAATCCACTTTTCCTGTTTCCATTTTCGTCCATCTGAACTGCTTTCGACCACATAAGATTTCATTAACCCTTTTATCACAGGATTCAATTAACGAATCCATCTCTCCACTCCCGAACCATCACCTTACTTACTAAAGACTCAATTCCAGGAACGTCAGACTGTCAAAAAATAAATAAATAAAATAAGATAGAAAATAAAATGATAAATAAGAAAAATAGTTGGAATTTTCTTTACTTATTCTCTGTATTATAGAAAAGCAAACTTATTTCTGACTCTATCCTTTTATGGATTTAATTAATAAATTCATTCTAATTCCTTAGAATCGTTAATTAATTAATCCACCTGGGGGAGTTCTCTCTGTCACAATAAGAATAATTTTAATTTTTTAAAATAAACAACAAAATAAGAATATAGACATAAAATAGTAAATTTACTCAATATGGCAGCCATTTTTTCAATTATTGTATCAACACACTTTTGAAGCAATTTGCATGTCTTTATATTAGATTCTTCAGATATTTTATTTCATTTCTCCTCAAGAGCTATCGTAAGCGAACCAATATTTGGATTGGATGTAGCATTTGTTTTTCTTTCTAAAACACCCCACATAGCGTAATACAGTGGGGATAAGGTCTGGGTTGATGGAGGCCATATAGGATCTCTAATTATTTCAAAATTTCAACGTTAAGCAAATCATAGATTCATTGTCGTTTCTTTTCTTTTTCATTTATATTTAGCTGAATTTTAATGAAAATGTACTGGAATCATGAAAATTTAGCAAATCATGAAAATTTAGATTTATCGTGTTTTTTCAAAAATTGGACTAATCAAAATTAATCTCTCTTTTTCTCTCTCTCTCTCTCGCTCTGTCTATATATATATATATATACCATCATTATCAGTATCATGTCGCGCTGCTAACACATATTTTCCAGACTCCCTCTCCCCATTTATCCATGTCATTCATCACTTCTGGGAGGTCTTCTAAACGACTTCATGAATCCGTACTGAACTGATGCATGTAATTTCTTGTTGGTCCTTGCTTCTCCAGCAGTGTACCGCTTTCTTTGTTCGTCTTATTTGGATGATTTTAGAGATGGGAGAAAGGTGGCCGTACACCTGTTGTTTCGTGGGATTTTGCTTCTAGGATTTGTTGAATATAGCTCATTGCATTCATATGTTGTTCCCGTCTAACTTTTCATCTTTCCCGATTATCAGCGTCCATGTGGTGCATTCATACAGTAAAATTGAGACAACCGCTGCATGGAAGGAATTGCGTTTTATTTTATAGCATAGGTGAGACTTCAATTGCAGTCCACGCCTTTGCTAGGCACATATTGACATCACTTTCAGTAGTTGAGAAGCTGCTGCCGAGGTACGTGACCTTGTCCTCTAATTTCATAGAACCACTACTTGGAGCAGAGATGTCTCCTAGATTAAAGGATACGTTTTGCCTGCATTCACATGGAATCCAATACCTGCTGCCGACTGCTCCAGACTACGCCGCTGAGATTCAGCTTGGTTAGGTGTATTTGTAAGAAGTGCTACATCATCTGCGTAGTCTTCATCTGTAATATTTTTTGTGGGTACGGTCTGCTTCTAGTCTTTTTTTACTGTAAAACCATTTTCATTCATGAGATCTATCAATGTTCGAAGTACGTAATCTAGGGAGATTATGAACGGATATGGGGCTAACTTATCCCCTTGTAGAACTTCGGCAACAGTGTCAAAGGAGTCTTTGTTTTTATTCGATGCACAAACCTTTACTTTCGTGTTTTGAAAGGGCATCATTATGGCTGCGACAGTTTCTTTGGAGAGACCATAGGCTAGAAGTATTTGTTCCATCTTCCCTCAGTGTATATAGTCAACTGCTTTGGAGAAATCTACAAATAGTGGGGGGGTCACCTCAAGGTTTCTTGCTCGAACTTGTATGATTCGACGGAATGTCAGAATCTGTAATGTTATAGAGCGATTTCTTCGAAATTCATTTTAATTCTTCCTAAGACTTTTCTCAATTTCTGGTTCGAGGGGATTGAGTAGCAGAGTATTATAAACCTCATCTCCAATAGAATAAGGGTGATGTCTTTCTTGAGGAAGGGGTGGATTCAGTCTTTTGCCCATCTCTCTATTGTGTTCTGGTTATACGAAGCGTTGCAGTATCGGAGCAGTAAGTCATCGAATTTCTTTTTTAACTACATTTGTTTGTTAACCTCGCCCTGTCTGCAATCCCAGGTCTTATCTGTTGCGGGAAACCTTTATGGTGGTTTGTGTTGTATACTCACATAATAAATATGCATATATACACATATTCATATATTTGCTGAATACATTCCGACGCAATGAATAACAGACGAGCGAAGTCTTCTTTAACAAAATATACCTCTCACTTTATTGTAAGGGTTTGCGTATGAGAGGGAGTTGGACACCGAACATAACTGCAGCATATTGACCCCCCCCTCTTATGACCATCAGCGTTGTGTCTTTCTCGTTCTCCAGGGCTGCTCAACCGGAGGCCTGGGGGCCCACTCTGCTGACTTTGTCTACTGCATCTTATCACCAACTCGTCTCCAAAACTCCATCGGGGGTCTCGAAGGCCCCTTCGACCGGGTGTGGCTTTCCCTACCACATCTTTCTCCGACATCTCTGATCCCCAACTGTCTGACTTCCTGTCTTGACCGAGTTATACAACAGTTCAACGACCACTCAATTACCCACTCAATTTTTGGAATGGCATGTTTAATCGTCATCAAGCGGAAATAACTGTCATGCAGTTCAGAGGTCACTCTCTTCCGGTGCATCAGTCTATGAATGTATCATGGGCTTTTACCTTGTTCCATTTCATCAGCCAAATCCACATACGCGATTTCTTTCGATTACTGGCCATTGGAATGTGTCACTTCCTTCCGGTGCATCACTTTGGAATGGCATGTTTTCCCAGGCCGAAGGTCAATATATAACAGTTTGTATACTAGTATATTTTCCATCGGTATATGAGGTTTGGGTTTAATTCCAGATAAAGATGAGAATTTTGAAAATTGATTTCCATACTTTATCTTCCCTTAAACTGAGTCTTTTTAAAAATAGTATCAAATAATTATTTGTATTATATAGGAATACTTGATATCATGTGTGTTCAAAAAAGTTTAAGAAATAGCGACACATAAATTGTTTACAAAATGCTATTCCCCAACTTGTAGACATTAAATAACCCTAAACGAGCTGAAAATTAAGACGGACCAGTCACACTGCTGGAGAAACAAGGACCAACTCATTAGCGTTGTTTTCTCAAATTCCAACGCATGGACACACCAGTGTTGGTTAATCAGCAAGATCTCACATATATCAGCTTTGGGCGGACACTGGGTGCAAATTAGAAAACCAGTCTGGAATAAAGAATGAAATGGATGGATGGGGAGAGAAATGCCGCTGACTTGATGCTCTTAGTATGACTTGATGATGCTCAAGACAGGACCCTGTGTCTGTGCAGAGCGGACGAATTGCTGGCCAGCCAACACTGGTTGTCTCTATGTTGGAATCCATAGCAGAACGTCTCTCATGAGTTCAATCCTATTTCTTGCGCGTCTTATTTGTTTTATTTGTGAGATGGGAGGTAAGTGACAGTACAGCAGTTTTGTGGATTTCTTTTTCCAGGATTTTTCCAAAAGTCTTTAGCGCCCTTGTGAAGTTCCCATCTACCGTTTTATCTAAGCGTCTTATTAATGTTCAGCAAGTGTAGCTGTATGATAGTACTGACTAGGGGGAATTTCCGTTTTATACATTAGACAAAACGGATTTCCTTGTTAACAGCCTTTACCTTTACCTTTGGGTATATTGAAGTAAACGTTTACCAAAGGTTATCGTAACATCACTCAGTAGATATACATCTTGATATCATTACTTATTAATGAATTATACCGTTTATTGGATACGCCATACTTGTGGTCTCGTACAAAAACTAGTTTAATCTTATTAACAAATGAAACTTTAGGGCATGAATTTGTTATCGACAGAGATTTGTAGACTATAAAAAGTTAGTTTGATTCTTTAAAAAGAATTTGATTCTGGAATAAAGTGACTGCCTCCCATCAACAAAGATGCTCGGCTGGGTGACCGATAAAAGGGATTCAATTACATGAAATCTTATTGTGGATACGAGAAATGGTCACAGGCGCCTTTGGTGGTATAATGGTTAGCAAGCTCGACTAGCAAACCTACACGAGTGAGTTCGAGTCTCATTGGGTGCCCCTTTCATATGGCCTTGTGTCACATCTAAGCAAAAAAAGCTTAGTAAATTTCCACATAGGAGAGTTGAGGGTTTTTGAAAAAGGGCCAAATAGTTACCAACAGAGCGACAAGACACGATTAAAAAATAATAATTGTAATAAACTATTTAGAGAAATCAAATTATAATCAATTGGAAATATTGAATCAAAACGTGTACATTTAATTAGAATTTAATATCAACCTGATTCAGATATTTAAATGATAAGGATTAGTTTAAACAAATCATGGTGAATAAAAGGATTCATACCTTTCTCAAGTGAACCTCATAGCAAAACTAGAGTTCGAACTCACTATAGTGTTTCAGTGCAGTATGTTAACCACTAAGCCATGTAAACTTCTGGGGGGAGTTCTTCTAGAGTAAATGGTCCTAGCTTAATGACTGATTGCTAACAAATAATTCTCGTGATTGGTTTATGTGTAACTTTCGGTGGGTTTCCTTGTAGATTCTCGAAATGCTGTTTCCACAGTTTTATTCTTTCTTGTTGGTTTTTGGCTTTCAGTTTATCTTTGGTTGTGCTCTTCCTTCTCCTCGCTTCATTTATCGTTTGCCAGGTTGAATGAGTCTCTAATCTTATCTATCTTATTTTGTGTGTATTATGTCTGTTCTTTTAGGTATATACTTGCTAATTCATTTTGTGCGTTTTTTTGTTTTTTTTTAGTTTCAGGGCATTTGTGTTCGTTGAGTTCTTCCTATTGCATTTGGAGGCAGTTTGAACGTTTGCACGTTTTTCTCTAACCACTTATGTTTCCCAAAGGACTCTAGATTTAGTTTTAGGCTCTGTTGGTATGTATTTCGCTGCTACTTCGAGGTGTGCGTTGATGAAATTCTTATATTCGTCATTCGGGGTAAATATTTCTGTCTTTTCCTGCAGTGCATCGAATTTGTTTCTTAATGCTCGCACATATTCATCTCTAATATAGTTGTTGTTAAGAAGGGCCCAGTCATAGTGTATGGTGGGCGTTGTTCATGTGACGTTCTTTCGTAGGCTCACTCGTATTTTTGCCGTGACAATGCGGTGATCGGAGGAAGAGAATGCCTCGCAATTCATTGCGCTATTTTTCCATTTCTTGTTTATAAAGACGTAGTCTATCTGTGTTTCTGTATTGTTTGCGTATGTGTAGGTCCATAATTTTCCCTCCCTCTTTTGAAAGTTTGCATTGATGGATGTTAATCTATTTTCTATCGGGAAATCTGTTAGATATTGTCCATTCATGTTTGACGTGTTGTGTCAGCTGTATTTGTTTTTTGCGTTTTTCCTGCTTTGGGCATTCACGTCTCCGCTAATGACGAGAACGTTATGAATCGGAATGCTACGCACTAGTGAGCATAGCTCATCGTAGAAGGCGATGAGTTCAGTTTCTTTACTAAAATTGGTAGGGCCGTAGCAGGAGATGATTGTTGCTCTGGGGTTGCCATTAAAAGTAGCTACCATCATACTATGTTGTATTTTCTCTATGCTATTAAGTGATTTTAAAGCACTTGGTCCTATAAGTATTCCTACACCTCTTACCATGTCATTGACAGTGTTTTTCCATGCTGATACAGTGGCTTGTATCCATCCATAGCCAGTATCGTGATATTTAATATCCTCGCTGTGCGAGTATCTGTGTTCTTGTACGAATATCATGTCTATGTTATGTCCTACGGCCGATGCCGTCAGCGATGGTAGTTGACCTATTCTATTTAAGGTTCTTACGTTGAATGTCGCTATTTGTATTGTTTGTCAGCATTTTTTGTAGTTTTTGTTGTTTGAGCTCTGTAGCTAATTTTTCAAACACTGAGGCCAGGCCTCCAACCTCAGCAGGACGCTCCCCTTTTTTTACCCGCACGAAGAGCGATGCGGTTTATACATGTGCTTTGAGTGTAGGTCAGGGTTATCTTTCGATGGCTGCTTTTATTCTCACCCAGAGAAGCCAACTTTATAGATGAGCAGCAGTAATTCCCCGATCGAACTGACAATCCTGACCATTGAGCCGCGAGTTTCATACGCCCAAGACCAGGGTAGGCATTGCGTTAGGCCGTCAGAGGGTTTATCCGCTTGCCTTTACGTCTACCATGCTGCTTCCCATGGCATTCGTTAAAAAAATTTCTTTCTTTTCCGTTAAGTTTTAACTTCGTTAAAGTTCAAGACTAATGTATTAATCAAAAGAGTTTTTTTTTTCTTTTCCTTTTCTTCCTCTTTTTTTTTAGTTCCTTACTTTTGTTTATTAGTTTGTTTTCCCCTGTCTTCTGAAATTGGCCCTAACACGTGTTACAGTTCTAACTTTTTACAGAAATAGAATTCCACATTTCAAAAGTGCATCTTTTCTTTCGAGTTCATATTCGGCCAAATAATAAATTGTTCTTTCATTTAAGACACATGATAGTAGATTTTTACGATGGCAAAATTGAATAAAAATCATATATGCATTTTTTAAATGCTAATTTAGTAAAGAATAATGTTAATAACCTTTTCGAAATGGACGTGGCCTTCTTCCCTATATATATATATATATATATATATATATATATTTAACAAATGGTTACTCTAGTATCCTTTTTCTAAGTTTAGGCGCATTTTTATTCATGTGGTCCCTCTAGTGTTTGACGGATTGGGGGTGGGGAATGGTTGTTTAGACCTTTTTTTTTCTTTTTCCTTCCTTCCTTCTACCCTTCACTTCTGAAATTGGCACTAACACGTGTTATAGTTTAAACTTTTTACTAAAAATAGAATTCAGTCAATGTGGGTTATCTACCCATGAGATTGATAACACTCAATCAGACCAGGAAGAAGGCTATTGAACACCACATCACCATATCTTACTTGTGAATATAGACATTTTACTGGGAAGAACATTTACAGCGCAAAGACATGAAAGGATATAATACCGTCGATTTTTAGTTTAGCAGTATAATCCCAGTTTATGTTGATTTCTATTCTGTTTTAAGGATTTCTTGTAAGTCACCAATAATTTTTTCTTTTTAATCAGAGTCCCAATTTTCCTTCCTTTTGTGTAACAGCGAATTCTATTTTCTGAAATCATATGATAATCTATTTAACATTGGAACAAACAATTACGAACGTTAAGTGACTGATGTTGTATAGAATACTAACAATTGAATCACCATAAGCATTTATCAAAGGCAATAAAAAATGAGAAATTGTCTAAAATGTTTGGAATTAGCAAACAAGAAAGTTGAATAAATTGGTTGAGAACGAGATACGTACAAATAATTGTTATTTTCTATCTTGAAAACAAAAGAACTAAACGAAAACAAATCGCTAACCTTTTGTACCTAGAGAGATGAATATTCCAGCCTTGTGGTAGTGAGAGTTGTATCCGGTTGCCAGCAGTGGCAATTGAGAGAAGCTATATTTTAAGCATGATTTATAATAGATAATTTTGGCAGCTAATAATAGCAACACCAGTATATCACATAGACAAACAAGACAACGGAAATCATTTAATCACAAATACCAAAATAGAAAGAGAAACAACTTCATTTAGATTTCAGAAAAACAAAGTAAGTAAATGACTCAAAGTCCTGACATCGACATGGCTACGAAGAGGATGCATAAAAAGTGAAACTGAATCGTTAAGAAAAGCAAACAGGAACAAGAAAATATATAAACGTTAGACTAGATAAAACAGAGAATGGCAAATATTTGCTATGTTGAGATAGAGTAAAATAGTAAACCTTATAAGTTATCTCAGCCAACCAGCACAAAAAGTGTCCAAGAAGAATAACGAGTTGATGGTAAGGGTGACCCAGAAGGATGTGTGTAAGTGATTCAAAGTTGACCACATTGAAAAAAACACTAAAAGCACTATCCAGTAACTGCCCATGTAAACAATACGAACACAATCCATTGGGATCTTGAGATAAAAAAAAGTATATCCCCTAATCCAGATGAGAAGAATAGATTTTGTGGATTTTGCCGTTGATCCATAGGTATTTTAACCGGCACTATTACTTCTGGTCCTGGGGGTTATGACAATGACGAGGTACCCCATGCTGCCCAAATCTTCAGTACTGGAGAGTAACCATCAGATACAATTAATTTTATTCTCAGAATACCCAATTTCGTGGAGGATATCTTACCTCTCTGCAGAGGATACAGTCAACGATTTTTAGTCTCTGATGACAGGCTGTTATTAAAAAGAAAGTTCTAAAATGTCCATGTTAAACACAAGGATTTACTGTATAGTTCTCAGTCCAACCAAGAGTACCGATTTGCCAGGTGTGTTTAACTGAATACCGTAGATTTGCAATAATGTCATGTTCAGGGATCTAAATCATTCTATTCTTTTAGGGTATTGTATCACTCCATTACAGTATATATTTACCTAAAACCCTCCAGAAAGAGACTCCTCGTGGTTTAGTGGCTAAAGTAATTGAATACGATTCTGTACTAAAAGAGTTCGAACTTCAGTCAAGCCCTAACGTTCATTTTCGGACGAATACCCTTGAGAAAAATGTGAACCCCCATATCCACCAGTGATGATTTTGATAGAATCACAGCTGTTCTTCTACAAGGGTGATTTTAGTATCAAACACGAAGGTTTATGTGCCTTCAAGCAAATTATACCCTGCTCCCATGAGCGGGATGAGACACAAAAATAATTTTCAAACTGAGTTTTTAAGCTTGCTTGAATTTAGAAATTTCCTTTACGGAGACGAGTTACCTGACTAAGGTTAGATAACCCAATTTGCCGGTTATTTATCCACAGAAAGAGGAGAGAAGAGATGCATTCATACCTTTCCAAGAAAATAGAAAAGCAAGTTCTTTCAAGATTTGAACTCGGGATACCAATTCCATTCCTATGATTATATCATTTACGCCTGTTAGGGAAGTAACAAACTTTTAAAAAATCAGGAATTTTCTTTTTTTAAAGTGTTGAATGAACTGTCCAAGAGAATTCGTCTTAAATGGAACTTGTACCAATGATACTTAACGCAATGGCAGTTATATATATATATATATATATATATATATATATATATATATATATATATATATATATATATACAGTATTCTGGTGGAACGTTTGGACAAATTAGAATATTTTTTTTACTTTTCTTGTTGCTACTATCACATGATCTTGTGAAAACCGAATGTTCGGCGGGGTTTCGTGTCAGTTGAGTTCGAAAATAAGTTAAAGTAAAAAAAAAAAAATACTTATCTAGAGTGAGTTGAAGTAAGAGGCCAAGACCAGTATTTGCTTATACGGACTAATTTGTTTCTATCAGTAGGAAAAGTTTATCAGTTAATTAGCAAATAAAACCAAGAAGAAAACAGCTGAGACCATCAAATTTTGAAGATATAAAAACACACATAGACACACATAGTTATACACGCACACACAAACACTCGCACACACACACACACACATACACACACACATATATATATATATATATGAAGAGAATAAATTATATATACGTAGATATACACATAAACTAACTGATAATGGTGTACAGAATAATGATCAGATAAAATAATAAAGAAAAACTGAGGCAAAAGCAATGAAAAGCTTTTAAAAAATCTACGGTACATACGACCTAGAGCCAAGAAAAAATATGACTTACTCAATAATTCACCCGCTTGATCATCGAAGAGATAATTTTGCTAAATTCTTGACAGTTAATATATAAGGTAAATGAATATATCTAAGCTCTACTTTGATATATATATATATATATATTTGAAAAAGAAGGAAATAAATTTGATGTTATGTAAACTATGAAAAAAAAACTATTCAGAGGATATATATATATATATATATATATATATATATATATATATATATATATAATCACATTAGGGGTTTTTAAAACCATCTTATGGGCAATGTAATACATGTTAAAAATGTTTTATCGGAAAATATTTTGAATGAATGAATGTCTATCTCTCCTCTCTCTCACTCTCTCTCTCTCTTTCTCTCTCTCTATATATATATATATAATAAAAATATGCAGTGTTTTATATATATATATATATATATATATATATATATATATATATATCACTGCACGTTTTATGCATAATATCAATAAAAACAAACAGTATACACACACACTCAATTGTTTTAAACGGGTTTAATCTAAATTCTGAAATAGATTTATCCATTGCTTTCACGAAGGTATGACATATGAAAAAGAGGATAATTTTGAGTGCTTATTCATGTCGCTTAAAACCTTCATTTTACTCGCTTAACTTTGAATGAAAAAAAGTGAAGAATCGATATTAGAGCAGATGAACTACGAGCATTAGATAAGTTGAAAGACGGTGCGACTTGACAAACGCTTGTGAGATAAGTCCGAATCTTTGAATTTCCTATTTTCTCTGATTATTTATCATTGGTGTATTATCAGAAAAGATATTTACGCTGAAAAAAAATCGATAACGTTTATAATATTTAATATTTCTGTATACTATCAGAAAATTAGCCAAGGAAAGGAAGCAAAAAGTCATTAAACTACAAAAAAATGATGATTAATCCTCAAAGTCTATGGAAAATTTTAAATATGATGATGGCTTTTGTGATACTAAGTTAAACATTAAGAAATCTACAGTAAATTAAACTTGAGTTTAAAAGTTTTTGTTTTTTTAAAGGAAAATTTGAATGATCTAAACCCAACACCAGATATGAATAACACTGCAACAATCAAACCGGAAATGTTAAACATCTATAGTAGTTACACTGCACTGACTTATAACTTGATAATTGTATCTGAGGAAATAGAGAATTATACGAACCACTCAAGCGTATGTCAAAGGAAACAATGAAATGCAACATGGTGGATGCTAAGCTAGGCAGATGAATCCAGACGTAGATCAAAACCGAGCTTCAAATGATGTTCGATGGAGAAACATCATAGATCAACGACCAGGAACAAAAAGTTCACTCACAAAATTACAGCTACTCATCTCAGAGAGTCACATCTATTGATGAGAGAAAAGAAAAGAACCAACGAAGGATTACCGTAACTAACTGAAACTATACAGCCAAACCTCATCGCTTTTTAAGCGGGTAAACAAGGACTGTGTTCTGCTGACGTTGGAGCTCTAGCCACAAACTTGGAAAAGCAGTGACCAAACCACACTTACTAAGACGCAAAGTATTGTCGACATTTGACATTCAGACTTAAACACAATAAATCAGTTAACTGAGCTTACAGCATCAGCAGCCGAGCATAATAAAGATATGATCTGCGTTCAAAGACAGAGATAAAGCCATGGCAAAACTCGGACTGAAATATCATTATACCAATAAAACTTTAAGATTTGTCTTGGCATTTGCGTGAAAAACTCCGTTACGGCTGTCATTGGAGGGGTAGAAATGCCTCTGAGTCCTCGTATCTTAAACTCAGTGATTTTACGAGAAGAAGAGTGAAAAACATTCCAACACCTTCCAAGTTGTGGCTGTATAAATACTACTATAGGAGGTGCCCGTGGTGTAATGGTTATCGTCGCAGGATATGGACACGGCGACACGAGTTCAAATCCTGATTGCATTTCACATAGCACTAATACCCTTGGGAAAGGTATGAATCCAATTATTCTCCTATGGGTAAATAGTAGGGCAGACTAGGTTCTTCAGCCTTGGTGAGGCAACTAGTCTAGGAGAAGGAAATCTCTGAATTCAAACCTGTTAAACTCCGCTTTAAAATTGACCTTGTGTTGTTATATACTCACATAATAAATATGCTTATATACACGTGTACATGTTCATGCAGCATCATAACGACACAATAAATAATTAAACAGACGCACAATGATAAAGTCGCAAGAATAAACGACGCACGCAAGGAAGACGCAGGAAGACTTCTTTATAAAATATTTTACCTCTCATCTTTATTTGTAAGTTTCGAAAGGGTTGTTCAAAGTTTGCGTGTGAGCTGGAGACCGAACATTACTGAAATATTTTGACCCCGAAGTTATGGCCGTCAGCGTTGTGTCTTTCTCGTTCTCCATGGTTGCTCAACCGGAGCACTGGCTTTCCTTACTACATCTCGTCTACCACCTCAACTCTACTCGCCTGTCTCCACTGGCTGGTTGAACTCAACTCTCCGGAACTCAACTCGTCGGCCTGATATTACCTTCAAACTCCCACGCGCTGATATGGACACGCCTCCACGACTACTTCCGATATCTGGGGACCGGGATGTGTCACTTCCGCTTTCTTTGGAATGGCCTGTGTGATCGTCATCGAGCGGAAATAACTGTCATCCAGTTCAGAGGTCACTATCTTCTGGTGCGTCAGTCTATGAGAGTATAATGGGATCTTTTTTAACTCGTCTCATTTCATCAGCCAATTTCCGCCCACGCGATTTCCTCTCATAACTGCCACCAGAATGTGTCACCTCCTTCCGGTGCATTACCTTGAATGGCATTTTTGGCCGGGTCAACAGGTCAAAACATAACAGTGTCTTATCCTGCCTGAGCGGAGGGGTTGGGTAAATAGGATATGATAAATACTACAATAGGAATGCACCGCCTGAACCCTGAAGAAATTTATAGATAAAAGCTTGATAAGAACTATGGGAGAATACTTCGTGATGCCTTGCACAAATCAAATAAGAAAAACAAGAAGACTGCAGCAGAAGTTAAGATGGACTCATAAGCGAAGTTCTTTCATGGACTCTTACACATGGTTAACGAGCTATTACTTAGATACAGTTCTGTGTGGACACATGATGCATTCTAGAAGACCAACCAAGATAGATAATAGAGACAGGTGGTAAGATAGATTCATAGAACTTCGTGTAATCAGCACAACTTGAGAATCATCAAGATGAAGATATGTATAGTTCTAAACTAAAACAGCAATAAAATCAATAAAACTATGAACATGTTCGATACACGAAATTTGTATTATTTAGACTAAATATCAGCGCAATATTAGAAATAGAATTTTAAGAAAATACTTAATTACACTGTTTCAACTTTTACATTATGAGAGGGAAAAATCACGTAATGACGGAGAGCGGGAAACTCACAGTAATTCGTACGCTTTATTTGGAGTTAGAGAGAGACTTATATATTTGTATATAAAAAATTTTTAGTGAGTCCATCGAGAGAAAAGTAAATATTTTAAAATGAAAAGTTCTAAAAATGATTTTAAATTTCATAAATGTTTGTTTATTAATATTACTATTATTGTTCACACATTAGAGCTTTTCACATCAGCAATAGCCGATGGTTTTTCACTGGAGTCTGAGTGACAGCAAGTCTCCTCAAGTCTCCAGGACTCTTCTTAGTATTCTGGCAGTTCCTCAACAATGCTGTCGTTTGGATGGTCTCCACTCGTCTGCCAACTTCCAAGTCCTCTAGTCCCTTTCGTAATCCCTTAGTTACTGTTCCAAACGCACCTATTACAATTGGTATAATTACTATTATTATTATTATTATTATTATTATTATTATTATTATTATTATTATTCCGTTTAAGAATATGTTTGAACGACATGTATTTCGGGCATCAAAGTTCTCCTTAGGAAATTGAAATGTTATTCGTTTGTTGAATGATTCCATAAAAAATGGCGGATCATATATTGTTCTGGTCGATTCTGGCTGACTCCAGTTTTAATGCCTGTGGCTATTCAATTGTAGTAAATTCTTTTGTCAATGATCTTTTTTGTTCTTTCCTTTGTTTTTTCAGTTTTTCCTCTTTTTGATTCTAATAAATGTATGTTTAAGTGATTTTGCATATAACGTATATGTATATTTGCGTGTATGTATGCAAGTACCAAATTCCCACACACGAGCAGGATAGGATGCAATCGGTGTCTAACAGGTTTGAATTCAGAGTTTTTCTTCTCCTAGATTGGTCACCATACCAAGATTAAAAACTCCAGTCTGCCCTACTACTTATCTATAGCTGGAAGAAAAAGAGCTGGATTCATGCCTTTTTTTGATGGGTATTAGTGCTATATGAAATACAAACCACCTCGTCCAGGTTTTGAATTTGGATGGTCGTATACATTTCTAATGACAATAACCTTTCTACCACGAGCACCTCCTACATTTTTAATACTATAATGATATATTTTTTATCAAGATTTTAAGATGTTTATTATTTATCTAGATATTCTATTTCATATACTTAAACTGAATGATACATTTACAAGAATATATATTTAGAAGTCGATAATAGAAAACACTAATTATTTAAAAAAATATAGCATAATCCTGTAAGGTGTATCTAAAAAAATGAATATTGATTGACAGGCGGTGTGTATTGTTTTGTAATTATTTATCTTTATATTTTATTGTTGGATTAAATAATAACGTTAAATTATCACACGAAAATGGAGTTAGATTATTTTAAATTGTCGTAAGTAAATCATGTTGTATCAGCTCAGCGTAAGAAATTCTCGTAAGAATACGTTGTTAAATATAAGTGTTTTTGTGTATGCTGTTCGTAAAATTGCATATGTAATATCCAAACACTGTTCCGCACATTTATAATTTTGCTTCCAACTGTGGAAGATTTTGGTAAATGGAATTGGAAAATTTTTTTAAAATATTCTCGCCGAGTAAATTCCCAAAAAAGCCAAGGTAGCTATAATAGATATGAAATACTCATTTTCATCAATCGAAAATCAAAATTTTCTCATTTTTCTAGGCTCTAATCTTAACATTTATACGGAACCTACATGGAAGCACAACTTTAAAATTATATACATAAAACATAATACACAAATATGTAGAGGTCTATACATCTCTTCTTTCTCTCTCTCTCTCTCTCTCTCTCTATATATATATATATATATATATATATATATATATGTATATATATCACAAAGTACAAACATTTATTGATAACTCTCTTCACACACACACACACACACACATATATATATATACATACAACTCTACAGCCACACATATATATTTATAATTACGCATATAAACACACACACACACACACACACACACATACACACACACACACACACACACACACACACACATATATATATATATATCCACAAACTCAATGAACACACATACAGACATACAAATATATCACATATATATTCATATATCCGTAACTCCACACACATATATATAACTATATGCATTCTCACACATACACACACAAACACACACACACACACATACATATATATATATATAACTCTGTATATACGTATGTATATATAACTCTTTGCCGAGTGAGAATCTATATACATATATAACTCTCCAAATACACAAATATCTATCTATCTATCTATCTATCTATCTATCTATCTATCTATCAATGTTCGTGTGTGTGTGTGTGTGTGTGTGTGTGTGTGTGTGTGTGTGTGTGTGTGTGTGTGTGTGTGTGTGTGTGTGTATCTATATATATTTAAGCATGTTTGATCAAATAAAAACGACATATTTTGTCTAAATAATTATATTTATAGTCAAAATGTGTCTTTATCATTTAATCAATCATACTTAAAGAAGGACTGCTGACAAACCACACACACACACACACACACACACACACATAAATATATATATATATATATATATATATATATATATGTGTGTGTGTGTGTCTGTGTGTCTGTGTCTTTGTAGAAACACGCAGTTTTGTATATCTTTGTATATGTGTGCGTGTATCTATTTAGTCATATATACAAATAAATACACGCAAACAGACAGATTGAAAATTGAAAAAAAAAGTTTTCCGTAGACTGAAAATAAGACACATATATACTCACCAAAGATAACTGTTAATTTTTTCTGTATAAAAGACACTAATGAACCAAAAATAATGATTATTTGTTTTGTAAACTCTGTCCAGTCAGACGATAATTCACATGAGATATTACTCGCTAGACAGCATGAAATAAACAATTTTCATTTCAGACAGGTAAAAGAAAAATTATTTGAGAACTTAATTATGTATGACAATATGTCTCATTTTTTATTTTTTCATTTTCTTTATTTTTTCTTAATAAGCAATACAAAATGAATAGGTCTACACATTATTTTTGCATATTCCATGTTTGTTCTTTCTTATAGTTTTGTCTTAAAAAGAACTTAGTCGAAATCCAAATGTAATTTACTAAAGCACGTAGTGAGATTTTATTTCTTTTTGGCTAAGTCTAATGTTCATATTCGATCTCTGACTCCATGAATATTTTAATCGAGTTGGAATGCATATAATTCTGCTGAGTTTAAATATTGCGTCTACATTGGGTTTCATTCACTTTCACTTTCACTTAATAATAATGTTTGTTCACCGGTATAGCACATGAATTGATTTTCTGTTTATCTATTTGTGTAGATTTATTTACTAATGATCAATTGTAACATGTCAACCAGTCAATAGTTTGTTTATACCTATAGGTTATAGAATCTCGTTTATAATTTCATTTTTAGCATCGTTATTTATGAGGTTTTTTGTTTTGTTTTGTTTTTTTTTAGAAGCGTTGTAGTTCCTTTTGATTGGTTAGTTCTGGCATGTCTGTACTAGCTTTTATTTTTCTGGCATCTGTTGCCATTCCTTTATTGGATATCTTGGAATGTCAATTGACGCTGGTTGAATGGACACTTGACTCGATTCAGTTTTAATCCTCATCGTCTGACAGCTTGCAGAACTTCCATTGTTCTTTTTTAAAGAAGTTCAGGTGTATCTAACCAGATGATGGTGTTATCCTGTACATTCCGACATGCCTCTATGGATTTTATGATCGCGATTATGTGGGTTTGACACACCTTACTGGCACAGTGAATCTCATATGGAATGCGTAGAAATCTGAAACAGTAACTGGGAGAATTGAAGGTGAACCGTTTGGAGGTTTCTTTATCCATCTTAACTTACCAGAAGTCATTTGAAGCGTTGGTGAAGTCCTGTGCTCTTACCATTTCCTGGAATATTGCCCTAGTTGTTCGTAGAACTCCGTTTTAATTGCCTTGATAAGATTTCGTGTGTCTAAACAAATTCGCAGGTTGCCATTGGGTTTTTCTAACGATACTAGAAAGGAAACCCAGTCTGTAGGTTTATTGACAGGACCAATTATGTCAAGCTGAATCATTCGTTGCAGATCCTGTTTTAGCCTCTGTTTGAGAGCAAATGGTAATTTGCGTGGTTGGTTTATGGTGGGTTTCATATTTGGACCCATTGCAATGTGGTTATACCCTGGTAATGTCTTTAGTTCTCCAAGACAATCTTTACATTTTGAGAGGAAAACAGGTTCCCACTTTGAGATACTGACAACTGTTTTTATTAGGTGCATGTCAGCATTGAAGAGGTTTCACAATTACAGGCATATCATATGTTTTGTTGCCGTGTGGAATTTGCACTGTCCATTTTCTTAGTACTGGAATAGAGGTGCCGTTGTGGGCTGCTGAACTTGTACGGATAGGTTTTAGTCCAGGTTTATTTTTCAGTAGCTGGTAGTCTTTCTTTGGAATTATGTTTACTTGACTACCTGAGTCAATTTTGAATCTTTTCTTTGTACGTTTTACTTCTAATGTGACAAACCAATATTCTGACGTTGAGTTCACCTCGTATATTTTTCATTTGTGTGTTATTGACTGTGTTTTGGATTTGATGCAGCCTACATAAGTTTGTTCTTCCTCAGCTACTGGTGATTCAGAGTAATTCTGCATGATTTCCTTTAGGTGTTTGCTTGAGGGACACATTTTTGCAAAGTGGTTGCGTTTTCTGCGGGCGTTGCAGATTTGGTGGTATGCGGGGCAGTTGCCTCGAAATTGTGAGTATGAACAGAATTTACATTCTGCTATTTTTTCTGATCTTTGTGGGAGTAAATTTCCTCAGGCCTCTCTTCGGCGGATTGTAACTGTTGTGTTTTGTTTTTGTTTTTCACTTTTGTGGAATTTACTTCCTTGGGCTTTTTTTTTTTTTGGTTGGAGTTCTACTAGTATTCTTGTAGCCTCGGCGGTTTGACCTGCTTTTATTACAAATTCCAACGTTAAATCAGTTTTTGATAGCAGTTTTTCCTGAAGGCAGAGGTCGTTTGTTCCGATAATAATCATGTCCTTGATGAAGCTGTCTCTCAATTCTTTTAATTCATTCTCGTGACAAAGCGTTTTTAATTTGTTTACGAAGTAGTCGAATTTTTCTGCCTCGTCTTATCGAGATATAAGAAATTTGTAACGCGCAAATGTTAAATTTTTATGAAATTTAAATCTAAACTTTTTCGAGAAATGCAGTATTCTTTTAATTTGTCATTACTCTGTCGTGATTCATTTAATCCTTCACAGTTATAAATCAAGCCTCCTTGTTTTCCTATGTAATTGAATAAAATGCTGGTTTTAACTTCGCCTGGTTTCTTCAATTTTTCTGTGGCTATCAGGTAAATGTACCATATTCACAATTAACGCTATGTGCGAAATGGACATATAATGTTCATTACTATAGACTATATCAAGAACATAGGAATCTTGGAATTCGAAAACACGTAACGACTTCTTGTTCAGGTACGAAACCTTTTTATTAACTTTGAGTAAAAGGTTTCGACGTAAAGAGGAGAGACACAATCTTCTATGCTGTCTTATTCATTTGGCCCCCAACTCGAGCGCCCCCCCCCCACAGGGTGCACGTTCGCCTCGCGCCTGTGAGCTCCAAAAGTCGAACCTCTTCGTTTGGCGTCTAGTACCCGACTCTTGTGGCCCCATTAGGGTGCAAGTTCGACTCGCGTCTGCGAGCTCCAAAAGTCGAACCACTTCGTTTGGCGTCTAGTACTCGACTCTCTTATTTTCTTCAAATTCTCACTCAAACTTCCGCGTGCTTCCGGTGCGTTACGTCACCCGCACCTTGTCACCCAGTATCGTCTCGGACTGTTATGACATCTGAGCGACACCTCCATCCGCCCGCGCGCACCCGCGTTAACACATGCCTCAATCGCCTCTAACTAACCCATGTGCTGAGCCGAAGGGTTGTCAGCCTAACTAAACTCAAAGGCATGAACCGAAATCCCTCGGCTATTTTATAACATTAAGTCTAAGTTCTTGTTTGAAAAATTTCCAGTTTTCAGAATTTTTTTTTTTCCTTTGGAAAAGTCTAAGATTAAAAGTCTAGATTAAATTGGAAGCCATGTTGTCTCGTCCGACGACTAGAACGTCAAAGTGAGATAAAGCATACCAGAGTCGTTTTAGACTTGGGAGAGAACGATAGTTTCCCGGCGCCTACATAAAGATAACCACAAGATACGTGTTGTGTCAACCATGACTTTATTTCTACTGGGTGTACATTGCTAAAACTCTAAGGGAGTTAACTCTATATTACTTTATTGTTTATATACAACAGCAAGGAGTAATAGAAATGAAAGAGTACTCCACAGTCCCCAATCTACACAAGTGAATTTTTTGATGCTGTTGAAGCTAGACGGCAATTATACAAGAATGCTGCGAGCAATATTGAACTAGTCCTGGCGGCAACACCCCACAAGGAATCAACTATACGGCCGCCTGCCTCCTATCACGAAAACTATCCAAGTTAGACGAACCAGACATGCAGGAAACTGCTGGAGAAGCAGGGACGAGCTCATAAGTGATGTACTCCTATGGACCCCCACATATGGCCGAGCAAAAGCAGGACGACCTGCTCGAACACGCATACAGCAGCTCGGTGAGGACACGGGAAGTAGCCCTGAAGACCTGCCAGAGGCGGTGAGCGATAGGGATAAGTAACGAGAGAGGGCAGGGATATCTGTGCTAGCGGCACGACATGATTATGATGATGATGATGTGTCACTCACAGGAAACAATTTTGTATCATGCCTAGGATACAAGTTTTTGTAAAGCCAACCACACATTTTGGAAGAGATGATGCCACAGATTCACCGAACGATACCTAAATGGTTTAAATTCATAGTCTTTAATTCTCCAAGATCAGATGCCATATCAAAAGTGTAAAACAGTGAAAGACACTTGGTGCCATTGACCCATTTTGAAATCTGCTCTCTTAGACGCACATAAATTGGATGAAGGTGATATCTTTTACACTTGTAAAGATAAGGGAACCAAAACTAAAATATATTGATTGGTTAATTCAAATATTTACTTAAAGGCAGAAAAACAGTTTTTCTGTGAGATTTCAAGATTTGAATTCAGGACACCGAATAGAAGACACGCATTTTGGTTGAGCTAGAATTATCATTCAGGGTTTTCAGACTATTGTCTTCGTCTTTATAATTAGATTCACAACGTTTCGGCAGTACCCGGTTTTAATTAACGCAAGTAAACCCGTGGATTCAATAAAGGAAGTAGTTCGGCGTTTTGTTATCACAGTGAACAATGGCTATTCCTTTTCTAATAAGTGAAAAAAAAAACAAATCCCAGAATTTAAAAGACTTTTCTCATTGACTAAATTCCATGCTTAATACTGTTTAATCCAACTCTGAGGAAATTCAGGTCAGTAAAAGAAGCTTTAATTAAAGAAAATACTAATTTCAGCAGTTTGTTTGATGTCCGATTTTTCTGCTTAGTTAAAAAATATAAGGAATTTTTCTTTCTCCCCAACAAATACAAACGCACACACTCATATATATATATATATATATATATATATATATATATATATATAATTGTGTGTGCGTATGTTGGTGTGTGAAGCAGTGTTTTTCAAACATCAAAAAGTAAGATGTTAAATCAAACCTATTACTATCTCAAATCATACGTGTAATTGCATGTGTACTAGTATACGTATACATACAATAAATAAATAAAATGAGGTTTGAAAGCAAATTAATTTTTTTTATTCTTTCAGAATCCTTTTCTTAAAAGATAAACTTAGCATTATTTGGAATTGGTTTAAAGCAGAATCTATTCTAAATTCACAAAAATATTAGTTTTCAGGCAATTTCAAATGATTTCAAATCAAGCAGAAAGCTCCAGGCTTGAAGAGAGGCCTGTCATCAAACTTTTGTTGGCTGAGATGGGCAAACCACGTGAAGTTTATCGTAGAATTTCTGATGCGTACGGAAACTCATGTCTTAGTCAAAAATGGTTACAAATGGTCTATACATGGTTTTTTCACCACGAGTATGATTCGAAAATACAGTAAATCGAGGGGAAACACAAACTCTCCGGTCAAGAAAATGTTCCAGGCATAGCAATCGATAAAGAATATGATACTGACAGTCTTATGGTAAATGAAAGGACCTATCATTATTGCTTCTCTTGGAAAATGTGCATCAACAAACAGTGCTTCTTATTGCAAACTTCTCTGACAATATTTCATTTTATTTATTGAATAATCCTTGTGTATGTTGTATATTGACCTCCGACCAGGCCGGGCTGTCAAAATAGGAAATGCATCTCTGTAAATCACAAATGCATCGAGGAATATCAGGATATTATAACCTTGACTGTGGACGGGTTGAATTAGTGCGAAATTGTGACGCTCACAGGAAGAAGAGTGGACGTCAAATTATTATATAACTCGGGTGAAGACAGGAAGTCAGTCAGTTGAAGATCAGACCAGTTGGAGATAAGATGCGGTAGAGAAAACCATCACACAGAGAGGCTGGGTCCCCGAGCTCTTGGTTGAGCCGCCCAAAACGGGAAAGAAACACTGTTATGGCCATAAAAGTGGGATCAATATGTTGCAGTTCTGTTCGGTCTCCAACTCCCTCTCACACACAACCCTTTCAAATAAAGTGAGAGGGATATTTTTCTAAAGAACTGTGTCGCTCGTCTTTATTGTGTCGTCGTTGTGATTCCGCATGCATCTGCATATGAGTATCCAACATATATACGCACCCAGTCGCGTAAAAGATAGGAATAAAACCCAGACTATTAGTGCGCTATTGATGAGAGAAGTGTATTTTTGAGAAAATCAATTGTAAATATTTGACAACTGCTGATCTCTGCATTACCAATATGAAATTTAATTTCTTAGTCCAATTCAACATTTTGATGGAAAAACAACGAAACTTTATAATATCGTGTCGTATAAAACCATTACCCCCACCCACCATCACAAACAAGATTCCACATAATATTTTAGTGGAGTATAGCTAGGTTGAATTGAAAGGTTTCTTTCTCCTAAGTCGGTTGCCTTAGCTAGGCTAAAAACCAAGTCTGTCCTACTATTTACCCCTTTGCTGGGAATAAAAGAAATGAATCCCTACTTTTCCTCAGTATATTAGCGCAAAGTAAAACAGCCTATCCAAATATCTGAAGCTGAGTTACGTTGTCTGTTTCCTCCGACAATATTCACTTCGCCAAATTCTCTCATTATATGTTTATTAATGCTAACTCAACGTGAATTACTGACATAGATATGAAGTTGGTTTCGGTTGGTTTGGTTTTTAATTGCATATCAACCTTTGTAGATTTTTTAATGCCAAATCTATTCTCCTAGAAGAATAGTAGTGGTACTATTTAACCCATAGCTGGGAGGATAAGGGGGTTCATACCTTTCCTCAGGGTATTTGCCCGAAAGTGAACGTAATAGCGCGACTGGAGTACCAACTCGCATACTACGATTCCGCAGGCCATCGCTTTAACCATTACACCACGAGGACACCCCCAATAGATATGAAGACCTCAAAAAAAAAAGGGCGTTATCCCAGAATCATCATCTGGTGCTAGTTTTGCCGGAGACACTGTTATTTTGCTGTTGTAATTATATGAATTATCCTATACGGTAGCTAAAAAAAGAAGGTGAGGGTTTCTGTCCATATATCAGCATTTATAAATGAATTTTGAAAAATCATATGTATAGATTTATTAGTGTGTACGATTGAATATATTTTTCAAACCAGTCGTGAAATTGACATTTTTCATAATTTGACACCAGAAGTGATATCTGAAATTGATCTATATCAGCTGAAGACGTCCGTAGCCAGAAATATACGCAACGGCCTTATTCATTGGGCGTCATATAGAGTGTTATCTCTTTTTTTTTTTTACAGTAACCGATATGCTGCAGAATTCAATAAGTTATAATGAACCAACTCACACACACACACACACTCACACACACACACACACACACACACACACACACACACACACACACATATATATATATATATATATATATATATATATATATATATATATTACATTTAGTTTTATTCCTTCTCTATATTTCTGACAGCATGAAAAAAAACCCAGAAAATACCATGTGTAAATAAAAATTATGACACAAACAGATATCTGTGAAAAATTCCATAAAAAAAGAAAGGACTGAAAATGTTCATTGCTTGAAATTAATCAACCAATATCGTAATGCCAAGTCAAAAGAAAAAAGACACCGACAAAATACCTTCAGCTAAAACGTAAGAATACTCAGTATTATAAGTAGAGAGAAATGTGAATACCAACAGAACCAGAAGTAATCTACCTAGTTTTCACTAAACCGGCTTATCTGGATAATTCTGACACTGAATCAGAATTATCCCGATTATCCGGTTAGGTGAAACTTTGGTAGATTACGTTAGGCTATATATATATATATATATATATAATGAATAAACTCATAATATATATAGGAAAAGGTTCTTTACTTGATTTTTCATTGTTCTAAACTGGCTGAGAACTTAGATCATCGTCAGTAGAAAGTCTTTTTGAAGACATATTATCTTAGTTTTTGAAAAAAAATTTAAAAGAGCTGATATGTTTCAAGAGATTCAACGAAAAATTAACTGGCAACGTAGCATATCCATTCGTATAATTGGGGAAGTCACTGTGGTGGTGTGACTAAGGTGCTGGGCACTGAAATCATTGTGAACGAGTTGGAACTCCAGTCATGCTATTACTTTCAATGTTGGACTAATACAATTGGGTAAGGAAGATTATCCTGTACCACTCCAGCTCTGGGTCCAACTGGTTGCATATTGACCTCCGACCCGGCCTAGCTGTCAAAACAGGAAATGCACCTGGTCGAGGAATATCAGGATATTGTAACCTTGACTGTGGACGGGTTGAATGAGTACAAAATTGTGACGCTCGCAGGAATATGAGTGGATGTCAAATTATTATATAACCCGGGTGAAGACAGGAAGTCACTCAGTTGGAGATCAGACCGGTTGGAGATAAGATGCTGTAGGGAAAACCAGCACCCAGAGAGGTTGGGTCCCCAGGACACCGGTTGAGCAGCCCAGGAGAACGGGAGAGAAACGCTGTTGTGGCCATAGGAGTGGGGGGTCAATATGTTGCAGTTCTGTTCGGTCTCCAACTCCCTCTCACAAACAACCCTTTCAATAAAGTGAGAGGTATATTTTTCTAAAGAACTGTGTCGCTAGTCTTTATTGTGTCGTCGTTATGATTCTGCATGCAGATGTATATGTATTATGGGCTATACAACACAACAATGGCTTTGCTATTTTTAAATAAATCTATGATGGTTTGAAAAGCCATTGAACAAAGAAACTGAAACCAAATCATTCGTTGCAGGAAACATATTTTTAGGTACTCAAGAGATTTTAACTGATGTTTTTATGACCTCTGCAATCATTGAAACTTGGCACTAAGCTCTCCATTTGGTAGTGATATGTTAAGCGTGGGTGGACAGTCATTCAAGTTTGCTGCGACGTCTAGAAAACATTTGTTTATTTGTTTATGCGTCAACCTAAATAATCCCATCCTATTTCAAAACGATGTTTTCTGCTTTGTTAAGCTTGATGACAATACATTTTTGAGTCAGTGTTTGGCGACACTTTTACCTCTTATCATTCTATGTATCAAGGATTGCCATGATATAGTCCAATATATATATATATATATATATATATATATATATATATATATATATATATACTGTCTAGCCACACTGATGAGTTCTGATAGAACGAAACAGATCTGTCTGTGGATGACTATATATATAGCAGCAGCAGTAGCAAAAACAGCTGTGCTGATAGCACAGAGTTCCTTGATTCACCCCTTCTCTCTTCTTGAGCACATCAAGTAAACCAGCTCCTCACTGAATATATTTATATATTCTGAATTGATAATGTAGAGTTACATTTCAAAATAAAAACAAAAAAATACACAAAATCTGTGTTAATTTACAAGAATATTTCGCTTGTACTGCTGCATTTTAGATGGTGCAATTTTTGCGTAAAACTTAGGAAATCTGATCCAATTTCTTCGATGTCAAATAGTGGACCTGAATGGTCAAAGAATATTTATTAGGACCGCCATATGAATACATGAATAAAAAGAGAAACAAAACTTTCGCCGGGAAAATAGTTCATCGTTTCTTTCCTGAAGGACCATCATCGTTAATGCCAGCTAACTACTGATATATATTTGCCATGTTCTCACTGGTAAGGCCACGCCGCCTTAGAATGTTTTACGAGGTGCATACGATAAGTTTCCAGATTTTTTCGTGTTGGCACTTTTATAGATCGTACAAACATGAAACTCAAGTCTTCGAAGTAATCTCCTTCGGATGCAATGCACTTGTTGTACCGTTCCGACAACTTCTGGAAGGCCATATGGAAGTACTCTTGTGTGAGCGTGTCAATGACCTTCCTCACAGCCTCTTTCATCTCCTCAATTGTCTCATAACGACGACAGCCTCTGAGATTAGGGAATAACCAAAAGTCACAGGAAGTTAGTTCTGGGCTATAGGGAAGATGGGGAACTGTCTTGACGCCCATCTTGGTCAAATAACTTGTGACAAGGATGGAGTTGTGGACTGGTGTATTCTCCAAGTGGAAATGCCACAGACCCGATTTGAAGAGTGCTGGCCTCTTCCCTAGGAATCTCTCCTGAACTCCCTTAAAAACTCAACGTAGTAATCCTAACCCTAACCCTAATCCTTTTTCCAATCAACTCTGGTCTATTGACATCCTTACTCCTCCCACACGTCTCACTCACAGACTCCCTGCCCTCCTTGAATCTCTTATGCTACTCAAAAACTGATGCTCGATTCATGCAAGATGCTCCAAAAGCATTCTGAAGTATTCCATACGTTTTTGTGTCATTTTTCCAAGTTCAAAACAGAATTTTATTGCATATCGTTCTTCTAAAGTGTCAGATTGCATTTTTGAAATTCACCAGCTGTGACAATCAGGCTTTAGTAGGGTGTATTCCAATTGCTGCTGTAGCTGTTCATTTAAAGTTGAAATCATAAAAATTAGTCACAAATCTTATAAGATGTATGGCAATAACATACTGAATTTCCAAGAGTCTACGACAATTTTAAAAGCCCATACGAAAAAAGCCTGGAAACTTATCGTATGCCACTCGTATTTCACATTTGCATGAGAAGAATAACGGTTCAGGTACTTCACTTGAAGGTGATAAAAAGTTTGAAAGAAGCAACAAACGATTAAGCTCGAAGAGAATTAAAAAACTCGGACCTGAATGGATTCGCACATTTCCAGCACCAATACCATTGTTCAAGACAAATTAGTGCTGTTTACTATGAAGTTTTCATAATATTTTATTTTTTATCTCAAACATGTCTTAGAAAACACTGATAGCCCAAAGAACAGTGAAAGGGTGGACAACTAATATATATATATATATATATATATATATATATATATATCAAAACAAATAGAGGAATTATCTGTATAAGGGATATCAAATTATTTTTAAAAAATAAAAGAATGCTTGGGCCCTTTCGTCCGGGACTATTCATACAATCCCACTGGAGAGACGTTTAAAAACGGGTAATACAAATAGGGAAAATGATGACAAAACATAACAAATATGGAGAATGTTATATCACACCTAATATGTCTCCCAAAATGGTTCTCTGACTACATAGAGAGGGGTGATCTAAAAAAAATGTTGATCGCCTCTAACATGTTTAAATAGATTGTACTCCTAGCCCTATGCAGAACAGAAAACCAGTCATCTTGGTAGTTGGTCCTGCAACTATTTGTAGTTAAAAATGTTCGCCATTAGCTGAGTCAAGAGCCTATGAGTGCTTGGATGTTACTTGGCCACTGTTTAAAATACCTCGGGGTACATACTGTCATAACATACATATTTTGGCCTCCCTTATACAGATCATTCCCCTATTTGTTTGTTTACATAAATTTGCGTGTACCAAAAGCTTAATCATATATACATATATATATATATATATATATATATATATATATATTCAAGATTTGCATGCAAATATGTTGTGGATAAATGTGTAAATTATTGATTAAAACACTGATCTAAAAATTAAATAGATTTTACCACTTTAAATTGGGTGAAAATTTTGTTAAAAAAAAGAAGTTACAAAACCTTTCTGGTAAGATAAGATAATATGAGCCAGAGCGTAAATATTTTCAATATTTACATTACAAGAAAGTTAAGCTCATGCATAAAATATAGCAGTTTGTGATTGTTTAATTTTTTGATATATTTTTACGTGTTTAAAAAAAATGTCTGCGAATGTCACTAAGTAAGAGCGAAAGTATATTTATGCTATGGGGAATTTTATAAGACCTGAAAAGCCCGATTTCTTCCTATGTTTGGTTAATGAATAAACCGAACATCAACAGCAGTAGGGTGATGGGTGACAGCTTTTGAAGAAAGGAGACGAACAACTTTTAGCGTAACAAAATTTATACAACAAACAACAAACAGGGACTTTACACCAAATGGAACAAACAACGAATATGTAAGAGTTAAATGTTCTGATAGGTGGTAAGTGTATAAGAGTAAGGTTAGGTAAGGTTTTGTAAGGTTTTGTGAGGTTATGTGAGGTTTAGGCGAGGTTGTAAGTTTAGGTTGTAAGGTTGTAAAGTTAGGTTATGTAGGGTTAGATTATAATGTATAAGGTAAAGTTTTGCAGATAAAATGCCTGCTGGAACTTAGGTGTGAACTTGGTTCCTTTTAACTCAGCACGTGCGTTCGTCGCTCTTGGCTCCTGGCTGGTGGAAGGTACCAAATACGTTTGCCGTCAAGGGCTGCTACGAATGGACCTGTTGCTAACAGCGGTGGGAGTGGAAAAAAGAGGAAGAATCTTCAGTTGGAGCTCTTTTTATAGTGGACGCCACGTGACCCCAAGGGGCTGCTGATATTCGGTCAAACAGGATCACTAGTTCTTTAACAAATTTCCACAATGCTTTAATATGTGCGTGGATGTCCCTAGAATTTTTCATCAGCAGGGGAAAGATGTTATAGCAGTTGGGGAGAAGGAAGTTACTTACCAAGTAACAGAAACTCACCAAAAAGTAAGCGGATAGAAAACGCTCCTTCAGCCATTCTTATTTCCACCGAGCAGTTTTTACTCCATGCTTGTTTTGGGGTCATCAGAAGAGAATGTGCACCGTTTCGGGGCCTTCCTCTCTTGTAATTAATCGTCGTAAACAATATTTTCATTCAATTTAGAATTAAGTGATATTGAAATTTGATACATTTTAAAGGAATAGAAAATTAGATTTTCATGGAAAAGAAAAAAAAATGAGAATTTTGTCTAGATTTACAAAATGAATAAATGAGTCTACTCCAGAATTAACAATTCCCTTGCTTATTTATAAGATCGAGGTAGGCTCGAAATTAGACTTTAAAATCACCCTATATATTGAATGACTCTCGTGTTATATACTGGGAGGTTATGATACAAAACTCCGATATTAATAGAAACATAACTAATGTTACATTCTGAGTGATAACGGTTCTATCGTGTCCCATTTCTGTGAAGAATACTTCATAACTAAATCAAAATAATGATATATCATCTCCTTGTGGAAGGTCATTTTAGATGTATAAGTTATTTTTATCGTTGTCAGAGATGGTGTTGCGGCGGGGGGAATTATAGCCATGATATATATTATCATCAGAGCGGTGTTTATTCGAAAACATCAACTTTTATTGGTAAATTATACGAGTCTCTCAATGCAAAAGACTTTTAATTCTTGACATCTTTCATTTTAAATTTTAGATGAACTATTGGTAAAACTGTCATTATTATTATTAACTCTTTTTCGAGATTTTCACATCATCGTTGCCGATGGTTTCGCACAACAAGTCTCTTCAACTCTTTTCTCAGTTTTCTGGCTGATCTCAATAATGCTGTAGTTTCGATGGTCTCCACTAGTCCTCTTATTTACAAGTCCTCCAGTCCTTGTACCATTCCTTTGGTGACTGTACCAAGAGCGACAATTATAACTTGTATCACCTTCACTTTCATGTTCCACAGTTTTTTCAATTCCTTAGCAAAGTCAACTTTTATTTCAATTTTACTCTGTGGTTAACCGAGACAGTAAAGTCCATGATTAAGCAAGATCTCTTCTTTGACTATTAGATGGTCTGGTTGACTGGCCGAGATTAAGTGATCCGTTTGTATCTTAAAATTCCAGAGGAGTTTGTGTGTGTCATTCTCCAGGACAGATTCTTAGTTGTGCATATACCATTTGTTCGTTGGGTCAAATTTCAATTTCTAGCACAATTACCAGTGGATCACCTTACCCACCCAGTCGTGTTTAGTCTTTCACTCGTTATGTGCTAATTTGCTGGATTCACTTATTATATCATCAATCGTTTTTTTCTCTATAACCACTTAACCTATACCTGTTGTTTTGTTGCGTCTTGTCTATTCTTGCTTTGATATAAAGAAAGTTAGCGACCGTAGTGAGGTCGACCAGAAGACTCCTTTTTCAATAGCTACTACACCGAGGTGTGGGGGAGGGCGCTACTCCTTTCCCTGGATTGCTCCACTTTACCCTTGATACATACCTTATAATTATGAGTGTTAAGCAAGGAGGTATCAAGTACCATTTTTAAAGTCTTTGGTATGACGCGACCTGGGATTGAACCTAGGTCTCCCGGACCATTGGCGAACACTCTACCCACTCGGCCAGACACTTACTGCGTTGTTTTCTGCTACTATTAGAAAATAACCAGTATCTCTGTTAAGGTTCACTTTTTTTAGCTACGTCCGTATTTTCTCGTATGGGATTTTGCTTGTTAGTCGCTTAAAACGTCTATACTGTTGTTTTTCTTCCCATTTTCCGTTCTGTTCATCTTGTTGTCAGTATAGTTTCCGGTGGCTGTAATCAGTCTTCCACAAATCCTGGACGAGACTGATTGCATTTCACATAGCACTAATACTCTTGGGAAAGGTATGAATCCAATTATTCTCCCTCCAGCTATGGGTAAATAGTAGGGCAGACCAGGTTCTTCAGCCTTGGTTAGGCAACTAGTCTAGGAGAAGGAAAACTCTGAATTCAAACCTGTTAAACTCCGCTTAAAAATTGACCATGTGTCATATCCTGCCCGAGCGGAGGGGTCGGTAATTATGGTAATCAGCCTTCCACCGAGTTTTTCCCAGTAGTCTTCGCGTCATTGTATCGATGCATCAACGCTATATCACGACTAGCAAGTCCTCTTCCTTCTTCTTTTCTTGACACATACAGTCTGCCGACCTCATTTCTGAAATGTAAGGCCCTACGCATCGTCATGTTTTCTTGTTCTCTGGTTCATTTGTTTAAGTTCTTCTTTGGTTCACTTTCAGAATGCTCCCGAGTGTCTTACGATGGGGACAGCCCAACTGTTTATCCCTTTGACGAGACTTCAATAATGTAGTTCAGTTTCGAGTAATTTTATCGTTCTCCTAAGCCATTCTTTATTTCCCTTTCATCTTTGCTTGTTTGATAGTGTCCGTTTTCAATATTCCCAACCAGTTGTTTATTTTGCTTTCTCCGATCGTTCTGATTTTTCCTTAATTCGGTAATTCTATTCCATCATTTGTCATTTCTCATTATTAGCATGATACATTTTTCAATGTCAAATTTCACCCTATATAGTCATCCGCAGTGTTTGCATTGTGATTTTCAATTCTTTTTCATGTTTAGCAAACTTTTGAAATTGTTTGCAGTTGATTTTTCTTACAATTTATGAAGTTTACAACTGCCCGTGCATTTCCTGAGAATGTGATTGAGTGGCATTACCGCTATTACAAATAGTAATGGTGATAGTACATGTCTCTGGAAGATTCTTTTCTTGATTTTCATCTCAGCTAAACTTTTTCCTTTTGGTGTCAGTTTTCTATGCTATTGTCGATAACCTTAATAACTTCGTCGGATATCTGGTACATTTTGAGACAAGCTATTATCCAGCTTTGCAGAATTACAAGTATATATCGTATATCGTACGCCTTTTCGTATTTAATCCACGCCATAGCTAGGATTTTTCATCTCGTTTTGCTTTCCTTGAAGATCTGTTGATCAATGAATAATTACTCTCCAGTTCTTCTCTTTCCCTTGCAGCATCCTTTCTGTTTCTAGGAGAAGAGTCCACTGCTAATTAACCAATAATAAATCTCCGTAATTTGTGCCGTTAGCATTTTCTACATAATCAGTAGGGACGTTGTGGATTCATAGTTGTCGGTAGCGGTTCATTTTGAGGGTATTTTTGGATCAGAGTTACCTTTTCTTTGGTTATCTATTCAGGTATGTTTGTATCTTCAAAGCATCTATTCATTTCGATAATCAATCTGTCGTGGATGGAAGTGAATTTTTAAACCAATATCCAAGTATAATATCAGGGCCTGGTCTTTTCCAATTTGATACTTTTTTAAGTGTTGATCTGAATTATCAAGGTGTATTTTAGTGATATGTATCCAGTGATTTTTTTGTCTTTATTTTTGATTTGTTCAGTTTTAAGTTAGGTAAAGTCCAGCTCTTCCCTCTTTTTTCCGATTCTTCAGCCCAAGAGAAAGCAGGTGCTCGGCGTTATAAGATTTATCTCGAATATATCCTTCCATAGTTAACAATGGCCTTAACAGGAGCATGTTAAACTCCTAATTAACAGTATTTGTCTGTAAATATCTAAACAACCAAAAACTTAAAGATGAGGAACATGCACGTAACAAAGAATAAAAACAAGACTTTAATTCCAAATAGCAAAGGCGAATTATTAGTTTTATTACTATTATTATTATTTTAGAATTTAGTGTTCGTTCATTTTCTTTAATAGTCTTTATAAATATGTCTATAAATGAAAATAAAATAGAATAAATATAACATGCAGACGAAACTGAGCAATCTTTCAACCATTAGATTTTCTCCAATGTTACCAATTGATATTTTCTATATTCATGGTCACCCGTAAAAAAAAAAAAAAAAGCAAAGAAACAATTCAGCATTTTAGTCAAGTTACCTTCCTCTAAAAAATGACTTTCATTGGCCGGAAAATGTTTACATAAACAGTGACATTCTAACAAGCAACAAATTGATAATCACCCCTGACATCTGTTGGCTTTAATCCTTTCTAAAATAGAGAAAAATCAATTTATTTAAATCAATTTAGCTGCTTGTTCGTGTCCTAAAATTTAAAACTATCATAAAATGGCTTAGACTTTATCTTTGTTGATATTCTCCTCACGAACTGTCTTCCCTTTTTCATTTGTATCATAACTGACTACAAGGCAGGGAAGATTGCAAGCAATTAAGTGTCGGAATTATCTTTGCCTTGGATTAGGCAAAATATTTGTTCTATTTATAAAACAAAATTAAAAGCCATTTTCTTTTTCTTTTAGATAACTTTATTATTTACCAACTTCTCTATAAGACACAAGGTCAGTTTCTTTATGTAGAGTTTAACTGGTTTGAATTCAGAGTTTTCCTTTCCCTAGACCGATAGCCATATCATGGTTAATGAGCCCAGTCTACCGATAGTTGGACAGAGAATAGTTAGATTCCTGCCTTTTTCTAGACTATTCATGCTACGTTAAATGCTTCGTCCGAGATTTGAACTTGCTCAGCTCTGTCTATTTTGTACGTCGATAACCGTTAAACAACGAGCGCTTTAACTTTAGTAAACTCCGTATTTACTGCTTTTCTTCCACAAACTCTTACTGTTTCAAGCAATTTCAAAATTGTATCCCAATAGTAATTTTTTTACTTGTAAGTGGTTTAATTTGGAGAAATACGTTTTCGAATTAATCGTTTTCTTCTTCTAAAATGTTCAAAGTAAATTAATCTAATCTCGTTCCAACAGACAGACAAAAACATTTTTCTTTCTCTTTGGGTTTAGATCAAATCAGTTATGACTGATTTCCTTGGCTATTTGATTTTTTTTAGTTTTTATCATTATTCTAAAATTTCCCATTGCATCACAGAATTAGTTTTTTAAACATATTATTTTCCCTGCTTTTAAATTAAGATTATCATAACCAAACTAATTTTAAAATTATGTTTAATGTTTGGTTTTGATATTTTGAGAGTAGTGGCTGTTCCTTCAGTCGTATAATGTTCATTATTTTCACACCAGAATTTAACCTGGGATATGAATGTTTAGTTTTGAGATTATAATTTGGTCATTTTGAGTAGAATTAACTTTTGGCATCGTTAGACCTTCTAATTTTTGCTGAATCCATACTTTGAGACATATTTTTTATCATGTAGTGTTAAGGAAAGTTACTTTTGAATTGTGTTGTCATTTATGAAACACACTTAAGTCTGACACAAGGACAAGGCCAAAAATGATTATAATCATTGTCTCGCTAATAATTATACCACGTATAACTTTTAAATAACCTACAAAAGTTGATATGCCATAAGACCAAACCAACCAATCAACAAACTTATAACTCTAATCCTATTGAACTATTATACCACGTGACCATTGAATCGTGTTGAGTGGTAACAGATACCCATTGGAAGCAAATATGGTGTTAGTTAATATCAAATAAAAAAAGATATTTAGAGACCGTCCAGCAGGCCCTTTTTTTCGAGGGAAACAACTACACAATTGGTCGGATTTTCTGTAGTTGAAGGATAAATAAAAATGAAAATCAGCTTAAACAAAGGATCTCTTTGTTTTTAACTTATAGATTATTTAGAACTTGCTGGAATGTGGAAGATTGAAACATTCAGCATCAAAGTCCAACATTAGGGTATGCTTTTTGAACTTCACCCTATCTCTTTTATCTTCTTTACCTTCCGGCAACCAAATTCTTCAGTATCCTCCGACAATCAATTTTCCCCGTAAGCTCCGGGAATACGATTGTCCCTCTCTGAGTATGCGATTTCTCTTAACACCTAAAATTTTTAAAGAATAATATTCTTCTAAACCAAAGAATTAGGACTCGTTTACAATTAGCATAAAATTATACAATCAAAATGGATATAATGAGGTATTATTTATTTTCAAACTCTACATTATACCTCACAAATCAATGTACATTGAAGTTAAAATATTACACATTTGTCTTTGGTTATCATTGAAATCGATGACAGATCACAGTCGAGGGTAGGCTGAAAATTTCATAGGCTGAAAATCTCATATCATGATGTCATATCTGCTGTTGATGACATTTTTTGAACATTGAAGTTCAAGCACTGCTACATCAGTGAAAAAAAGGGAGAAGACTGCAATACGAAATATGTTGAAAAATAAACCTCACCTTGTTAGATTCCATGAGATATTCTTGGTTAATCTGTAAAAAATTCAGTCGACCATCTTATGTGTTAGCAATTAATCATCTATGCAACATAGAAAAGGTTTGTCTGGTCTACAAATTCCTTAAATAGTTTTTGCATTATAGAGAAATGTTTTTAAAAAATCCTTTTTCTTTTAATATTCACTGATAGATAGATAGATAGATTGATATAGATATTTTGTATAGGAATGAAGGAAAAAAAAAGAAAATTAATTTTTTAAACATTTCTTTGTAATGCAAAAACTATTTCAGGGAAATATCTACGTACGTTTCACTTAAATAGATCATCAGGACATTTCTGACTCAGAAATGTCCTAATGATCCATTTTAAGGAAACGTACGTAGATGTTTTCTAACGCTGCAAGCGTATATATATATATATATATATATATATATATATATATATATATATATATATATATATATTTGGCAACCAGAGTCGAGGGTGACCCGAAGGCTCCTTTTTTGATAGCTACTACTCCAAGGTGTAGGGGAGGGCGCTACTCTTCCCAAATATATATATATATATATATATATATATATATATATATATATTCTTTATTGCATTTTTTAATTTTCTTTTTCTATCAGCATAAGTCAGTCGATTGAAGGGAAATATTAGAAGAATAATTATCAGAAAAAGATACACAAAAACCACTGATAATTTTTCTTATCACACATAAATTAATACGAATGCTCATTTTGGCGTGATTAAACACTTACTCCAGTTTGTTTATTACTTCATCTCCCAATGAACTTTTCTTTTACATCTTAAAGCATAAGTTAGCCAATTCACGGATGCCACTCTCTGGGGTAGATATTAGTGTGTTTGACCCTGATATCGTAATAAGCGTGTTCAAGCCCAAGTTATAATATTTCATTCACTTTCTGATTATTACCTTTGTGAAAGATATGAAACCCCTTATCCTCCCAGCTATCCATGAAATATTACTTCAACTGTTCTTCTATTATGATTATTTTAATTAAATAACCAACGAAGATTTATATGCCATTAAGTAGAAGAAGAAAAAGAAGAAGAAGATATTTATTAACATTAAAAATATATTGTTGTGACGATACCCCCTCGGCCCCGCGACACATCAACTTCTTCGAAACCATTTCACTTCTTGGCCGGTGATCAACTAGTGGTTCCGATAGGGGCATCGCACATTTCTTCATAGCTACAAGAAATACAACCAAGGGAGAGGTAAGAAAGAGAACAAACGAACAAAATACTTGGGTTAACTCAAGGTGCAAGAGAGGAGTAATGTTACATTGCATTCCCTTGTGCATATGTAGACTAACTCAAGCGTGGATTTCAAGCGAAATTTCTACAAAACTACTAGGAATGCCAACCTATCTTGACCGGTCTTCCCTCACTGCTCTTGACCCTCTCTCATGCCAACTGGTCTCTCTGCTGTCCGGTGTCGACTGGCCACTCGCGTCACCCTTCGCCAACTGCATTCTTTGAGTTTCTTTGTCCAACTCCTGTCGCGTTCCCTTACCCACTTCCGGTTACGTCGAGATCGCGGGCTCAGGCCTTTGTTTGGTTTCGCGCCAAAACAGACAAAAGGATCATCTGCTTGGCGGATCACCTACATTGGGTTACATTGTCATTCGAACAAAAAAAGGATATCAAGTATTCCTTATACAAATAATTCTCAAACATATGAATTTAATCCATACATGTCGTCTTAACGGGTACTATTACTTTAGGTCAGTATGGACCATGGATTAATGGGAAGGAAGGGCTATTCCACCCTTCCAGGATCTTCAAACTGAGTCCTCTCTACGAGTATTATTATCTTCTCCGGGGGTTATCCCTTTGCAATGGATAAAATCGCCATTTTCTAACCCCAACCAACAGAATGACGGATGTGTTTGAGAATTTTTTAATTATTGTAAACTACAAAGATACTTTCACTATCAAACTTTTCATATTGCAGCTAATTATGAGTTATTTGCCTCTTTAGCATGGCTGTGACGATGAATGTTTAAACCATTTAAATTTGTGGTCATGAGTCAACAGGAAATAACTCAACAAGGGTTGGCTTGCCGCAAATCTAACTGGCCAATCAACCGAAACTAATCATCTATGTCTTTTCTGGACGTCTCAGTTACAGTGAATTGACATTGACATTAACCCTGTGGATGCAAAGGTCAAGGAGAGCAAATTAGGCTCTGGTACGTTCTTTACAATCGAGGATAGAAGTTCGGATTTGTGTCAGACCCCATCTCTATATTAAGATGAAGCAAGCACATTAAAATGAGTCAGAACATATACAGAATGATTTTAAATTCATTATCTATTTTTATTTCGTATGAAAAAAAACAACAACTCTGGTGTGACCTTGCTGGCTTTCTAATACATCTAACGGAGATAAAGACGATATGAAGTGACGACTAAGAATGAACATCAAGAAAAGAAAAAGTCATACAGGTGGTCACAAAAAAACCACCCACTTTATTATCGACGTTGCTATTTCCATCTGGAGAGATCTCTATTCTTTGTTAAATCGTAGTCCATCTCAAACGGGAAAGCGTGGTTTCGCTTGGTCCTGAATATTTAGGTTGATACCTTTTACTTTCCTGATAACCGACTAAATTTTTGATTCTTTTAAAAAATTCACACATCTCCTAAAGGGCCGTTTCTCGAACCGCAAGAATTTTCGTAATTAAACCATTGTTGTCAATGACATTAGCTGCTACCAGAGCCAATAGTGCTAAGAGGTGACTTCTCTATTTTACAGGAAATATAAAGTTTAATCCTCGCATGGGTTACTTTTTTTTGAGAATCTGGCTGCATGAAGAATGCATCATTATTAAGCCAACTATTCTGCCTATAAAAATAAGAAGTAAACTTTATAAAAAATAATTTTATGTTGAAGTTAGCTAAGCCATTTTCCCAACAGAAGACCCAACTAATAAGTATTTGCCTTAAAAAGTGGGTAAACATGAATTTTTCTCTTCGGTATAGATGTATTTTCAATAGGACAAAATGTAGGCTTAAGGTGGTCATTCAGCAAGCACTTTGGGTGGTATTTTGACCGTGACAAGTTTAAAAGATTAATATTTCTCCAATACAAATGCCATTACCCAGCAGCTTTGGAAATTATTTTATGTGGATTAAAACAACATGAAATTTAGTAACCTTTTTTTTTGTAATGAAATTGAAGATGAAATTGTGAAAAACAGTTCTAATCGAGAGTGATTCATCTTTTTCCCTATCACTTGTTTAAAAAAAACATGAGATAATTTTAAAATCTGGTAGTTTTTCGATGTTTTTATTGAAGCCCTTAACTATGTTGTTAGATGTGTGAAGGGTGAAAGCATCACGTATGAGTCATCATTCAGACATAAATATATCAGAGATTGTGACCTGCTACATGAAAAATGTGAGATTCAAACTCTTTATTTTGTGTGAATGAATAGATAATAATTCAACGATTTCATCTTAGTTCATGGAAAGAGTTTTAAAATGTTGCAACGGCGTCACCCTTGCTGAATATTTTCAGTAAACGTGACAATTGCATTATTCGCTCTCTAAGTGCATCAGCAGTTTTTATTCAAGAGTCAGATAAGCATAAACCTGTATTCACAGTTGCCTTTAATGCGTTCAACTGGTGTATATAGAACTTTCTTCGTTCCTTTGTCATTTACTTTCCTTACAAAGGAAAGAGAAAGGGAGATATACACGTTATAAGTTGTCAGTCCACACATTTTTTGGTCACCTGCAGGTATGGGGAAGATAAAACTTGATAAAACAACACCCAAACTTTCTAGGATATAAACTTTTTTTAGGAAAACTCTTCGTGATAATTATCTCAGGTCTTTCAATTTTATGAATTGTATCAGATTTCTGCTGCAAAGTTTCTTTGGAAGACGTGGTTATTCTAGCTGAAGCCTAAACCCAAATAGAATTAGCTACATACAAAACCAAATTAAATTGTACTCTTTATTTCTCGATAATTAGGTGGACAAGTTCTTTGGGCAGCGTTTTGTTCCTACCGTAATTATTTGTGAGGAACATGCACTCATGTAGCGCACGTACCCTTAACTTTGCATTACGAAATTCTAGTTAGAAATATCGTGTATTAAACGCATTGACTTTTTAAAATTTATAGCACCTGAATTAAAACAAAGTTTAGCATTTGTTTAAAACTTAATCGGTCCGTACTAAATATAAAATAAAAAATTATATTGTATACAAATATTTTTGAAATACACAATGTACAAAGTACTCATGGCAAATACATAGACATGTTTAAACAAAAACCCAACATGCTTGTGTCTAAAATAAACTATTTTTAAGAGAAATAAAATTATAAACAAACACACATTTCAGTTGATATTTCTTCCTAACGGCACATGTATTTGGACGACAGAAATAACTTACTTTTAGTCATCCGGTCCCGAAATGGTGAGGCAGGTAACCAGAAAGACAGTTAATTTTAAGTTCTCGTGCATAAAACACACCCCTTAGTTTTTAGCTGAAAGAGGGGAAAATATGTCTAATGATAGTAAGTATTTACCGAATACCTTAACTACAAAGAGGATACGCCACAAGGTTAATTTTTTAAGTGGAGTACAGTTAGTTTAAATTCAGCGCTTTCCTTTTTTGAGATCGGCTGCCAACTTTTTAGTGTAATAGTTATCATCTTAAGAAAATGGATTCGGTGACCCGAGTTCAAATTCTGGACAAGGCTGTTTGTGTTTTAGTTCGTGCTAGTGTTCTAGAGAAAAACATGATTTTATCCATTCTCCTTACAGCTATGAGAAAATAGTAGGTCATATTGGGTTCTTTAATTATAGATTGACAACTCGTATAAGAGAAGGAAAACTCTGAATTAAAACTAACTCTACTCTGCTAAAAGATTTCCCTCTTTCCTATCTTAACCATGACGAGTGTTGGGTAACTACACACCAAGACTAAGGACTACAGTTCGCCCTACTATTTAACTATAACGAGAGAAAGAGAGAGATTCCAACATGCTAAGGGCATTCGCGATTCAATTGATTCGTGATTGTAGACTTTCGAACTTTCGGTCCATTCAGATATATTTCAACTGAGAGAGAAAAAACTGACCAAATGAAAGGTATATTAAGAGGGTGTTTGATGTCAAATAGCTAAATCACCCTTAGCCTTACCGACGAAAATATATAGTAAGTTATCTGTAAATGTCTCCGACAATCAAAAAAAAACTTTTTGATCTATATGAAAGGAGCCATCCTTAAGTCGAGCTAATGGCACAAAGTACGTAGAATCTCTCTCTCCCTCTCTCCTCCTTCCCCCTCTCTCTCTCTTCTCTCTCTCCGTCTCTATCATCCATCACTCCTGGTAGGTCTTCTAGAAAGCATCCGGTGTTTGCCCAGAGCTGATGCATGTATGTCTTTGCTGGTCGGCCAACACTGGTGTGTCCATAAGTGAGAGTCCATAGGAAAAAGGTCGCTTAGTTATTCCTTACTTCTCCAGCAATAACCAGCATGTCTTATTCATCTTGGATATTTTGTGATTCAGCAGTCAAATAGTCCTATAGCGATTGTTTTGCTGGGTGCTGTTTCAAGAATAATCCCCCACAAAACTTTTGATCATTTCTTCAAGAGTATTTTCATACAATATCTACATGTTGCTTTTCCAAACAAGCTATTGAATGTTGGCCTTGAACACGAATGAAAACCTTCTGTTAATACTTGTCTCACCGAAATCACAAACAGTTGAGTAGCTTTGGATCATTATTTGTATGTTTTGTTAAATGTGACGAAAATGGAATTGATGATCACATTTTATTAAACTACGTAGCAATGCGACCAAAACATTAAGTTATAAATATTGTCTTCCACAGACAGATCTGTTTCATTCTATCAGAACTCATCAGTGTGGCGAGACATACGAGCTTCCAGTAGCTGGGATCGAAACCCAGTTGACTCAAACGCCAATCCAAGACTCTACCCCTCAGCCATGAGGAAACCAGCAGCATATTTTAAACGGTTATGAATGACAATTACTATTGTTTACATACATCCGCTTAACGGCTACCGAGAGTTTAATTCATATGAAGAGCCTTGCATATACGATTACTTCATTCGCTAGAGAGCTGAACCCTACGGGGGTAGGGGAGCATATATATATATATATATATATATATATATATATATATATATATTTATATTAACACACACACACACAGACACACATACACACAGTCATATATAGATATACGAATGGTGTTCAAAAGGTTGCAGGCATCAGTAAGAAAAAAAAGAAGAGTATAGCTGATAATATTTGTTTTCACAAGCCATCGCCACTTTTTATAAAACACTAAAACTTGGAATTTAACTTTTTTAGCTTCATAAGAAGAGTTGAGTTTGGTCAGAAAAATATTTTGCTATGGTCTTCTTTCTAGATAATATATATGGAGGGAAAGAATATTTACGGGCGGCAATATATATATATATATATATATATATATATATATATATATATATATATATATATATAAAACTGAATGGTTTGTATTTTAAAGGCATATAACCGTGGTTGGGTTATTTAATGCTTTGAAGTTAACGAATTATGTCACATTGTATTTTTACTCAAGCTTATATGATATAAAGTATTCTCGTCAATTACAAAAGATTTGCAAATAAATCTCTTTGACCAATAAAAAGACACCTAACAAAATTCTACCACACGAGGAAAGGGTTGATGTGGTAGGAAAAACTATGAAGGTCTGCTTCACACTTCCTAGAGATTCAAAACATAAGCCTCACGCCTGATGCAGTTAAGTGGTATCGTTTTGCCGGACGTCTTACCATTCTACAATTGCTGAACACACACACACACACACACACATGCATATATATATATATATATATATATATATATATATATATATATATATATATATGTTAAATTAAATAATAAGACATTTGGTCTATATAATTTTGTTAGATGAATTTACGAGAATTGCCCCAAAGTCGGTAAATTCATCTATTAAATCTAACCACAAGTCAGGAGCATTGAAAGAATCCTAATACAACTATATGAGGAAAATATATCTTAATTATTTAATCAAATATGCTTAAATGAAGGGCTGCTGCTCAACTACACACACACAGTGTGTGAGAGAGTGTTTTAAACAAAAGTGATATTACAACAGGAATATTTTTTTTATAATTAGAATCTTTTTCTTAATGTTTATTAACTCTCAACAAGATTCTGCCGTAGGTAATCGTCAGCAGAACAGTAATTTCAAAATTTTTTTAGAAGAATTAATCTGTCAAAAATGACAGAAAATGTAAAAGTAACGTTGGATATCCATTCCTTAAATTGAATTTTTCTCGGTATCAAAATATTTTCAGCTGTTGTCCGATCTTTGAATAAATGCACGCGAAGGGGAAATTTGTTAAGACTGGAGGAGATATGTTTCTTGTTAGTGTAACTGTTCTTGATACATATTAGTTTGAGATGTCTTCATGTAGCAGCTCATCTGTCCCTTCTATTTCAAAGTGATGTTTTGAGGATGTTTTAGTTTGATGTCAAAGGCAGGAGATAGAAGGCATTTCACATGACCGAGCAATTGTAAAAATGTTACTCTTTTCAAGTCGACTGGTCTAAACACGAACTGGAGACAATACAACAGAAGTGACAATTCATACAGCGCTGAAATGCAAAAAAAGGATAAATTGGCTGCGTCGAGGAAGCAACACTTCAAATGTGTCCAAACTGTAATTATTCAATTCTGTCTCTGTGTCCAAACTGTAATAGATTATCCAAAGATCTTATGCTTATGGACTTGAATTTCCCCTGATATCAATTCTAAATAGCCATATAATATTCATTAGATATTTGACGCACATGTAAAAACGAAAAAAAAAAAAATCTAAAACCAGACTTAGGAGTCGTAGTATCAAATTCAATAAAAAGAATGCACGCAGTTTGACTAGGACTACTGCTTCTAGTAATGGAATTATATATCATGTACATGATATTTATTCCGGAGATTAACTTTGGTGGCAAAATATTAACAATTTAAAGAAAATCCTGATTAATTGTAAATAGCCGAGATAGAATTGAATAAAATCATTTCTATGAGATAGCATATAAGTCCTTGTTTTAGAATATAAATACATGGGTAACATGTTTACCTCGGATTTTGCATAATACTTCAAGGTATTCAGAAAATATTTCGGTGTTTTCATCCAATAGATAGGCATATTTGAGGAATGTTATCTTAAAATCTAATCATAACAAGGGAAATTCTACTAAACTACTCATAAGGGTATATTACTAAACCTTTCAGTCCAAAGAATCAGACCATTTCAGCGAACCATAGGCAAATATTGTCTTAAATTAACACTTAACACGGTAAGAAAGCGATTTTAAATGTTGAACAACAATTTAGATGATGAGTTTGCACGTACAAATGTTACCCGTAATTTTTCATAAATCTATCAACACCAATAAAATGAAAGAAAGAAATTTTTAAAAGGCACAGTGTGTTTACTCCTAAATCTAAGATTAATTATATACTCAATAACAATCTTCAAAAATAGTTACTGTTTGACCTTATCCTACATTGAAAATATTAATGATGAATTAAAATTAATCAACAGATTTTCAGTCAGGAAGCTAGTATGAAAAACATGATCTCATTACATTTAAACACAAAAAGTTATCAGTACTTTTAATTACATTCTTGAGGATATAGTTTCAAACCCAAAGGATTGCCACACCTTCTCCTTCGCATGATCTATGTCTCTTTGAATACTTCTTGTTCCCCAAAAGCAAAACTCAGTTCCATGGTTGTAATTTGGGAACTGTTCAAAACATGCAAAAACACATGATATGCCCACATAAGGAATTGTCAGTTGAAAACTTCCACCACTCACACCAGGAATGCTAACAAGATCCTCGTTGGTGTGCAGCTTTTCAAGGAAAGTTTTTTTGTAGAAAATAAAGTTGATTTACGATTTACTTATGAGGAAATGTCTTATTCATTCTCATTTCTTCGTTTCCAGCAAAAATGGAACAGACTTATAAAGACAAATATATTATTCAAAAGACCGAACAACTTGCCATCGAGCGTAAACATCAAAACAAAACAAGTTTCGATTCACCAAATTAGCCAAAGGCCATTAGCTTTGGTACTTGAAACGTAGCGTCAAAAATGATATGCAGTGACGAAGCAAATATCTTTGTGTCAGATGCCCAGAGGTAAATGGTAAAAAGCCGTAATCAGTGATAAAAGTTTGGGCAATCGAAATTTATAGAAAGGTGAAGCAATCTATATCGATGTATGTATGAAAGAAATAAAGAAAGAAAGAAGATAGATAGATAGATAGATAGATATTTTATCTTTATATCTAATCTATAATTTTGTTGGTGTGAAAAAAATTCAGATTGTACAATTTGCAAATTCTACAAACTGATATTTGGGGAAAAAGATTTTGTAAAAAAAAGAAAAGACGATAAACACACGTGCTTCTTGAAAATAATCAAGGAGAATGGATGTCTAATCAAAAGAAAAAATACCGACAGAATTACCGAAGATAAAACGCTAAATACGAGACAGAGCTAATATTATGAAAATAATTTCTACATGGCCAAGAGCGAGCTCTACCTAACTTTCACCAAACGGCTCTTAAAGATTGCTCAGATAGAGAGATAGGTCAAAAATGAAAAAAAAATAATAGATTGATCGATAGTTTTATGAGGACGAAAACTGACAATGTACTGCCGCTACAACTTGTATGAGTCCTATCTTTGACTCAGCAATCAAAGAAAAAAAAAGGACAAAAGTGACTAAAGCGTTGTTGTCAGTTGACAGCTGATGATGATAGTCGTCGCAGAGAAAAAGAAACAAATATGAGGAATTCGTTGTCAAGCATTTATGTAGATAATAGGTAATTTATCTATAATCTCTACGAGTTGAAAGTTATATTAGTAAGTGTAAATTTAAACTGTTTGTAATTTTAAAAAAGTATTTAACAAAAGACTAAATGTGAATCTTTAAAATTTTAAACTGTATTTGTGCATATTTTGACCAAGGAGCGCTCTTATTCAGAAAGCGTCTTTTTGTGAGTTTACAAACGATAATATTTGATTAGTCTGGTTGGTTGATTGGTTGGTTGGTTGTTGGATTTTATGGCATATCAACCTTTGTAGGTTATTTAGCGCCAAATCCATTTTTACACAAATTGTCAGTTCTATTTCAAACAATTCATTTTAGCATAAGTACGCAGTTTAATTGTCAAAAATATTTCTATTTCAAGTTATCCAGTTTATTCAAACAGTTTTAATTCAGCTAATTCAGTTTACTATAGGTTTATATTCTGTCTACACACAGTTAAATGTCAAAACACTTCTATTTATAATTATTCAGTTTAGTGTAAGTATAGTTTCAATGTCAAAAACAGTTCCATTTCTTATAATTCAGTTTATCACAAGTATGCAGTTTAAATGTAAGTACAGTTTATTTATCATAAAACATTTTTTCAAGCTATTCAGTTTAATCAAACAGTTCTAATTCAAACAATTCAGTTTAGCATAAGTATGCAGTTAGTTCTATTTAACCTATTGATTGGGCCCTTATCAGGTGCAACCATTCCGGGACCGAGTGAACCTTGGAGCAATGGCAACGAAGGGTTGCAATACACTGTGTTAATGTCAAAACAGTTTTATTTCAGATAATTCAGTTAAGCCTAAGCATACAGTTAAGATGTCGAAACAGTTTTATCTTAAACGATTCAGTTTAGCGTAAATGCACAGTTTAAATGCAAAAAAACCCCAGTAAAATCAAGAAACTACGGTTTAGTTCTATCTAACCTATAGAGAGGGCCTTTATAGGTGCTACCACTCCAGGTCAGAGTGGACCTGGGAGCGATGACAATAAAGGTATACTCCGCATTCCCCAAAGCTTCAGCATCACTGGAACCTCACCATCAGATTGTTTTGTATCATATCCAGGACACTCGTTGGGGGGGGCTTTCCCCTCTTCAGAGAAGTAGTCGGTGTATTCTACAGCCCTAAACCCTAAATAATCTAAGAACCATTTTCCCTCTAAATTTATTATGAATACATTTTAAACTAATTATTGTCATAGATAACATAATCCACTTTTGATCTAATTTGGAGCTTACTTTAATCTTATAAATGAAGTGATAAAATATTCTACTTTTTACTATTCAAGAAAGATTCATCTCTATTGTTTCTCAGTTTCCTATTATTATTTTATGGATTTTAGTTACTTTCAAAGTCTTGTAGCTTATCCACTGACAATTGCTTTCCTTTTATCAATCGTTAACAATTTCTGCAAGCAATTTTTGTTTTAAGAAATTTTGTCTTTCTTTGTTAGAATACATAGGCAAAATTAGTGATTTTCATATACAAAATCTGGAGGATTGATTTCTGTGACGCCCTATGAGTATCAAAGAAAAGCGTCTGTGAATATTCAGGGAAAAAAATCTTTCACGTTATGTATGATTATTATGAGGAAAAACTAACAAGCAATTTTGAAGTTGAAAAATAAATTTGTAATTTAAAATTAAGTTTAAATCTAGTTTCATTATAATTACCCTTCATTTTTTTCTTCCATATTAGTCCGCTGCGGATATGTCTGTATTGATTAAAAATGGCTGACTTTGAACGATATCAATAAGACTTTCTCAACGGGTTATTCTGGATAACCATCCAAATTTTATAGGATGGAATACTTTTTTATCTACTAACAAACATATGTTTCATTATTTATTGGCAATGTGAGAAAAAAAAACATAAAATTAAACAGCGTCTAAGATTTGATTAATGTTTAATATTCTGAAATTAATCAGGACAAAATGTATAAATTATAAAAGACTTCGAAAGAAGAATAACATCGGGCCAAAAAAAAAGGCAATGACCAAACCCAATAACTAAATTTGATTGATATTGATTATATAAGGGTTTATGTTTACAAAATCGTTGTGTTGCTATCTTTTTCAGATTATATCCATTTTTAACCCTTTTACAACCATTTTTCTTTTTTGGATATGAAAAAATTACGCAGGGAGTAAAACATTCTAAGAGTTAAAATGAAAATGAAATTCGACGACGACAATGATGTCAAAATGGGAGTGAAAGGGTTAAAACATACAATATTTATATTGCGTGAATCAAAAATGCTGACACTTACTATAGACGAGCGGGAGCAGTTACATCTATCTATCTATCTATCTATCTCTCTCTCTCTCTATATATATATATATATATATATATATATATATATATATATATATATATATATATATATGGATATGAAAAAATTGGATATGAAAAAATTACTCAGGGAGTAAAACATTCTAAGAGTTAAAATGAAAATGAAATTCGACGACGACAATGATGTCAAAATGAGAGTGAAAGGATTAAAACATACAATATTTATATTGCGTGAATCGAAAATGCTGACACTTACTATAGACGAGCGGGAGCAGTTACATCTATCTATCTATCTATCTATCTATCTATCTCTCTCTCTCTCTATATATATATATATATATATATATATGTGTGTGTGTGTGTGTGTGTATATATAAAGGATTGTGTCATAAGTAATTTCCGTTTTAGTTAAATACGATTGACTCATGAATAATTTAACAATGAACTTATTTCAATCGATATTATGTTTACCATTATTTTGAATAACATCTTGCAATTCATAAGATCGCTTGTTGATTCTTCTTAAGTAAAATTCAGCTGATTTCGAGCACAAGAAATTTTTCACAAACATTTTCACCTGATCTTCTGGAGAAATTTCTTAGTCATTCTCAAAACTATGTTGAGAGTGAAAAATCTGGAAATCATTTGATTCAAGGTCTCGTGAATATGGTGGATTCGAGCCAAAATCCAGTAGTTTTTGCGTGATTCTTACTGAAAGGGGCTATGCGTTATTTTGGGAAAGAACGTTTCTCTTACCGACTGTTGTAGAATTTTTCTAAATAAGATTTTTAGGCATATACTTCAACGATTAAGATGAGTTTTCTTATTGAGCGTTTGATTGTGGGTTAAAAAACTAAAAATGAATAATGAAGAAGTGATCCCTCCAAACACCCAACATCATTTTTTCTTACTTGATGCTTCACCTTTGGAGTAGACTGCAGGGCTTCACTCTGATCAAACAACTGCTTTTGTTTTGAATATCGTTCTTATTTTTCGTCACATTAAAATAAGATTTGTCGTTATGGATATTCTTCTCACAAACTATGAGTAAGCCAAAGGTCCAGCTTTTTTTATTTTCCTAATCTTTTTCAAGTCGCAGCAGCAGATTGTGGATTGGATTGTGTTGAAGCCATCTTAATTCTCGAGTACTTTCTCACGGATTGCATTCCATTAATTCTTTTAAGGCATCTTGATTGAGTCCAGATGAACGTCCTGGTCTGGGTTCATTTCCCAATGATGTATCGCCAGAACGAAATTCTAAGAATTAATTTCGGACTTGGCGGTCGATAACGACACCTTAGCCATGAACACGAAAATGTTTTAGTTGTTCCTGTAGCACTGTTGTTATTTTTAAACTGCCACAGTATTAAATGTCGATTATACCCTTTCAGCTAGTCGAATTTTAGGGATCTGAGATTATAGATTAAATTATGATGCACATTCTGAAAAAAAATGACTTAAGAAATCAGGTAATATATGGATGCGTTTAAGACATAGGAATTTTGAAAAGCGAAGTTACAATTTACTTTTAAAAAATGGAATTTTTTATGACTCAACTTATATATATATATATATATATATATATATATATATATATATCACTTTATATCTCTGTATCTGTCAAATAATGACGAGATGAGGTTACTCAGTTTAGAAAAGGAAAAAAAAACACGAGGTCAGAGAAAAAAAAAAAACGATATCGCAACTTGCTGATATTGCAATTTTCATCTGGTCTATTCGAGAAAAATAAATGGAAGGCTGGAAGTGGTATTTTCTAGACGATCAAATCATAGCCCACATTTAATGGGGAAGGCAGCAGTTTCTCTTTCCTCCAAAATTTATGTTTTGACTTGTCGTTCTACCGTTTACTGGCCAACTGACCCATTTCGAAAATCACCAAATCTCGTGTTTGACCACCTCTAACACCTACAGCTAGTTTTCGTAATTGACGTTTTACTGTCAGTCACACAGCTGAGCACTTGTTTCACATATGGTGAGATATATTACTACTACACGTGAATAATCTTTATCAAACGAAGCATGTACAGTCAAACTCGATACTTCTTTCACTCAATTTACTTGGTATTTGCTTCAAGGCAGCTTGTTGGATTTTAGTTATATTTTCTTGGAATACTAATTGTGATGAATGAAGTAATCATCGCAAAGATTTTGCAAGAAAAGTTATGCCAAGTATTGCAATCTATTAACCAATCGTATATTAAAATGAAAGGGGATATTTAAGTGAGTTAATTATTGTGATGGTATGTTTATGACTATTGGATGTTTTTATCAGTTCTTTTCCAAAAATATCAGTTTTTAAAATTGGTTAATTTGCCATATTTACTTTAGAATTTTCTGTTGATTTCTTTCCAATTTGATTTATTTATTGTTTTTTTTTAATGTTTTATGTTCATTTTAAAATTTTATTTTGTGTGTTTTATTTGTTGATTATTTAGTTAACTCTTTTTGTACCTTTTTGATTTTACTCTTTTGTTCTTACGCAAGGATGGATTAAGCATTTAATAAACTATGAAGATTGATAAGTCTTGAAACAATGAAACCAAATCAAACCTCAAGATAAAACAAAGAGTAAATTGTAAAAATAAGAATTAATAAATTAATCCTTGTAATCGTAAGATATCCGTTTAAAAATGTTTATATTTCGATGTCAATTTAACATAGCCATCATTGTCTTCCTTCTAATTGAAAAGATTTCTTGAAACATTCGAGCAAATGTTACGAACTCACGAGGCTTGAGCTGTAATGGCCCTGAATATCCCTTTGAACAATGCGGTGTGGAGAAGATAGACTTGTGTTAAAAACAAGTTGGTCTTTAATCCAAACTCAGTCCAGATCCATGATCTTAAGAAACACAGCTTGCACCACCAGAAAAAAGATTGAAAAAGGAATTGATCGTTATAAAATTAAAAAAATAAGGATCAATCGTATTAAATGTCCACATAGAATTATTCTCAATAGGACGCGTACTTATTTTAATGGTTATCATTATATGAAAATAAACCCCGCAACTTGCATTCAAGTCCTAGATGAGGCGTTCTGCATTTAGAAAATACTCTTGGAAAAGGCACGAAACCACATGTCCCCAAAAGCTAGCTATGGGTAATTAGTAAGACCGGGTTCATTAAACTTCAGGAAGGAAAACCTATTTACTTATGTATTTTCCCTTCTTAAATGAAACACTTCAAACTTTTCTTAAGTCTCACTAATCTTTTTTTATTTTTTTATAGACTTGGTGGTTTTCTCTTCGCGCTAATGCCCTTTGTTAAGGCATAAATCCATTGTCCCTAATCTTTGATTAAATAATTAGGCAAACTGAACACTTTAGTCTGGTTAGACAATCAACCTAGATGAAGGAAAGCTGCATTCAAACCGACTGTACTCCATATGCATTGTATCCAGTCGTGACCGAAGATGTTGGTAGGGGGTGGATATAGAGAATTGTTATAAATAAAACAATTAATATTGTATGCGAGGGTTTTGAGACGGATTTTCAAAACCTGTTTGCGATTTGCAATGGTTTTTTTGTTTTTGTTTTTTTTATGGTGTTTATTTATTCTGATGTTAAAAGAGTTATGTTGCTTCCTAATTGGGTAGTTAGGCATCTTGTTAATTGGATAGTTACGCAGTTTCCTTATTGGGCAGTTCATCTGAGGCAGGTCAAAAAAGGGATTGATTGAAACAGTCGATTGATATGAACGGCACGAAGAAGATCTGTAATTTTCCCAGCAAATTTTAGAATAGAAAGTCCATTGAATTCTTAGCGACTCGATATTGTGTAATTGTTAATAAATTTAATTGATTCCTATTGCGTAGATTTTGATCCTCACGAGATACCTTATACTAGCCTTGTACTAAACATAAACCATGCTTAAAGGGAGTTCCTTGCGGCATAGTGGCTAAAGTGATATTCCTTTGGTTTGGTTTGGTTGGTTGGTTGGTTGGTTGGTTGGGTTTTATGGCATATCAACTCTTATAGGCCATTGAATCCCAAAATTATTGTTATAGAAATAATCAGTTCTCTATCAAATTATTCAGTGTAGTATTTTAGTAAGCATTTTAGTCCTATTTGATCCATAGATAGGAATCTATCAGGGGGTTAACTTCTAGAAGTTATCCCTCATCCAGTTTGCAGCATCATGTTGAATTGAGCGTGTCAGTGTACAGTTTTATTGAGCAAAAACAATGGCAAATTAGCCTTGGTGCATAAAGCAACTAGTATTTATAGTAGTGTGGAATATTGCACTTCGGCATCTGAGCGATCTCATTCCTCAAGTCCTGATTGGCCTCTGGTTTCAATGTTGAGCTTCTGATAGATAAATGTCCACCACTCACCATTATGCTCCCAGTAACTGTACTTAGTTATGGCTTGTTACCTTTTCTGCCAACTGGATGTTTGTTGGGATACCAATGCCATAGTGGGTACCCAATTACTTTTACTACATCGGGGTGGGTAACTTCTCCAAGCTAGATTACTTAGAAGAGCTCTGGAGACATGAGGGAATTTACTGTCATTTAGAGCCCAGTGAAATCCCACCAATTAGACCTGGTGTGAAAACACATAAAGTCAGTAAAAAATAATTAGCAGTAGTATTAGTAGATGTAGTAGTTGTAGTAATAGTTTGCAACGAAGACAAAATTATTAAGAAGGAAATGACTGATGTTTTTAAATTATTTAAGGAGTAGCTGAAATTAATATTTTTTGTAAATATTCAATGGCAATCTACTTTCAAAACTACAGTTTTACGTTGAGAAAAGCGGAAAACTTTTTTTCTAAATTTTCCAAATACGCAAATCCCTTTTTAATATAGAAAAAATAGCGTCAACAAAAGTTATCAAAAGACAGAAAGAAAATAAAAAATGGAAAGAAGAAGGTATCAACTATAACGTAGATTTATCTAGAAATTAATATCAATCCACAAAAAAAAAAACGATTTATTAAAAAGCGATAGACTTTAACTAAGATAAAAGTTGTAAATTTATCAGTATTTTTAGTGGTCGACTGATAATTCTTCCATCAAAGATTATCAGTTGACATTTGTGACAGAAGCACATATAATAATCAACCCTGTGTCTGGTTTAGCCACGATATACTACTCATGAGAAAGGAGAAATCCGAATCCAAATCAATATGGCGCTCAGATGGCATATCTGAGTGTCTTGATCGGCATATGCTCTTCAAATAGCTGATTTGGGGGAGCTTGCGCGCCAGCTATGAATGTTGCCTGTGCCAATATCATATACGCAATGACCAAAACAACAAAGAATCTAACTAATAGCAAAGAAAAAATGGACAAGGAAAAACAACAAAAAGGTAATTCACTGTTATTTTAAAATCAATCCTGTTCAAAGAGGTTATAGGAAAAGTATGATCAAAATTTAGATAGAATCCGTTAAATTTCCTATTAAAGTAAAAGAATTGCAAATCAACTGAGAATAATTTTGAAGAAAAGCTGGTTTTCTAGCCTCGAGATATCAGAAATATTTGGGCAGGTAAGTCATTACGAATATACTCAAGAAGGGCCCCCTAAACAAGCTGGAACGAAAATATCATGGAACCTAGCACGACATCAACAATGCTAATACAAGAAGAAAAAGAAAATTGACCGAAAAGAAGATAGCATTGACATCCCTAACGAATCAGAACTGAAAAGGGCTCAAGTAAAATAGAAACAATGAAAGATTTTTTATCAAATATTTCAACGGAAAACACTAACGAACTAAATGAGCTAATTTATGCAGAAGCAAAACAAGTCACGGTCCCGAAAGTGAATAAAAAAACGTGAATGAGAAATTTGGCTACAAAGACAAATAATGAAACTACACTAGCCAGTAAAAGTAGTAAGGAAAAATGCATAATGAACCAATGTAATGAAAAGACAAATAAATATAACGACAGACTTATGATACAACTGGAGTATATTCAAACGATATTGGTAAAAGAAAGGAAACTCAAAAGTTACAGGGATAAAATCAAGTAATATATACGAAACAGGACCTTCCATAATACTGAAAGAAAATTCTATTGTGTATCGAAAGCGGAAAGATAAATGAACAACGATATAAAAGTAAATCAAACAATTTTGGAACAAGATATGAGAAAGAAATTTACAGAAATACCAAATGGATAAATAAAGAAATGGATAAATGGATAAAGAAAGAAAGAAATACCAAATGGATAAAGAAAGAAAGAAATACCAAATGGATAAATAAAGAAATGGATAAATAAATAAAAGAATTTCTAGGATTCTAAGTTCGATCCAACACGGATATACTCCTGGAGTCACTAAGAATAACAGTCAAAATGTGCTAAATTGGAAAACACCAAGCTATGATGGTATATATGGATTCTGGTTTTAAAAATTCCCTTCTATCCACGACACATTGCTTCTGTAAATGATTTAAATGCCGATAAAAAGTAAGCATACTCGAACTGATGACGAAAGAAAAAAAAAGGAACTATCACTATCAAATATAGACGAATAACGTATTCATCTATCATGATAAACCTCCTAACTGCACAGAAAAGAAAATATATAAATTTCTCTCACGTATATATATTTGACGATTTCCGAAAGAAAAGAAAGGAAACTGTAAAGTAATAACAGTAACAGAGGACTTACTATATATACATCAGCACAGCCTCAAATTTGTTTAAACAATGTGAAGAATGTAGTCACCTCATAGATTGACAACAAAAAAGCCTACGATATGGCTCGTGCAAACTTGGATTATAGAATCGCTAAAAATTCACTAAATATCAGAAAAAACCATAAAACCATATAGACGAATTAGCAGCAGAAAACAAACCCTGCCGTTGTAAAAATCAAAAGAATGATCTTCGAAGGAAACACACTCGCACTTTTTTTTTAATTTTTTATTGCAATGATGCCACTAGATTATATATTAAGGTAATGTACAGAGGACTACATTTTATAAAATCATAGAAAAATAAAAACTACCTGATGTATATAGATGATACAGATGAAAGCATGGGAATCCGTGGGGAGAGGGAAAATTACAAATAATTTAGAATATTGGAATCGGTTATAACTAAGAACTCAGAGATGAAAGAAAAAGTCAGAATAGAGTACCTCAGCAGAACCTTGAAATTTCTCTAAACCAAAGTCTCCAGCAAAATTTTCATCAAAGGAATAAATACCAGAATAGACCCACCTGAAAGGAACTCAGGCCCTTTCTTAAAATAAGAATAAATAAATAAATATAAACCAAGGGATAAGAACATTGATGATAATCAACACGGCCTTAAACATGAGAGATGACATAAAGAGATTTTCTGTTTTCAAAATAAACTGGATTAAGAAGACTTGCAAGCATTAAAGTTTGCATAGATGCAATAATTTAAATACTCAGAGAATATATTAAAAAGAAACTAAAAGCTTAATTACAGCAGCCAAAAATAGTCATGAAAATACAGGGAACAAATTTTAAAAAAACATCAAAGACTAGAAAACCGAAATTTGGGAGAAAAACAACTGAATGGTAACTTTCAGCGACAAACTGGAGAGATTGCACCAGAGAAAATATGAACATCAGTAAAAAAAAAAAAAAAAAAAAAGGGTGATATCAAAAGATAAAATGAATCACAACAAATAGCAGCACAAAATTATATCATAAAGAACAATCAATTAAATGCCACAATTGATAATACGCTACAGAATAGCAATTTTTGGTTATGTGCAGACAGAGATTAAAAAAAGGTTCATCGCATAATCAGAGATTGCAACAAACTACCCCGCCAAAAAAAAAAAAAAAAAAAAATGCAAAACTAAGCATGACGGGATAGGAAAGATAACCATCTGGAGATTGTGAAATTGATTACAATTTGATTGGTTTGGTTTGGTTTCTTTGTTTAATGGCATATCAACTCTTTTTAGGTTATTTAATGCCAAACCCATTCTCCTAGAAGAACAGTACTATTTAACCCATAGCCGGGAGGATAAGGGGGTTCATACCTTTCCCAAGGGTATTTGCCCCAAAGTGAACGTAATAGGGTGACTGGAGTACGAACTCGCGTGCCACGATGCCGCAGTCCATCGCTTTAACCATTACACCACGAGGACATCCCCAGAACAGTAGTGGTACTATTTAACCCATAGCTGGGAGGATAAGGGTGTTCATACCTTTCCCAAGGGTAGTTGCCCGAAAGTGAACGTAATAGCGCGACTGGAGTACGAACTCGCGTGCTACGATGCCGCAGTCCATCGCTTTAACCATTACACCACGAGGACATCCCCAGAACAGTAGTGGTACTATTTAACCCATAGCTGGGAGGATTAGGGGGTTCATACCTTTCCCAAAGGTATTTGCCCGAAAGTGAACGTAATTGCGCGACTGGAGTACGAACTCGCGTGCTACGATGTCGCAGTCCATCGCTTTAATCATTACACCACGAGGAGGACACCCCCCCATTACAATTTGACCATATTACCAAATTCTAAATGCACTAAAAAGAATCCATCTTATAAAATGAGATGAATAAAATTCTCTTTTTAAGATACGAGCAGATCCCTTTACTCTCAGCCAAAAAAAATCAAACTTAGTGTTAATTCGTAGGGAAAAAAAGAATTTGCCTTCAAATGGATTTTTCTAGTAGAATATAGAGAGAAAATAAAGGAAGGCGAAATACTTCGACCTTCCCGAAGAAGTCAAACAGCTGTAGACTATGAAAATAACGGTGAAAGTGAATCGAAAATTGACAAAATACTGAAAAAAAACCCTCAACATGCAATAGTCACCTACACATCCAGAAATAAAATAATGTAACGAAAAATTAAGATACACCAACGAACTTACTTCCGGTTATACAACGCGTTTGTAGCTTTACTGAAAATGATACAAACACATTTTAATATGCAACAATAACCCACACACGCATACCCACACACCCACAAACACTCACACACTCACACACTTACAACCACACGTAAAGAATCATACAAAATCCCAACCGTTTTTGGCTGTATTTTTTCGATTTTCGATTCATTTCATTTTCTTAACTGTCTGATGATTGTTTTTTTGCCAAAAAACTCCATGAAACCCAGGGGTCGCAGTCTCAATTCCACGAATAATATATATATATATATATATATATATATATATATATATATATATATATATATATATATATATATAATATTTATTTTTTATTGTTGTAAATAGCTCTATCCAAGATTTTGATCACTCCGCATATTATATTGCACTTGGTTCGCCACAAACTCACAAAATGATTTGTTACAACCAACACTGTTATATATATATATATATATATATATATATATATATATATATATATATATATATATATATATATATATATATATATATATATATATATATGTATGTATAAGTAAAATTGGCGATCGTTGTAGAAGGCTACCCGAAAGCTCCCTTCTTGGTAGCTATTCCACTGACGTGTAGGGGAGGGCGCTACTCCTATCCATGGTTTGCTCCACTTTACCCTTGAAAGGTACCTAATAATGCTGCGTGTTAAGCAAGGAGGTATAAACTACCACTTTTTGAGTCTTTGGTATGACTCGACCTGAGATTGATCACCGGTCTCCCGGGCCATTGGCGAACACTCTACCACTAAGCCAATATATACATAAATTCCCTTAATAAAGGTATTCACATTGATTCAGTTGCTCTAATTAAGGTGACCATTCGTAATAACATTTGTTGTTGAATGGATTTGAATTAAAAATAAATTATTTATCTTTGTAACATTTGAAAAATATTTTCACTTGTATTTTGCACCCTAAATTCCTCCTTCTCCTCCAAAATAGAGTTCACCTAATGCAAGTTAAGCCGGCTTCAGATGTGAATTTCGTGTAAAGTCTCTTGGATATTGGTATCCGAATATGGTCTCCGGCCACATTGTGTTTAAATTCAGAATTCTCTCTCGCTCCTTGAAAGTTTGCCATACCAAACTTAAAGAGGTTAGTCTGTCCTACTATTTACCTATACTCCTACCCTTCCCAAAGGCATTAGCGCAAAAGCGAAACACAAGTACCCTTGTCTATTATTTGAACTCGCGGCTCTGTCTCCATTTTCTGCGGCAATAACCGTTAGGTCACGCGCCTCTATTCTAACTCATTGTTTTAAATTGTCTACCATTCTTATGAAGTGCTGAAATTCTTCTCTAAAGTAACGATTTGACAGTTTCCCGAAGGCAATCCGACTCAATCATATTTAACTGTTCAAAAATTTAATTTAAAACAAGTTGGTTTATTTGAATAGAAATTTCTGGTGAAATTTACCTACGGCTTTTATCTTATGCCAACTTTTACGCCCACCTTCCCAAGATCTTTCTGTTTCAATGTTCGAAAATCAATTTGCTAAGAACAAGCAAGTATTAAATTGTTTCTGCTTTTCTTTGCGGGTTTTGATGAACAGATTTTCGTACACGCAAAAAAAAAAAAACAGATATCCCCAATTTTTACATCAATGTTTTCATATTTAATTTTATCTCGTAAAAACATATATTAGTGTTGAGTATATTTACCACTCTGTATGAGGAGGCTTAGAATAAGCTGACAGTATCCTCGTCAAAAGGGGGAGTAAGATCCCACAACAAAAGGGGCATCTTGAGTATGTCAATTCGTTCTATCTGATGTTGATGTTCCAGTTCTGGAGATCTGGGGAGTGTTGAGTGTCCCATCATTGTCATTATTCCCAGGTCCACTCTGATTCTGACTAATATTTCCTTTCAACACTATCTATAGGTGATATATATCCTTTTAAAACAGTTGTTATTCGACAAGGCCGTAGACAAAATACTTTTAAAGAAACTACACCAAAGATGTAAGAAATAAATGTTCAAAGAAAGTTATTCTTGGCATAAAATAACCTTTGATAGTTTGAAATGCCTTAAAAATCAATTAACCGTGTGTTTATTTATATGTCTTAATGTGTTTACTTTATATTTCTAAAATAAGTATCCACAATTTTTGATTGGCCAGTCGGCTGGGGCTGTAGAATACACTGACTGCACCTCTTCAGAGGGGTAAGACCCCACCCCCATTGAGTGTCTTGTATATGACACTAAACAATCTGATGGTGAGGTCCCAGTAATGCTAGGGCCTTGGGGAATACGGAGCACCTCTTCATTGCCATTGCTCCCAGGTCCACTCTGGCCCGGCGTGGTGGCACCTGAGAGGGCCCTATCTTTGGGTTAAATAGAACTAACGGCATACTTATGCTAAACTGAATTGTTTCATTAAACTGAATAGCTTGAAGTGGAAATACTTTTGACAATTAAACTGTACTTACATTTAAACTGCGTGCTCATGCTAAACTGAATCATTTAAAATAGAACTGTTTTTGACATTGAAACTGTATTTACACTAAACTGAATTGTTTAACATAGAACTGTTTTGACAATTAAAATCTGTACTTATACTAAACTGACTTAGCTGAATTAGAACTGCTTGACTAACCTGAATAGCTAGAAATTCAAATGTTCTTCACAATGAAACTGTACTTACATTTACACTGCGTACGTATGCTAAACTGAATTGTTTGGAATTGAACATTTTTTGACATTAAACTGTACTTACACTAAACTGAATTGTTATATAAAACTGCTTGAATAGTCTGAAAAAGAAATGTATTTGACAATTAAACTTTACTCATGCTAAACTGAATTGTTTGAAATAGAACTGATTATTTACATAAAAATGGATTTGGCGTTACATAACCCAAAAAATTTGATATGCCATAAAACTCAACCAACTACCAACCACACTTTTTGCCTTATGAAAATCATTTGTACTTTTCAGGACCAAAGTGTGTAGAGTTATCACCTTTCTACAGCCAATATACGTTATGCCCTTTGCTGATCTTATCTAAAAAACAATGCAAATAGATTAATTTGAAGGGGCTGTCATTATCACTTTCTTAAGTTCACTTCCACAACTCCGATGATAGTTGGAAAGTTGGCATTTCTTTTTACATCCTGTATATTCGAATTTAAACTATGAGCATAAACATCCGAATACACGAGCTAATAATGAATGTTTTTAAATTAAATATTCCTCACTTTCTGATGTACTAAATTTTATCCTCGCCTTCTTTTAAAATCCCTTTCATCAATCCTGGCACAATAACATCGAATTCGAAAACACCAATTAATGTCAAATGAACATCATCAAAACTGGAAAGACAAATGTAGATATAATTTCCCTTTCAGCGATTAAAGATATGAACTTGAATCCAGTAAGCGCCAATTTAAAATCTGAGAGTTGTGAAGTTTTGTTTCCTCTCAAATAATGTTACTAAAGCAAATTGTTCATATTTTACTGAAAATGTATTTGCTTTCGAAGATATATTCAGTCTTGAACGGAACTAGGAACAGTATTTTCAAATGTTTTCGTCGGTGAAATATCTTCCAGTCATTTTCAGCTGAAATTCCGATAAAAATAATTCTTTTTCTACTGAATAACTCTCTTGTTTGTCAGCAAAGATCTTTTGTTTGTCAACAAATATCTTGAAGATTTTATAATCAGCTTTTCTGCGACCAGGGAGATAACTTTAACTTGAAGAAGTTACCTTCGTCAACACTCATCGTAAATGTCTTTGGTTTTCCCAAAAGTGCCTTCTCTGTTTATTACTGATTTTTAGATAACTTTATTCAAAAAATCGGTTGGTTAATATTATGCTTTGCTTTGTCTAACATTCTATATCCGTTCAATATTTTTGTGTCTTCTTTCTATTTTTTATCTATGCGTTTCTTTCTTTCTTTCTTTCTTTCTTGGGTGGGTGTCCACGTGGTGTAATGGTTAAAGCGATGGACTGCAGAATCGTTGTAAGCGAATTCGTACCCCAGTCTCGCTATTACGTTCACTTTCGGACAAATACCCTTGGAAAAGGTATGAACCCCCTTATCCTCCCAGCTATGGGTTGAATGGTACCAATGCTGTTCTTCTTGGCTTTCGCATTAGATAACCTGCAAAGGTTGATATACCAAAAGAAACCAAACCTTTTTTTCTTCCCTGGCTTTTTTTAAAATTTTTACTTTCATTCATTCATTCATTCATTTTTTTATTTACATATTTTTTATTGTTTTATTTCCTGTCTATTTTTCTTTCTTTCTCCCTTTTCATATTTTTCCCGGCTTTTCTTTATTTTATTTTTTTTATTTTTTCTTTCTTTTTTTATTTCTAGATTTGTTCGGGTTTTTTTTGTTTTGTTTTTTTTGCATTTAGATTCTTTTATTTTTGTTTTTGATTCATTTATCTTTTTTCTTTCTCTTTCATTTGTGTTATCTAGATTTAGAGAATATTCAACATTATGTATGTTTCCCTAACTTTCATGCAGTTAAAAATAGATTTATGATACATTAGTTGTTTACACTTCTTTCCTCGTGGCTCTTACCTTTTCAAACATTCAATCAACGGAACTTAAAATGCGCTAACTGTATCCTGTGTAGACTGGAAAGACACTCTAAAAAACAATGTCTGAGATATGACTCTGCATATGATGATCAAGTTCCTGTTCTAGAAATCTGAAAGAGAATAGATTAACCTATCGTTGGCATTAATCCCAGATCCACTCAACTCGGAATGGCTGTACCTGTTATTCCCATGTAGGAATCAAATAAATCTAATTCAAGATTATTTGGATTTGATTGGGCCGTATGCCAATGAAAAAATCAAAATAGAATAAGATTAAAAAAACTTAAGAAAAACCTACAGCAAAATATGATTTCGAATGTCATTCCTTAAAATCTGGACATAACATTTTTCTTATACGGATTGACATGCAGTTTTTAAAAAATCGATAAATCAATCATTTTTTTTTTAAATCTGAGCATTTCTCATGTAAAAATTTGTCAAACCAGAATAGAATATAAGAAAATCCAATGAATTTATCGGTTTTTGGATTTTAAGAAAATATTTGAGGATTTATTGACAAGTAAAAAAATTAAGAAACTATTTCTATAAAATAAAGTATGTAAATATTGTTTAAATCAGCTTTTTTATTTGAATCGGAATTTATACAGTTTAAGAGAAAAGTGGAACAGCGCCAAAAAAATGTAAACTTTTCATTTCTTAATATGTCTGTCTTGTTGAATACAGCAGTTTATATATTTGAACACACACACACACACACACACACACACGAGAATATATATATATATATATATATATATATATATATATATATATATATATATATATATATATAATTAAAAACAAGAAAATGAATAAATATACCTTATTATAAATTTATTTCACTAGCCTATTGAAATGTTCTTCAGATGGGTTTGCATAGGAATTTGTTTCTTTTTTACCGTTAACATCGGGGAATACATTTCATTTTATGTAAAGTTCAATGGGTTTTATATATATATATATATATATATATATATATATATATATATATATATATATATCAGTATTTATATCAGGCTTAGAAAATCTTCCATTGCACGACGGGTAATACCATTGAATCTCCAATTCCATCAGAATTTCCAAGAGCCTTTTTATTAATCTATCTATTCATTATTATTATTAGTAGTAGTAGTACTAGTAGTAGTAGTAGTATTTTCTCTCTTTGGAGTTTTTACACCAGCGTTAACTGATGGATTTCCGCTGAAGTGTGAATGTTAGCAAGTCTCCACAAATTTTCATGACGTTTCTCAGTATTGTGGCTGATCTCAGCAATGCTGTAGTTTGAATGGTCTCCATTCATTCTCTTATTTCCAAGTCCTCTAATCCTTGTACCAATTCTCAGGTGACTGAATAGAACGTTCACATTACAATTGGGTCTCACTGTCACTTTGATTTTTTCGGTTCTCTCCCAAGGTCTTGGTACTTAGCTCTCTTCTCGCTTTCTTTCAGTTTTACCTTGTAATCAGCCGGAATGGTAAAGTCCTCTATTCGGCAGATTCTCTTTTTTTTTTCTTTTGACTGTCACTAGGTCTGGTCATTTGGCAAAATCAGATAATCCCTTTGTAACTCAAAATCCCAAAGAATTTTGAGCGTCTCATTTTCTATGGTGGGTTCTGGTTTGTGCATATACCATTTGTTCGTAGGGTCAAATTTCAACGTTTTGCACAATTCCTAGTAGATCATCTTGTTCACCCAGGCGTGTCTCGTCTTTTTGCACTAATTCACAGCATTCGCTCATTTGATTGATCGTTTTGTTTCTATCACCTGCTATTTTGTTGCGTCTTATCAATTTTTACTTTGACATCGTCGTTATGGCGTTGTTTTCTGCCGCTATCTGAAGAGATTAATTTTTTATCGTAAGACTTTACTTATTTAACCATGTTCAAGCTTTCTCATGAGAGAATTCCGTTGTTTTTCATTTGAAATATTCATACAATTTTTTTCCTTCCCATTTTTTCTTGTTATTTTTGTTCTGTTGATTTTTGTGTTGTCTGCACTATTTCAGATCACTGTAATCATTCTTGCTGTGAATTTATAATGTAATATTCGATTCTTTCTACTGATGTATCGACGCCATCTTGAATACCGACAAATCCTCTTTTTTCACTTTTTCCTACAAATGCATTGTTATGATTTTCTTATTCTCTGGTCCTTTTATGAAATTCTTTTCTCGTCCACATTAAGAATGATCCTGAGGATTTTACAAGGGAGACAACCCACATGTTTATCCTTTTGAAGATATTTCTAATATGTCGTTTGGTTTCCAATGGTTTTCTTGTTCTCCTCAGATATTTTTGATTTTCTTTTCTTTTATCTCCGCTCGTTAAATGGTGTTTGTTTTCAATATTCCCAAGTATTTGCAATTTTCCTTTTCACCAAACGTTCGATTTTTTCTTGATTTGATACTTCTATTTCATCCTTCGATTGTTGATTTCCGCTTTTCATATTAATATGGCACAATTTTCAATGCTAACTTCCATCCCTATATCACCACAGTATTCATTCTCTGCCTGTATTAGGGTTTCCAATCCTTTTTCCTTTTGGGACAATCAGTTTGATAACGTCCATGTACATTTGGTGGTTGATTATTTCCTTGCATTTCATGAAGTTTGTATCCTCCGGTGTATTTCCTAAATATTTGAAGCTGTGGAATAATCGCTACTACAAATTGTGTAAGTAAATTTGGAGACCTTAGTCGAAGATGACTCCAAAGCTCCCTTTTCAATAGCTACTACACTGAAGTGTAGGAAGGGGCGTTACTCCTTTCCCCTGATTACACTTTACCCTTGATCCGCACTTTATAATACCGAGTGTTAAGCAAGGCAGCATCAAGTCCCATTTTTGAGTTTTTGGTATGACTCAACCTGGGATTGAACTCCGGTCTCCCGGACCAATGGTAAACACTCTACTCATTAGCATATAGTGGTTTATCATTTTATTCATTTGAGAGTTTTTTTTTTACCCCCCGGGATAGTTGATGTTTTCCACTTGATTCTGAGCGATTATAAGTTTTCTTAAACCTTTTGGGTTCTTTTCAGTATTTTAGCCGATCTCAACAATGCTGAAGTTTGGATGGTCTCTGTTAGTCCTCTGATTTCCAAATCCTCCAGTACTGTAGCAATCCTTTAATGACGGTACCGAGAGCACCAATCACAACTGGTATCACAGTCACTTTCAAGTTCCATAGAATTTTTAGGTCTCTAGCAAGGTCTAAGTACTTATCTCTCTTATCGCTATTCTTCAGTTTTACCCAGTTGTTAACCGGAACCGCAAAGTCCTCTATTCGGCAGGTTCTCTACTTTTTTCCTGACTATCACTAGGAGAATTTTGTGCGAAGCATTTTCTATGGCGGATTCTGGGTTGTGCATGTATTATACATTTTTGTTTGTTTATTACACCTATATATATATATATATATATATATATATATATATATACCGAGAGAAACTTGAACATATATATATATATATATATATATATATATATATATATATATATATATATACTGAAATTTCTTAAGCTTCCTATTAAATATATAGATGTTCAAATCTCCGAAATATACATTATTCAAATTAAATAACCACGTTAGGAGTTTGATATTCGTTAATAGCCAGAAATCTGTTGATTTCAATAATTAGTGATGTTAATTTAATTATATTATGCACAAAATTCAAACGGAAAATTGATTTCAAATTGATATTACGAGCTGGCAAAACCCGAATGAAAATATCTTACAAACAAAAATATTTCGCAGCTTGAAATGTTGTGTAATATAATTCAGTTCATATTCCGAGTTAATGATTTCAGTTTTTTCTTTATAACCAAAGGAAGAAACAAGTTTTTCAGGTATAACTCAAAAGATTTTCATTCCCGTCGGTGGGGGTAAGAATATACTGTCCGTATCCCCTGCAGAGAGACAATATTCCCACACGAAAAAAGGAATGTCCCAGGTATGACACTAAACTCCATCTAAAGTTGAAGATTCAGATCTCGTGATCAGGCAGTTTTAAATACTTCTTCGTTGCCAATACTCTCAGGTCCACTCTGATCCGGAATGGTTGTAAGTGTCGGATTTCTATCGTTGAATTAAATATATCTTTTATAAACAATCGTATTGTAACAAGGATTGTGAGAAAAAAAGCACAAAAAAAGATACGAAACAATTACACAATAAATGTCAATACGAACGTGCAATAAACGCAATTCCCTAAGATATTGGCATAAAATAACCCAAGACGGTTTATCATGCCGTTCATATCAATCAATCTTAATCAAAATGGAAAATCATCTCCCGAAACATATAAAGTGATAAACGGTCCTTATTTTTCCAGTGATTTAATATTGAAATGGAGAGGGGTTTGTTTTTTTCAGCGATTTGAAATGTTTTTTCTCGAAATAAAAAAAAAAATGTTTTAATACTTAATAGCAGTGAGCTTGAATGGATCTTAATATATTATCGTATTCGATTATTTTCCTCTACACAGTCAACTTAAAATTAGCAAGTTTGATTTATTCATTGATTTTACTGACATACCATATTGTTTCGTGTCAGTTTATTCCTAGAAGTAACGAAATTTCGTTAATTGAATTTTTATATATTCCTTTTTGATACAAGTTTTTCTTAAACGTTTTTGTACAGTGGTTATATAATTTGAAGAATTCCAATCTAATACAAATAATATGCACACAATTTTCTGGTTTCATGTATTCAAATCAAATGATTATAATAATGATGATCATATGACTTCAAATAATTATTTCTACTAAAGAATAGTCATTGGTTTGCATAGTAACATTGTTTTAATTTGCGAAGCTTTGTACTTTGATGTGATCCAAGGCCATATAAATAGGACATCCAATGAGGTTCGAACTCACTCGTGATGGTCTGCTACCTTAGCTTGCTAACCATTACATTTCCCGAAGTGCACCAGTAATATTGTTTAAATAATAAAACTTATAAAACAATTAGAATTTAAATCGCTTTTCTTAATAAAGATAATTTACATTCATATAGTATTAAATATTTCAATCTAATACTATTCATTTTCTAACAGATTATTTTGATCCTGAGATAGGACCCTAACAGGTGCTACCACTCCAGATCAGAGTAACCCGGGAGTAATGGCAATGAAAATGTACTAAACACTCTCCAGATCTCCAGAAACTGAGTCTCACCAAATGCCGTTTAATGTCATATCGAGTATACCCATTTTCTTGGGGAAGAATCACATACCTCGTCAGAGAAGAGAGTCAGGGAATTCTAGACCGCCGATTTGGTGAAAAATCAGTAAGATTGTTTATCATTTATACAACGCATTAAGATAACTGATTTTCAAAACGAAAATATTTTCGTGAATAAATTTCTGGTCCATAAATTTCAGACTCCATCTCGCCAACTAAAAGTAAACATAGAAAAAGTGTAAGTTAAAAAAAAACGAATAATAAAGGAAAATCGATAGTAAGGAAGAAAATAGAGAGAAAATGAAGAGATCGAAGAATAACGATCGACGATGGAGGAAAGGAAATAAAAGTGTGATTGTAAAGAGAAGGCAAGAAAGAAGAAAGTAAAGGGGAGGAAAATGGGGAAAATGGAAAGGAAGTGAATAAAAGAATTGTTTGTTTTTTTTAATGACAAATGTAAAAGAGAAACACAGAGATAGAGAACGAATAAGTAAAAAGGGAATAAAAGAGAAAAAGGATAAAAAGAAAATAAACTTATGAGAAGAACGAAAGAAGTGAAGTGTAAAGTAAAAGGAAAACAAAGAGGATCACTGTGTTGGACGAAAGAAAAGGAAAAAGAAGAAAAATTGAAAACGAGGGATGAGTAAACGGAAAGTCAAAAGAGAAAAAAGCGGGAATTGTTGAAGGAAGATGAAGCGATAGAGAATACAAAAGATTGATTGATTGATTGATTGATTGATTCAAATGGCATGTCAACACAAGTTAACCAACCATTATATATTATATCATATATATTATATCATATATATGCTGTCATAGATATATATATATATATATATATATATATATATATATATATATATATATAAATTCAATAAAACGAGGAGGTAACTCCTTAATCTCGTCCCCGCTACACCCCACGTGTTTATTCTGGTTTTAAATTTAGATTTAAATTTGAATTTAATTAATTATCCATGTGGTCTGAAGAAGTCCTGTATTAATTTTTTTCTTCGTGTTTTTGGTTCACACCAGAAACTGAAAATACGGGACCGAAATGAATTTATAATCCTGAATTAACCGGTCTTTGGTTTTTTTCTTAAAGAAATATTGCTCTGTAATAAATTACATTGAGCTCTCTACCAGGAAAATTTAAATGTTCAGCTCTTGAATGATTTTCTTGTCCTGAGGGAATTACTCCAAACTTTTTAACCTGACCGAATATTACCTATATATATATATATATATATATATATAGAGAGAGAGAGAGAGAGAGAGATTATGCATATTTTTTTTACATGTGCTCATATTCAGATATTTTTAATCTTTATCTAACCCTTTTAATTATCAGTTTCCATATTGTATCCAGCTCTATACTTGGTCTTCTCAGCAGGGCATTGTCGCTCAACATATGTGCTGATTCCTTCAATGTTTAGCTTTATCAATTATTTCAACTTTATCCCCATAAGGGGAGATGGTTTCCCTTTTCTTTCCATATATGATCCGCACAAGCCGACTTTTCAATCTCACCTAGTACTGCTGCCTTCCGATGTTCTTCTAGCCTTACTTTTAGTGGGTGACCTGTCTCACCTTTGCATATTTTACCACCACTGCAAGGGATTGAGTAAACAAAGTTCTTGATCATGTTGAATTCTGTTGGTGGCATGACCCGGAAGAAATATCTCTGGAGAGTTGTGTTATATAGTCACATATGCAGATTCACATCTACATACGTGCACATATATATGTAGAATAATTCACAACGACACAACGACAAGGACGCAGGAATAAAAGACGCAGGAACAATTACGATGCAGGAAGGAAGACACAAGAAGACTTCTTTAGAAAAATATTCACCTCTCACTTTATTGCAAGGGTTCAAAAGGTTAGCATGTGAGAGGATGCTGGAGACCAAACGTAAACTTCATATTTTGACCCCACTGTTATGACCGTCACGTTGTGTCTTTATTGTTCTCCTGATGTTGGGGTCTACTCCATCGGGGCTTTCCGAGGGTCCCCTCGGTCTGGTGTGGTCTTCCCTCGTCTCTAACCCTCTGGGAGTCTGCTGGCAACTGCATCGGGGGTTTCCGAGAACCCCCTCGGCCGGGTGTGGCCTTCCTTACCACATCTGGTCTCTACTGTCTGGAATTCTACTGACAACTGCTTCGGGGGTTTCCGAGGTCCCCCTCGGTAGGGTGTAGCCTTCCCTACCACATCTCGTCTCTAACCCTCTGGGAGTCTGCTGGCAACTGCTCTGGGACCCAAACTCAGCTGAGTTAAATAATAACTCAACGCCCACACGATCGCCTACTGGATCTTTGAAATCGAATGTTTAATCGTCATCAAGCGGAAATAACTGTCATGCAGTTCAGAGGTTACTCTCTTCCGGTTCATGACTGTAATGGCAGAATGGGACCTTCAACTTTTCCCATACCATATGCCTTAATCCGCTAACGCGATCTTTTTCGATTACTGGCCGTTGGAATGTGTCACTTCCTTCCGGTGTATCACCTTGGAATAGCATTTTTAGGCCGGGGCGAGGGTCAAAATATAACAGTTGGACCAATTGTGAATACTGTCCTGTTGTCATATGGACAACATATCTTTTGGATCCTTTCGGTTAGTTTTTTGATAAAGGGCAGATATACTCTGGTGAGTTTTCCTCTATCCCCCTATTTAGGTTTCTTGGAGCCGATGTTAAGCGCTCTGGGTAGTTGTTACGATGGAGATTGTGTCACAGACTAATCATTTCTTCTTGATATGCATCGCTACTAATAGTTTTTGCTCGATGTTGTAAGCAACGGACTATTCCTTTCTTTACCGTATATAGATGATGGGAGTTGAATCGTGACTACGGCCGAGTAACAATACAGGAATATTTAACACTTGTACCCGGTTATGGCTAACGGAATCAGAACAGGCGACACTCGTGGATTCAATAAAGGACGTAGTTCGAAGTTCCGTGAAGGTTCCTGAGTTCGACAAATACCTTAAAAAGGCCGGAAGGCATATCGGCCGAAATGTTGTGGAAATAACAATAAAGATGAAGACAATAGTCCGAAAACCCATAATGATAAAAATCAAGCTTCGTCTCTGAAATTTTGACGAATAAGTATCTCTATGTCTGTAAATGTGTATGTATTTACCAACCTGTCCGTAAGGGAGAGATGTGGCAGAAGGTCAATTTTTAACAGGTTTGAATTCAGAGTTTTCCTTCTCCTTGACTGGTTGCCTAACCAAGACGAAAGAACACAGTTTTCCCTTCTGCTTACTCGTAGATGGAGGGAGAATAGTTGGATCCATACCTTTACAAAAGGTTTTTGCGCTAAGTGAAATGCAAAAAGTCTAGTGCAGGATTTGAACTTAAATTGCTGTGTCTATTTCCTTCGACGATAACCACGACACCCCGTGCATATCATGTCTGTCTGTCTGTCTGCATGTATTTCTACTTATGTGTTTATCTCATTTTGATAATATCAATAAAGCTATATTATCCTATTCTATTTACTTTTTGTATTCTGTTCATTATCTATCTATCTATCTATCTATCTCCTTATCTATCTATCTATCTATCTATCTATCTCTCTCTCTCTCTCCTTCTCTATCTATCTATCTATCTATCCCTCTCTATCTATCTCTCTCTCCTTCTCTATCTATCTATCTATCCCTCTCTATCTATCTCTCTCTCTCCTTCTCTATCTATCTATCTATCTATGGATTCATCTGTTCACTATTTATCTACATCTATCTCTATAAGTAGCAATCCGTCTATCTACTTAAGAAGCTGTTGAAACATAAAGAGATAAATTTACCATTTTCAATATAAGTTATCGTTCATTACCTTGCACAGATACAAGCAGTAATTCCTCTTGCCCAGCGAGAATCCTATTACATCTCAAACCAAACATTTTCTCGTGAGTTGAAAATTTGAATGAGTTATTTTATGATTATAAATCCTATTACCTATTCATTGATTATTACACAATTAACTAACTGAGTGTGTGCTTGCCTATAGAACTGGTAACTTGTGCAATTGTCACCTTTAATCTTTGAATGGTTCAACCAGCATAGCCAGTCTCGCTCGGATTTTGAAAACGGTACTCGACTTAACCGATGTGGAAGATAAAAGTTTCATCATTATGTAATTTACAAAGCGCTTTGCTTTGATGTGGCACAAGGCCGAATGAATGGGGCGCCCAATGAGACTCGAACTCACTCGTGTAGGTCTGCTAGTCTAGCTTGCTAACCGTTACACCACCAGAGGTGCCCTAGTTTCATCATTATAACAAGAGGGAAATCATTCTTAGAAGAAAAGATATACAATAGAATAAAAAACACCGAGTCTCAACCAACAAGATTTTTCAGCAAAATTTTGACTGCTCAACCTAATCCACGATATCTCAGTATATATTAAGTGATAAAAGAGATGGTTTCATGCCTTTCAAATGAAATCCATTAGATCAAATTGAAAGTTTAGATGAATTAAAATGATAACCAGGCGTTACCAGGAGACGAGAATTTAAGTATACGTGTAATCAATTTTCTGACGATGACAGTGTTGCGAGACCTATAAATATGCTGATCTCGCAAACGGTTGTTATATGATGAGTAATTGACCGAAGACTCAACAAATGATAAGGACGACTGGATAAGATTAAGTATCAGGTCTTTATTGAGCAAATCGTATGCGAAAGGTGTGCACAGGTGTAGAATCGAACTTGCTGTATAATGTCCGTATAGTCTCTGCCGTATTGAAATTCGGTGGTGGAAAATGTCGTAGACACGGCTGTCTAAAGATTTTTGATGAGAGCATGTCTAGCAGATCAGGATTATCTCGAAGTTGGTTTCGGTGCGTAGTTCAGATCGTATTTGTAGCTGTATGGTCAGATCGTAAACGTAGCGGGAGACGGTCGAAAGTGTGGATGCATCGGTTGTGGTGGCTTGATGATCGTTGTCGCAGTTTATACAATCCTTGGTAAAATGGGAAAAATATCAATGTGGCCTCGATGTGCCGATGATAGTTCGAGAAAAGTTCTTGCTCGTGCTGTTGCCTGAACTGGTCTGCAGCAACGAATTATCCATGTGTTGATTGCAGAGACTGGATGATCGATGCCCCGGTTTATTCAGTCCTTGATTAACTGAGGATAAGTCGATGTGGCCGAGAAGTGCTGGTGCTTGTCCGAGCAAATTTTGTCGCTGATGTACTAGAGCGTCATTGCATTATCCCCTGCAACGGGAAAATTCCGGTGTCTGCTGCTTGATGATACAGGAACTCTTATTGCAAATGCCTACTGCTAGGTGATGATAGTGTCTGCATCTTGGTGATGCAGGAAAGGAGTTGGGTGAAGCTGGAGTTGGACTGCAGGTACTGCTGTTTAGTGGTGCGGGAACTACTGCTTGGTGAAGCCGATATGTGCAGGTTAGTGGTGCAGGTGTCTGCTGCTTGGTGGGGCTTCAAGCGTGGCTGGCTGCAATGTCGTCGTCTCGTGGTTTCAGCCAACTGTGTTGGCAAAAGACCCGAGGTATCCTCAGAAGACTTTCTGAAGTTTGCTCTTTGAAGAGGTAGTTAATGACTTTCTAGAATTTATGTCTGAATAGGGCTGTTTGTGTGAAATAGAGCAACGATGATTGGTTGAAAGTTGGCATCGGCTGTGCTGAGTCTGCAGCTGTGATTGGTTAGGTTGCACGTTAGCTGTTGGCTGCTCGGAGAGGAACATATACCTTTGTGCCTGGCACGCTATTTGTCACAGCCTCCCACTAGACAGGGCATGACACAAGTTTGTTTTTTTTAATGGGGGTTTTGGGAGAGGGAGGTGTGGCACGAGCCGAGGTTCGTGTCCTACTGGAAATATACTGGTCATCAGTTCATGTAGTGCAATGCGAGCCAGATGAACCTACGGCTGGACTTGGACTCACCTGATGTATAACGATGTATATATGCCCGCTCATAGTTTGAACTCTACTTGAGAGTCTAGTGCTATGCAATATTTGGCGTCATCGCCTACCTGCAGGTGACCCTGCCAAAGCCATGGGATAGTCGGCTTCGAATATGTCCTTGACCTTGAGAAGCGGGAGAGGAATAGATACTTCTCCTCCGGTCAAGTCCGGCCGCGCTTTTCCTCTATGGTCATTGACTGACTGTTTATATAGCAATGACAAGCTGCTTCTTTTTCATGGTCTGAATGAAGAGGCTTCTGTGCTTCCGCATACTGAAAGTTTCTCTTTTATATATAAATGATAATGAAATACCCCATTGTACTTGAAAGATGATCATTTAAATACGATGTGTTTTTATCTTGTGGCTATAAACTGTTTCCGAAACGGCCGGCAGAATTAATTTATTTCTAAAAATTGTTCGTTTATTGACAAAAGAAATTCCCTCGTAAACTTAGGTATGAGGTTGTTGTTAGCTGACAACACGATTAACAGCATTTTTCTTTCACCGAGGATTCTAGGTTTGAGTCGCCATGGCGGTTATGAATAGAGCATATGAAAAAGGTTTAAAACAGTTGAATTTCACTATAAGCTGTATTTATAAATAAAAGTCAGTCAGTCAAAGCCTTTTGAATCTGGTTGTGGAATTTTCAAGTCAACTTCTATGATTAAGCAAAATATAATTATTGTTTATTTCTGGCGTTAACAGCTTGAAATATAATAACCAACGAAAACAAATTTGTGGATAAGTGAAAGTGTCTTTCTTTACTGAATTGACTTTTATAACAGACTTAGCAATTAATGTATAAAGTCATATATCTTAAAAATGAAGGTCAAGCTACATCTCTGGTATCTTAACTAGTAAGAATAAACGACGAGATATCGATAAGCATTAATGGAAGATTGAACGCAACGTAGACTAAATAAAGACTTTTGGATTTAAAGTTCGTAGAAAGTTACCCACAATGATAGATACCAAAAAAATACAAAGAATACATTGGTCGAAACGTGGTTGTAATTACAACCAAAATGAGGAATCTTGTCTAAGTATATCAATGAATTATATTTTTTGAATCAATATGTATATGCAGTATCATAAAACATGTTTTTTGACTCCTCCCAAATAATCTCCATGTTTTATGTTTCCTTGACTTTTACTCAAAAACGAAACACATCGTTTTCAAGTACAAATTTCAGCTTAGAAAAAATATCTTCTTAACAAATTAAGAAAATCACTTCGTACTTCGGAGCCTATGGTATGTCATTGTTTTCTAAACTTGTAAAAAGAAGATGATATATCTCAAAGATAAAGTAGCCGATAGCGCTTGTTTATTTTATTAAAGAAATTATGTGTCTCGCTATAGTCGAAACAACTTCACCACCGACATCAACATTTCCTTAGTTATTTACATCAAATTAATAAGATTCCATTTTAATTCAAATTTTAATTATTAATAAAATTCTTCAATATTATTAAGGATTTTTTTCTGACTTCAATCTAAGTCCCAACTGACATGCAGACAAGGGAAGAGGTATTGCCTGAGGGAAGGCTCACTGGGATTATGCTATTAATTCTAAATAACCCACCTTGCGGGAACGCCAAATCGGTCACTGGAGAATCAGTTTTGTTCAACTAGTTTTGTATTTGCAATTTCTTGCTAAGACGTATCACGAGGTTGAATAAATGAGGCATCGAATGAGACTCGAACTCACTTGTGAATCTTTGCTAGTTTATCTTGTTAACTTTTACACCAACCGAGTCTCACAATTCTTTTATATGACAAATACTGTTGATCTTATCAACATACTTTTTACGTGCAATTGTTTTCAGTGTTAACGTGAGGCTAAATTGCATACTGATTTAAACACATTGATTTTTATAGATATTTGCTCAGTAATGAAGCTAGACGGCAATTACACAAGAATGCTACGTGCAATCTTAAACAAGTCCTGGCGGCAAAACCCCACAAGACACCAACTGTACGGCCACCTGCCACCTGTCACGAAAACTATTCAACTCAGACGAGCCACACATGCAGGACACTGCTGGAGAAGCAGGGACGAGCTCATAAGTGATGTACTCTTATGGACCCCCACACATAGCCGTGCAAAAGCAGGACGACCAGCACGAACATACATTCAGCAGCTATGTGAGGATACGGGATGTAGTCCTGAAGACCTACCTAGGGTGATGAACGATAGGGAGGAGTGGCGAGAGACGGTCAGGGATATCCGTGCTACCAGCGCGATATGATGATGATGATGAATGATGAATATTGATTTCTAACTGGATAGTTTTATTTTAATTAATATAAAAAAATCTCCGGTATAAATCATTAATGAAATCCATTAACAAAAAGAAATAGCTGTAATTTTATTCTTTTCTGTCTGATTCAGTTAAATAGTAATACTAGGAAAATTTAGCAATGAAGCCCAGAGTGAAGAGAAAAGCCAAAGTCCGAGTTATTCTTTCTGTTATTATATACCCCAGTTTCAGATTAGTTTAACGTCACAATTTTATTTTAAATAATATAATATGGTATGAGAATTATTTTTTATTTATTGCAGACTTTTTGTCCTCATCTTGGTAGGCTTTTTTTGTGTTGTTTCTTCTTTCACTACGTTTCGGCCAAATTTCACCTCTGGCCTTCTTCAGATGAGGACAAAAAGTCCACAATAAATAAAAATTAATTCTCAGATTAAGAAGCCTCATCTCAAAATGATTCCAATTAAAAGACAATTATAATATGTTATGTTTTATTTTTTTAAAAATTTTTTCCCTTTGCCCAAAATTAATGAAATTTTTAAATATTTACACACACATACATGAAATAATCTTCTTTATGATTTTATATAGAAATTAAGAAAGATAAAATAAAACTGCAAGCTTTTATATGTGTTTCTACTTTACTATAATATTTTTGTAACATTAAACCATAAAAAAACTTTCAACTGGAAGACAGATATATTTGCTAGTGATGGTAAAGTCGATGAATCAAGTTATTTTTCCTTAACTTGTTTTACTTTTTACATTGCTTAGTGACTTTTAAATCCGGACAAATGACCTTTTTATATAATGTATCCAAAGACGATAATATTCTGAAAATGTCACAGAAAATATAAAGACAAATTGGTATGTCGGAAGGATTTAAAATATAACAGATTTAAATCTAGATTAAAAGATAAAAAAGCTAAACAAATGCAATAATAGCAGTTTGATTTCAAGATTTTTATTTTCCTTTTGGTAAAGAAAAAGGCAAATCAAATATGAAAAAGAAATAACCTTTAGCCTGACCCAAACATCTTTGTCCTGAATTGTTTATTCAGATGAATAGAATTTTTAAGAGGTACATTTTCTCATTGTTTGGCGTGCATCAGCTGTTAAAATTTAACTGTCTCAACAAGAAATTATCAACTTGTATTACAAATGTTTTCAAGACATTTATTAGAAAACATTTTCGTGAAAACATGTAAAGATTGCCGCCACTATATATATATATATATATATATAGTGGCAACAATCTTTACATGTATGTACATATTATATATATATATATATATATATATATATATATATATATATATATATATATATACTTCTCTCCCTAGTCAGAGGGGCTGTAGAATACCCCGACTGCATCTTAGCATTCTGGTAAGCCTCCCAACCAACGAGTATCCAGTTTATGACACTAAACTGCATCGGGTGATTAAGCTCAAGTCCTCGAACTTTGGAAAATGTAGAGTATCGCTTCTTTGTCATTACTCCCAAATCCACTCTGACCTGGAATGGTAGTACTTGTTAGGATCTCATTTATGGATCAAACTGAAGAATATATTTATTTGTACTCGAAACTGACTGTGCGCATGGAAATGACTGATGTTAAATTGAATTATTAGTTTTACATTAAAATATTTGGAACCATTTAACTATGAGAAAACAAATGAAAAGGGTTGAATAGAATTACTATTTGTACATTTTCCTTTTTAAGTAGTAGAAATATATTGTAAATATTTAATTCCCATGACCATAAAATCCAGCAAACACCTGCGCGTGACATTCGGAACCACTGGACAGCTGTTTCGACCTTATTATTTCTCATCATCAGTATTTTCAATATAATTCCTCTACTTAAAAAAAGAAAATGTATTTCTATTTCCTTGTTTTTGAAGTTCAAATAATTACGCCGACACGTATTTCCGATCCTTCTGGGAAGACGTGGCCCTGGAGCTGACCGTATCCTCTGTAACTACCTGACGGATGTAACTTACAAGACACATTCAGGTTAATTGGCCGTGCAATTTCCATGACTAGTTAATTTGGCATCATTTGTGTGCTATGTGGACCGATGGCTCAGTGGTAGAGTTTCAGATCTGCAGTTTGTAGTCGCTGGTTCGATCTACAGTTGGAGAGATCACGGTATACACTGCAGATGAGAACTAATAAGGTCAAAACAGTTGTCCAGTGGGTCCATATATCACGCACAGGTGTTTGCTGTACATTCTGGTCATTATAATTCAATTAAGAATTATCTTTATCATGTATTAATTAAACAATACTTGGAACTATTCAGCTGTGAGCAAATAGAGCTATTAGCGTTAGATAGCAATGTTTAAAACCCGTCAACAGTGAGTAAACAAATGTGCTCTGGCTTGTCTGAGAGAGTTACCTCAAAACTATTCGTTTACAGATGATATATATCTAATATTGTTATATGCATAAAAAAGATTTTGCATTAAATGAACTACAAGGGTCGGTATTTCATAAAACATAACACAACCAACAACCTTCTCTCTCTCACGAGGTTAACGAAGGCATGGACAGCTATCAATAGGCTATCGATTATATGGAAATCAGACCTAACCGATAAAATGAAACGCAGTTTCTTCCAGGCAGTGGTCGCATCGATACTGCTATATGGATGCACTATATGGACTCTTGGAAAACGGCTGGAGAAGAAGCTAGACGGCAATTACACAAGAATGTCGCGAGCAATCTTGAACAATCCTGGCGGCAACACCCCACAAGACACCAACTGTACGGCCACCTGCCTCCTATCACGAAAACTATTCAAGTTAGACGAACCTGACATGCAGGACACTGCTGGAGAAGCAGGGACGGACTCATAAGTGATGTACTCTTATGGACCCCCACATATGGCCGAGCAAAAGCAGGACGACTAGCACGAACATACATTCAGCAACTATTTGAGGATACGGGATGTAGTCCAGAAGACCTGCCAGAGGCGATGAACGATAGGGAAAAGTGGCGGGAGAGGATCAGGGATATCCGTGCAACCAGCATGACATGATGATGATGATGATGTATATATATATATACATATATATATATATATTTATACTAATATCATGCTATAAATATCAATCTTTATATTAATTTTATTCAGTTCTATTCATGTATCTTATTCTGTTCATAGCTATCAATCAGGATTTGATGAATAGGGCTTTTCATTTTGTCTTTCCTCATTTTACAACAAACGCTGGTAAATAACATCAATTAATATTTCAGTACAAGAATAATTATATAGTCTACATATAATTTTTTTAAAAGATCATCTATACCGCGTAACATTTATCGTGAAATTATCATCAGCATTAAAACGTTCACTTGATATTGTTCTTGATAACTGATATGTTCCTCTAAATAAATAATTATACTTGATACTATGTTGACTTATATGTATTTAAACAAGAATGCAGAAATCACCTAGAATATATAAAACTAACGATCTTCTGAACAGTGAATATCACAGATATTTTACCATTCTAATTTTCATGGATTAATTAGGGGCCATAATTGTGATTTATTAACCTTCTTTTTTTTGGCACAAGTCCTAAGCTATGGAGGATTCAGTGATGATCGAATTCATTTATAACGGTCTTTTACCATAATCTGCCTATTATTTCCCAAGGGATCTACTCTGACCTATAATGATTTTGATTTATTAGTTTAGCTTTATTTGTCCAAAGTCTGAAATATCAGGAAACCCCTGGGAATCGAAGACACTAACAATGTTTTATTTGTCAACCTTGCAAAAAAATTACACTTACACAAGTCGTATGCAAACGTTATTATGGCTAAATGAAATTATCTTACTCAACTCGAGTCGTCCTGTACTAATAAAAAGAAGGAAATTATATTTGTTTAGAATGGTTTAACCGTTATCGACGAAGGCTTAATCGTCGAATAGCCAAAATCAAATTCAAACAATGGATGTTTGCGTTTGCACTTAGTGTGAAAGCTCTTCAGAGAGACGAATCTCTCTTTTTTTATCCTGTCGCCTTATCGGTAAATAGTACGGAAAACTGGATTATCTAGCCTTGGAAAGGCAACTAGTCCTCAAGAAAGAAAAGATCTGAGTTCAAAACCAGCAATAAAGCAGATGAGAAATCTTTCTTTGCTCGTGGTACCATGTAACAAAATATAAACTGATATCTGTTAATTGAGGATGAAATTAGCAATACCAAGTAACCGTTCTATTGATCTGAGAAATGTTATTACGGGGAATCGCTCAATATAGCACCCAGTGATCTAGAACGGATATAGGATATGAAGATGAGCATATAATTGATATCCAAGAAGAAAATCGTTGAAAAATTAAAACTTAGAAATATAAAAGCATTAAAATCTAAAGATAAAATTCACCCATACCGATCTCCGATAAGTGGTATCTTATTTTAAAGCTGAGGTGTTTATTTACAGTCATCACGTTTCTGCATATCAAGTGGACTATCAGAAAGAATTCTGGGGAACGTATTTAATCTCTCATCAAAAATACGTGTGAACTGGGCCTCTTTGCGTTTGATATCAACTGAAGATAGTGGCGAAATGAACTTAATGAACTTGCTTAAACAGAGAACGTAAGAGAGACGTTCGTACAACAAACCAATCTTTTAAGATGACACTATTTATTACCAAAGAAATTTCTCTCAGTTCTTGTTGAGGTAATTGACTTATATTTAATGATGAAATACAAATTAAGTTCAAGTGATATTTAATTTTTTTTTTAAATGAAATAATCTCATCAAGAAAGACAGGCTATATATATATCAACCATTAGATTATTCGCTTTTTATGGCAAAATTGCTACTCCATATTTTTATCCAGTTCATAATTAATGTATTGTGTCCTATTTAAGGTAGGTTGTTTTGATTTATTTGTTTAGTAGCATACCAACCATCGTGGGTTATTTAATGCCAAATCTATCCTTGTATAATATCAACAATGATACTCTTTAATCCAAAGCTGGCTGGGCTTAAGTGAGTTGATACTTTTCCCAAGGGCATTAGTCTGAAAGGGAATGTTATAGCATGACTGGAGTTTGAACTCACTCACTAAAATGTTGCGGTCTAACATAGAGGGATACGGGGGTTCATGCTTTTCCCAAGGGTATTAGTCTGAAAGTGAATGTAATAGCGTGACTGGAGTTCAAACTCGCTCAGTACAGTGTTTCAATCTAGCATTTTCGCCATTAAGCCACGGAGACTCTCCTGAGGGAAGGTTGTAAAGAACTACAGATGTTACAACCTGACAGAGCTATTTTACGAGGAAAGAAAATGTACTAACTCAACTCCTCTTCCAAGAGCTAGATATGACACACGATTACTTTAAGCTGTGTAGCTGTTTTGAATTCAGAGTTTTCCTTCTTCCAGACTGGTTGCCTATAAAAATTTAAAGACCCCTGTCTATTCTGCAGCCAAAATATATTGGTACAATGTTTGTTTGTTTGTTTTTTTCAGTGCAAATAATCTTTGGCCTTTTCAAAAGAAAGTTTTCAAGAAAAAGTGTAAATATATGGGTTAGGAAAGAAACATTTTCAAGCTGACATCATTAATTAGATCAATAACAAACGAGGAACCTACTTAGCTGTTAAACAAAATATCGATGAATTGATAACGACTTTTGTGTCTTGCATCAACAAAACGTGTTGCTTTTACAGTCTGGCTTACCAATTATGCTAAGCTGTACAAGAACAGATGGATTCATGCCTCTCTCAATGAAAGTAGCGCAATGTGGAAGGCAAAAATAATTATTCGAGATTTTCACTCGAGTCAAGGATTCCATTAAAAAGAACAATAAGAGTGCCTCTAGGGATAGAGAAGTGAAGGTGAAGGACAGTAAGCGCACCTCCATGGTAGAGGAGTGAATGTGAAAGACAAAAAAAGTGCACCTCCAGAGGGAGAGGAGTAATGGGGAAAGACAATAAGCGGACCTCCAGGAGAAGATGAGTGAAAGTGAAGGAAAATAAGCGCAACTTCAGAGGGAGAGAAGTGAAGCTGAAAGACAATAAGCATGCCTCCAGAGGGGGAGTAGTGAGGGGAAGAACAATAAGCGCATCTCTACGGTAATGGAGTGAAGGTGAAGGACAGTAGTCGTACCTTCACGGTAAGGGGAATGAAGGTGAAGGACAGTAAGTTCACCTCCTGGAAGAGAGGAATGAACTGTGATGCACAATAAATGCACCTCCAGAGGGAGAGGAGTGAAGGGGAAGGACAATAAGTTCACCTCTAAGGGGATAGGAATGAAAGTAAGGACAATAGCGCACCTCCAGGCGTAGAGGAGTGAAGTTGGACAATAAGCGCATCTCCAGGGGGAGAGGAGTGAAGGTGAACAACAATAAGCTTACCTCCAGGAAGAGAGATGAGAATGTGAAGGACAATAAACACACCTCCAAGAGGAGATAAGGGGAGGTAAAGGACAATAAGTGTACCTCCCGGAGGAGAGAAGGGGATGTAAAGGACAAGAAGTGCACTTCGAGGCGGAGAGTTGTGAAGGTGACAACAAAAGCAACCTCCATATATAATCTGTCTTCAAAGTTTTTTAATGATTTTTGTTTTGTTTTGTTTTGGCAATTTTCAATCAAATTTTAGATAATAAAGTGGACATTATTTTTTTATTTAGCAAGAAGGATGGAGTATTTAAAAGAAATAACCGTTATACGCTGAGTGAGATACTTGTGTCTAGCTGAATCAACTGAGTTTGATTAGCAAAAGTAACCTCTGTGTTCAAATGAGAGCTTGAATTTAATGGGAAGATTTTCAAGTCATATGACTGCGATTTCTAGAAGTTAGAAAGTATATTTTAACGTTCATTTTTGTCAACCCAGCCCTGCTGAAAATCACGCATGAGCAGAAATTGTGCAGTCGTAATTTTCCATCAATGTTCAAAGGGCTAGCTCCCAGTAATGTCAAAAACACCTGAAGTACAATTAAAGATTGTGTGCACACAAAATAAGACATTGTATTTATTCTTTCCATTGCAAGCGAGAGAATTCCCCCGCGAGAAAAAGGATGAAATGGTGATGAGAACGACATAATCTGACAATTATTTAGCAGCATTCAAAAGGAGCGCTATTTAGTGATGAAAGTGTTTAACCGTATAGACCATTTCACTACAAACTAGTATTAATTTAAAAACCAACAAATATGGAAGATTAATTACTCACGTTGTAATCTTAATTTTGGTAAATGAACAAGATTTCTAATTGCATCTTTTGAAAAACAGAAAAGCGGAAAAACATTGATAGTAATGTTATATGCATGACTACACATTACATAAAAAAAAAATGAAAATGATTTACATTTATTATACCAAGATAACTGACATGATATGATTTATAAACCAACAACTTAGGAGGTGCGCGTGGTGTAATGGTTATCGTCGTAGGAAATGAACACGGTGACACGAGTTCAAATCCTGGGCGAGACTGATTGCATTTCACATAGCACTATTACCCTTGGGAAAGATATGAATCCAATTATTCTCCCTCCAGCTATGGGTAAATAGTAGGGCAGATTAGGTTCTTCAGCCTTGGTGAGGCAACTATTCAAGCAGAAGGAAAACTCTGAATTAAAACTTGTTAAACTCCGCTTAAAAAATTGACCTTTTGTCATATCCTGCCCGAGCGGAGGGGTTGGTAAATATAATAAACCAACAACTTAGGAAACATTAAGATGATTAGAAAATAATATTAAAAAATAATTTATAATGAATTACCTAAATAGGATTCCGGTGGAAGAGTAAGACCCACACACTTACACATGTGTATCATGGCTGTGACTCTAAATTGCATATGATGAGGAGGTTCCCGTTCTAGAGCATTTGTGACTGGAGTATAACTTTTCATCGTCATTACTCCCAGATCCACTTTTGATATGGAGTAGAAGTAACTGTTAGAATCCTATATATGATTCAAATAGATATGTTTAAAAATTATTGGTATGAGAAACGGATACTTAAAACAAGGCAACTGTATTCAAATCATTTGTATTAGGAACACTTCATATCATATAACAGAGTGAAAAAAATTCTTACGAAGTAACAACGTAAAAAATTCAAATATTGATATACAATGAACGTGTTTACCTAACCCCTATACATTAAATTATCCAAGACAAGTTGAAATACCATAAAAATGAATGAGCGAATCAAATAAGGAATTGCTTTCGATCATAATTTTTGTAAGTATATACTAACCCCCCCATCACGAAAACTATAAAAGTTAGACGAACCAGACACGCGGGACACTGCTGGAGAAGCAAGGACGAGCTCATAAGTTGAATGACTCCTATGGACCCCCACATATGGCCGTGCAAAAGCAGGACGACCAGCTCGAACTTACATATGTGAGGACACAGGATGTAACCCTGAAGACCTGCCGGAGGCGATGAGTGATAGGGAGAAGTGGCGAGAGAAGGTCAGGGATATCCGTGCTGACGGCACGACATTATGATGATGATGATATACTAAAAAGCTTAAATTTTTCTTAAATTATTTTCTTTGTCACTTCTGGGTAAAGTTGCGTTATCCACTTCCCCCTCCGTGTGAGGCATCATTCTATCAAGAATGATACTATAATTCTCTACTTAATCGATTAATGCAACTTGACCATTGAGATATATCCTCTACCCCGGGAATAAATCAAGTGTTTATACGAAATTCACAGACTGGCAACAGTAAACTGTCGGAATATTGATCTTTCTTCAAAGCAAAATGTAACAATACCCGTTTGCATGGAGTCAATCTTTAAATGAGGGGAATGTCATTCTGAATTGATGATAAAGGATATAAGCCACTTTTATCTATCCACAGTTCATTAATTCATTTATGATAAAGTGAAGTGTGGTTAGATGTAAGCCTCTGCTTCGGTGTTATCTACATTAGAATCAAGGAAAATTCACCCAAAATAAACCTGACAGAAGAAATACTCACTTTAGAAAAAAATAATATCCCCAAAATCCTAAAGACCCTGTATAATAAAATTATTACTATATTACTAAGTATTAATTATTAATATTAGATAGGAATACTTTAAACCATATGGCTGTAAGAATTATTTGTATTCGATAGGATGCTTGATATGGTATAACTTCGAAAAAAAAAAACTCTAAAAAAACATCAAACACGAAAAAGAATAAAATTTCAATATCAATGAATGCAATTTCAAAAACCTCTAGACATAGAATAATCCTAGACGGGTTGACATGCCATTACAATCAATTATACACACGTCGAAAATTTATTTTCAGGAAAACCCACATGACTTTTACTTCATTGTAATAAATGAATATACATTTCTGGACAGACCTTTCAAAACCTTATCCACCGTTATTATAATTTATCTGAGACATAGAACCGAGAAAACGAGATATTTAGTAAATTATTGTCAAATAGAGACGATAGAAAGAAATCAGAATGTTAAAACTGACAATGAGACAATTTCATTTAACATACGTTGCTTGGAGATGGATAAAAGTTTACTAGTTGCATAGATTCGTATTGATTCGTATCGATCTTTCAGTTGTTTTAAATTTGCTAACAATTTAACTCATACGATGCTGGTGCTGGTGCTGCTGCTGCTGATGATGATGATGATGGAAAAAAATCCGTGTTTCTTAATTAAAACGATTACAATGAGAATTATGAAGGGATGCTCGACCAGTTTCAATCTGCTAAATTAATTTAATATCCCATCGGCATGTTTTAACAGGAATTAATTTTGTGATTGGAAACAAGACTTTCGTATTTTATCAAGGCGATTAAACCGCCTGCTAAAGTCTATTCATTGAAGCCCGAACATGAATTTTATTTTGAAAATACTTAAGGAACAATTATTTACGCTTTTAACAACATTACTCCTCTCTATATTTCCCCTCACTGGTCCTGCAACCTAATGTTTCCTTGTCACACCCTGTTAAGGATCTTAATTTGCCATAGTATTCGTCTCTAGGATAATAACTGGAGTCATACCTTTCAAAAGGGTTTTAGCGCAAAAGGAAATGCAATCAGACTTGTTCTGAATTTTTTCCAACCTGTAGCCGTATCAGTACTACTGTATGGTTGCTTCACGTAATCTCTAAAGAAACATATGGAGAAAGAGCCAGGAGTGAATCTTGGAAGTATCAAGCAATAAAACAATTTGTTGCTCGGCCTCTTACCTTTCACAAACCATCCAAGATGAACAAGTATTGCTGGTCCCTGCTAGTGAAGTAAAAATGATCTTTTAAGTGACATTCTCTTATGGACTACTACGCATGAACACACAATTGTTAGCTGACCAATAAAAACTGACATTCATCTGCTCTGGGCGGAAACTGAATGCTGTCTATACGTCTCAACAGAAACTGATGGTCGAAAGTGATGAATGAGAGAGAGAGAGAGAGAGAGAGAGAGTCAAAGGAACTCCTGATGTTGGTACACTTTGATGATGATGATCACTGTAAACAGGAGGTTCTTCTGCAATTTAAAATAATTTCTTTTACCTAACTTTATATCTTTTTTTCTTTTGTTTATTTTCGATGTGATTTCCTTTAAACGCTATTCAATTCATATTAATCTGGATCCTATTATTCTTAGAGGGGTATAAATCTACAATTACAGGCCGTTATTCAAGAGCAACATGGTGCCTTAGCTATTTCAACAATTCCTAACTCATAATGATTTTGCATTAGAGTGGGATTCCTACTGAGGAATTTAAAGAACTTATCAGCTTAAACGTCCTCATAAACTAACAGCTAATTATATAAGTCATAATTGCACTTCCCAAACAAGAAAACGTATCTCATTAAGATAAGAATATTTGATAAATCATGAATTTTTTAGATGTTCTTGAGTATTTTTTCGTTAATAATTTTGTCCAATTCCACCATATCTTTCCTCTTCCAGCTTTAAAAAGCAAAATGCAAAAAGCAAAGAATGTAAAACTTAGGATGAAAGTTCAAATTAATGATTAATGCAAAGTTTCATCGAAGAAATTTATCCAACTCAGGAGATTAAATCTACGAATAAACAGGCAATAGATATAAGATAAACGAAAAACTAGTAAAAGTTAATTATAATTAAAATGTAAACAAGCAACAAAATGAAGATGCCATAAAACTGTTCAAAAATTATTAATAATGATTATTACTTCCATGTTGGAGAAAGAAAAACGACATAATTATATACATAAATGTCTCTTTTCACATATATCCTTCATGTCAGAAATTGTTACTTCTGAACCAACCCATTTTAAGGTCGTATATTATTAAAAGATGTAAATGATCGGATAAAAACCAATACATAACAAGAGAGATTAACCTGTTAAGAATGAAAATTTTTTGATAATATCTATTTTGGTTGTCTAAATTTCTCAGATGAAGCTTGATGATTTTTATCATTTAGTGTTTTCGGACTATTGTCTTCATCTTTGTCTTCATCAGGACACATGGCGTAACGGTTATAGGCGTTGGTTCCCTAAGCTTCTAAGGATACACTCATCTGGTGGTTGAAGGTTCAATCCAGACTGCAGGCGAGTAACAATACAGGAATACTTAACACTGGTGCCCGGTTATGGCTAACAGAATCAAAACAGGCGACCCCCGTGGATTCAATAAAGGACGTAGTTCGAAGGTCCGTGAAGGTTCCGAGTTCAACAAACACCTGAAGAAGACCGGAGGACATATCGGCCAAAACGTTGTGGAAATAACAATAAAGATGAAGACAATAGCCCGAAAACCCTTATCGATATGAATATCCATCTTATTAGATAAATTATCAAATCTTTTACTTGTTGTTTTACCAAGAAAAGCTCTGTCTGTCATGCACACAGATGCTGTAAAAGACCGGAGTGCTTGTTTGACATAATGAGTTAAAACCAATCCTCTACTAAGAAAAGGCCCGACAGACATGCAAGTAGAGTCATGAACTAAAGACGAGCTTTGGGTAGACTAAATTACCGCTAACTTAGATATATAAATTAATTCTTACATGGAACCTGTTAGTAATATCTAGTAATTAAGCTAATTAGCAAGTATATCTATGACTACAATTCAATTATTAGTTGTTATTGATCAGCAATTAATGGAAATATATCTGTGGAAATCAAACTGAAAATGACTTATACAAATATACTCATTAATATTGCATGTTAATGACTTTTTTTAGAAAAATCAGGAATAATAATATATTTGATTATGGTGTAATGTGTTATCGTCGCAAGAAATGAACACGGCGACACGAGTTCAAATCCTGGACGGGACTGATTGCATTTCACATAGCACTAATACCCTTAGGAAAGGTATGAATCCAATTATTCTCTCTCCACCTATGGGCAATTAGTAGGGCAGACTAGGTTCTTAAGCCTCGGCGAGGCAACTAGTCTAGGAGAAGGAAAACTCTGAATTCAAACTTGTTAAACTCCGCTTAAAAAATTGACCTTGTGTCATATCCTGCCCGAGCGGAGGGGTTGGTAAATATGATAATATATTTGATAATATTTTTCTGTTTTCTTTTAATCATGAGTTGTGCCATGTCTACCTAGGTGCGTGTTTGCAGCGCATACATCACGTGACCGAGGCAGTTTAAGTGGCAATAACTATTCAGTGGATGTGGTACTACCGTAATAGTTGTTGTGCTGACGTCATACAATTCTTTACGATGTGTAGTGAGAAAGCCGCGCTGAGGAATATACAACATTGTTTAAAACGGGAACTTATACTTTGTGAGTTCAAACCGGCCTCTAACATCGCTGAAGCCTTCAATTAAATCATTAAATAAGTTTCCAGACTTTTTTCGTATGGGCACGTTTATTGATAGTACACACATGAAACTCTAGTCCCTTTCGAAGTAATCTCCTCCGGCTGCAATGCACTTGTACCGTTCCAACAACTTTTGGAGGGCCACATGGAAGTCCTCTTGTGTGAGCGTGTCAATGACCTTCGTCCCAGCCTCTTTCATCTCAATTGTTTCATAACAGCAGCCTTTGAGCTTAGGGAATAATCAAAAGCCACAGGGAGCAAGGTCTGGACTATAGGAATGCTGAGGAACTGTCTTGATGCCCATCTTGGTTAAATAGTCTGTGACAAGGATGGAGTTGTGGACTGGTGCATTGTCCTGGTGGAAATGCCACTGACCCATTTTGAAGAGTGCTGGCCTCTTCTGACGGAATCTCTTCCTGAACTCCCTTAAAACCTCAACATAGTAACCCTAACCCTTTGGCCAATCAGCTCTGGTGTTCTGACTTCCTTACTCCTCCTGCACCTCTCATCATCTCTCACAGACTCCCTTTCTTCCTTGAATCTCTTATGCCACTAAAAAACTGATGCTCGATTCATGCAAGATGGTTGAAAAGCAGTCTTAAGTATTCCATACATTTCTGTGGCATTTTTCCAAGTTTAGAACGCAATTTTATTGCATATCGTTCTTCTAAAGTGTCAGATTGCATTTTTGAAATTCCCCAGCAGTGACAATCAGGCTTTAGTAGGGTGTATTCCAATTGCTGCTGTAGCTGTTCATTTGAACCTAAAATCATAAAAATTAGTCAGCCATCTCATAACATGTATAGCAATAATATAGTGAATTTTCACGAGTCTACGACAATTTTAAATGCCTGTACAAAAAAAGTCCAGAAACTTATTGAAGGCACGTCGTAATTTTGTTCGGATTGCAAAAACCTCGCCCATCAGGCAAAGATTGGTAGAGCTAAAACAGGGAACTCGGAGGCCATGCCCTCAGCCATATATGCAAACCTGATGAGTAGCACCAGTAGGATATAAGACTGACTCAACACCTCACAATCTAGTGTGGTTTGTCATCTTCATGACGCATGCAAAATCACCAAGATTTGCCGAATTATTCATCAAATAAGGCAAAACACTTTAACCAACCTAATATTTATCGTCTAAACTTTAACACACATTATTTGTCATGAATTCACAGAATATGCAAAAAATATTCATCATGCGAAAATTTTAACAGCAACAACTTCAGTGCCGGTTCTATAGTTGCCTTAGGAGACTCAAACAAACAATTATTCCGTAAAAATATTTTGGGCAATACCATGCTCGCTTTTCATACTGATATGTATTTCAAAAACTAACATAAAGGTAATTGTTAAAGTATTTCTGAAAGCTTTCAATTTGATAACATTCAATATCATAAAATAGAAACACTCACGAAACTGTGATTTTTTTAAATCATCGACATAAGTTTTCTATTCTCTTGAAAATAAAAAAAAATGTTGTAATATAAAATATTTGCTCCGTTCTGGAAGAAACTTAACGCCAAACAAAACCTGCAACTACTATTTTAATATATTTCGAAAAAACAAGTTTCTGCATCTGATAAATAATCAAATATTTCTCCTGCCAATTCAACAAAGAAATATACACATTTTCATTTATTGGGTGATTGATTTTAACGGCACGTCAACTGTTTTAGTGTTATTTTAGGCATAGAGGTTAAGAAATTAAGTTCATTATACATTTCAATTTAGACTTTTTGTTGTCATTATAAGATATCAACAATTCCAACCTCATTCAAATAATTATCACACAGTTGTAAAGTTTCATATATAATAATCTGATACTAATAACTATATTTCAATTAATCATTTCTATTTAATAACATAAATTTATTTATAAAGCTCCAATTAACTAATAATGTCCTTAATAGATAATTATAGCTTCAAGTAACTATATAAAAAAATAATTCTCATGGATATGGTATCAAGTATTCCTTTATAATATTAATAATTTTAAAACATATCTATTTGGCCAATAGATGGGACCTTAACAGGAACGACCACTTGACAAGAGGATAATGTCAATGAATGGTCATGTCACACTTCCCAAATCTCCAGAACTGGAAACATTATTTGATTCAGTTTCATGTCATACGCAGGTCATCCCTTTCGGGTGGGTAATAACTGTCTATAGGGGATTCAATCAGTATTTTATTATTTTACTCCTTTGAGGGTTTTTCACAGCAGTGTTATCTGATGGTCTTTCACAGGAGTTCAACAGCAAGTTTCCAGGACTTTTCTCATTATCCCGTTCGATTCTGGATTATTATTATTATTATTATTCGCCCATTAGAGCTTTTCACATCAGCGTTAGCCGATGGTTTTTCACTGGAGTCTGAGTGACAGCAAGTCTCCTCAAGTCTCCAGGACTCTTCTTAGTATTCTGGCCCTTCTCAATAATGCTGTAGTTTGGATGGTCTCCACTCGTCCGCCAACTTCCAAGTCCTCTAGTCCCTTTAGCAATCCTTTAGTTACTGTTCTAAATGCACCAATTACAATTGGTATAATTGTCACCTGCGTGTTCTACAGTTTTTTCAGTTCCCTTGCAAGGTCAAGGTACTTATCCTTCTTTTCACATTCTTTCAGTTTTATTCTGTGGTCAGCCGGGACAGCAAAGTCGACTATTTTGAAAGTTCTCTTTTTTTTTTTTTTTGTTGATTATTATTAAGTCTGGTCTTCTGGCAGGGATTAGGTGATCCGTTTGTATGTTAAAGTTTCATAGGAGTTTATGCGTGGCATTTTCTAGGACAGGTGCTGGGTTTTGCATATACCATTTGTTAGTATGGTCGAATTTAAATTTCTTACGTATTTCCCAGTGAATCAACTTACCGACACAGTCGTGTCTCGCCTTATACTCCCGCTGTGCTAATTTGCTGCATTCGCTTATTACATGATTGATGGTTTCATCTCTGTCACCACATAGCCTGCATTTGCTATTTTGTTGAGTCTTATCTATTCTCGCTTTGATATGATTTATTCTTATGGCGCTGTCTTGTGCTGCTATTTGGAGAGATTCTGTTTCTCTCTTAAAGTTTCCTTTTCTTAGCCATGTCCAAGTTTTGTCGTGTGAGATATTGTTTATTAGTCGTTTAAACCGCCCATAGAGTTGTTTTCCTTCCCATTTTTGTTTTCTAGTTATTATCATTCTGTTGTTCATCGTGTTCTCATTTTCGTTTCTGGTGGCTGTAATGAGTCCTCTTTCGTGTTTTTGTATATAGTCTTTGAGTCGTTGTATCGATACGTCATCGCTGTCTTCGATGCAGGCAAGTCCTCTTCCTCCCTCTTTTCTTGAAACATATAGTCTGTCAGCGTTATCTCTGGGATGTAATGCTTTATGCATTGTCATTAGTTTTCTTGTTCTTTGGTCCAATTGTTTAAGTTCGTCTCTGGTCCACTTGAGAAAGGGTCCGGAATGTCTAACGAGAGGTACAGCCCAGGTATTTATTCCTTTGATAAGGTTTCTGCTGGAGAGTTTTGTCTCGAGTAATTTTCTAGTTCTCCTGAGATATTCTTTCTGAATTTTTTCTTTCATTTCCGCTTGTTTGATGGTGTCAGCCTCCAAGATGCCCAAGTATTCGTAGGTTTCGTTTTCTTCGAGCGTTTTTATCTTAATATTATTTTTCACTCATTAGAGCTTTTCACATCGGCGATAGCCGATGGTTTTTCACTGAAGTCTGAGTGACAGCAAGTCTCCTCAAATCTCCAGGACTCTTCTTAGTATTCTGGCAGTTCTCAACAATGCTGTCGTTTGGATGGTCTCCACTCGTCCGCCAACCTCCAATTATTATTATTATTATTATTATTAATTTTTTGCTTCCTTGGTCATCTACTTTTTTTCATATATATTCTAACGTCAGTCTTTAAAAAAATAATCTTTGGACAGAATATACACTATTAATATAGAACAAATGTTGTTAAGTAATTCAACCGATTGTTCTCTAAAATCCCCTCCAATTTTTTCTTTCCATTTTTTCCGAAATTATATAAATTAATGTAAATTTCCTTCTACACCATTGATTAGATTATTTTTCTCAAAAATTATTTCTCTATTAGCAAAAAAAATCCAAATTGTTAGCAGACACAATTTTTGAAATCTCTATTGTCAGTAAATTTCCAGTTGAAGAAATATTGAAAAAATTGTATACCATAATTTGAAATTCCAATATTCATTTGAAAATTTCAATGAGATTACGTCTCATTCTTCTTTCTAGTAAAGTCGTTAATCCTAATTTATTTAATCTCACCCTATAACTGTAATCTTTTACTCTTTTTATTTGTTTAGTCCCTCTTCTTTTTGTACCCTATACGTCCCTTATCGCGCTTAAATTTCTATGTCTAGACACAGGAATACAGGCGTAAGTGAAATACTGTATAAAGTCTGTTAAGAATTCTCATTCATTTTTACTTTCATAGTTTTATGCTTCAACAATATTTTAAAATATTTACCTGTTTTTAAAGAAATATCTAAATATTTCATTTTGACAAGTAAACGATAACGAGATACCGTATCAAATGCATTGCTAAAATCCAACTATGTAACATCCGCATAATTCTCTTCCATTAAATATTCATTGATAATTTCAATACTTTGCAAAATATTTGATAATGCTAATTTGCCATAGGCGAAACCATATTGATTTGAATTTATATCTCCCCTCATAAAATTTCATGTGTGTATTCTAACAATTTTTCAAAAACCTTACACAAAATATATGTTAATAATGCAATTATGATTAAACTATGTGGTAAGCTAACTTTAACTATTTTTGTTTAAATATTTAAATGCAATTTATCTTCAACAAGGAAAACGCCAAAAGAAAAAGCAAGGAAAAGCCACATTTCTCTCCTCTACTCACAATAAACTCACAATGCTCGAAGCACACCGAAAAAACAAAAAAAAAAAAAAAAGAAAGAAAGAAAGAAAGAAAGAAAGGAAACCGGGACACAAACACAGGTCTATTCAAAAAAATAAAAACAGTACCCCACCAAAAGAAACGTACAATATTGACCGAAAGAATTATGCTGCAAGGACATGACTGAAGTTAAATGATTCTACTATGCTTCCGAACATTGGCATGATGGTTAGAGTGTTCGCCAATGGCCCAGAAGACCTGGTTTCAATCCTAGGTCGAGTCATACCAAAGAATCAAAAAATGGTGCTTGCTGAACACTCAGCATTATAAGGTATGAATCAAGGGTAAAGTGAAGTAATCCAGGGAAAGAAGTAGCGCCAATCACTACACCGCGTTGTAGTAGCTATCGAAAAGGGAACCTTCGGGTCGCCCTTGACTACCGTCGCCAACTTTACTTTTACTTACGATGCTTCTGCTAGGTCATAAATTGACTTTATTTTGTGTAAATATTTGAATGCATTTTACTTTCGAAATCATACATATTAGCAGAGCGAATTAGAACTAAACCATGGTCCCGGTAATAGATAGGCATTTGTGTCACCATCTGCATGGAAATATTTCGTCAAGGTCGCCATTGAGTGGATAAAATACTTCTTCGACCACGTGCTTTGAAATCCTATGGAGTAAATCCAGCTGAGAAAGATTTGTACAACTTTGACTGGCAACCTCTGCACAACCATCGTGCTAATCTCTCTTATGCTACATTCTATAATGAACTATTTTTCTTTGTCCGACACGTTCCCAAACACAAAGTTCAGATTATCAGTTGAGCCATGAATGTTCCTATAGGCAAAAATAAAAATTATAAATTCTATTTGCACAATTGGCTAAACAGAAATGGTGAACTGGTGAGAGAGAGCAGACTTTAGGCCTAGGCACTAAATTCTAAAAAAGAAAGTGAAAACTACCAATTTGTACCTATTCAAATAACTCAAAGGTATTTTATTCTATTCACATTGCAATGATTAAGCAAATAATACCAGCATATGGTCTCCCTAAAAAGACTGTTACTGTTATAATCATGCTCTACAAAACTCAAAAGCAAAGGTTCGCTCACCCGATGGTGACACCAACCTTTACGACATTAATAGTGGAGTCTTGCAAGGAAATACGTTTGCACCATTTGTATATAGGGAATGTGGAGCACCCCTTCATTGATATCGCTCCCAGGTTCACTCTACCCTGGAATGTTAACACTTGATAGGGTCCTATGTATGGGCAAAATAGAACTGATCTCCGTACTAATGCTGAACTGAATTGTTTGAATTAGAACTGTTTGAAATAGAAATGTTTTTGACAATTAAACTGTATACTTACATTTAAATTGAGTACTTATGCTAATCTGAATAGTTTGAAATGGAACTGTTTTGGACATTGAAACTGTTCTTACTTTTAAAATGATTTTTTAATTATAGAACTGTTCTGACATTTAACTGTGGGAAAACAAAATCGATATATATACTAAATTGAACTGTTTGAATAAGAACTGTTTGACTAAACTGAATAACTTGGAATAGAAATGTTTTTGACAAACTGTATACACATGCTAAACTGAACTCTTTGAAATAGACCTGATTATTTGTATAAAAATGTAGTTGGCATTAAATAACCTACAAAGGTTGATATGTCATTAAATCCAACCAACCAACCATTTGTGTATATAATCTGCCGAGATTAAGTACTTAGAACGTCAATATATCTAATGAAAGAAAATGGTTTCACACTAAAAAAGACATTAAAACAATGTCTGGTTGAAACTATCACGGATACAAATTATACAGATTGTCTAAGGCTTCTCTCAAATGAACAAACACAAGTCAAAATTCAGCTGCAAGCGTGGAACAAGCAGCATTAGGCATTAGTCTCAACGTGAACCCAGATAAAACAGAGTTGATCAATTTTAAACAAGATTGAATCACCTTCAGATTAAATGGCAAGACTCGGAAATTTGTTGACTATTTCATATACATTGGTCGCAATATCTCATCTACTGAAGGAAGTGATGTCAGTATATGCAATGGCACCTATCGAGAGTGTTTATCTACCATATAAAAATGTTATATCTCCGATAGAATAAAACGGGTTTTTTTTCCAAACTCTATCGATATCATTAGAAATTTTATTGCTGCAGAAACTTGAATTTAACGAATTGGTTGGAAAAAAAAGTTTGATGGGAACAGCATAATAATGGTTCGCTCACCCGATAATGACATCGACTTCGCTGACATTATCACTGGAGTCTTGAAAGGAGATACATTAGCACCATGCCTATTTTTACCCTGCTTAGATTACGTTCTACGAACGTCAGTAGATCTAATAAAAGAAAAAGGGTTTCCGATAAAAGCAAACAAACAAACAAAAAAAAGTAAGTACAATATATACTGCTGAAACTAAGATGGATGCAGACTACGCAGATGATCTTGCAAATATACCTGCTCTACAACAACAAAAGCAATTGCTCTCGACGTAAATGCAGATAAAACGGAGGTCATTTCTTTTTTAACAAGAGTCATATCTAATTTAAGTTGTAAGCTTCTGAAATTTGATCAATTTACATACCCCGACAGCTATACCTCATCTATTCAAAGTGATGTTAAAATATGTAATTTGAAGGCGTAGACTGTTATTGATGGGTTATCGATCATTAAAAAATCTGATCTTTCTTATAAAATAAAACAGAAATTCTTCCAAGCTGTGACCGTGTTGGTACTACTGAATCGATGCACTACCTGGAATGGAATGAAATACATTTATAAAAAGCTGCGTGGGAAATACACAAGGATGCTACATGCTGTTTTGAATTAATCGTGGAAGTAAGAGCTTACAAAAGAACAGATATACGGCACATCGCCATCCATCTCACAAACTATCCAAGTAAGATGAACAAGAAATGCACTGCCGTAGACGGGTAGACGAACCCCTTTGCGGTGTTATTCCATAGAGTCTTATACATGAACGCATCAGTATCAACGACTAGTCTTACATATATCAGCTCAGTGTGGCCAGGAGTGATAGACGATTGAGACAAATGGTGTGTGTGTGAGAGAGAGAGAGTTAAGTAATTCTATGCCATCAACAGGACTTGATGATCATGATGATGGTGGCGATGATGATGGTGGTGATGATGATATCGTTAGTTACATTGAGATGCCAGTTCATTCTTGGAGAATCTGGATCAAAATGATCTTTTTAGCATCAACTTTAAATTAAAAAAAATTAAGAAAAATTAATTGATTACAAATAATTAGTAAGATTACTAATTATCTCATTAGTGCATACCATTGATAATTTCATGACTAATTAACAAAATCAACAGAACCCTTTATTACATGTGTGATTGATCCATTGCTGTAAATCAGTTCTCGGTGCTCAAATTTATATCTCACCAGTGTAGATTCGTGTAAAGTTCTCCAGTTTTTGACAAGATTACCACCGATTTAACATTTTTTCTTACCGCAAAACTTGCAACCAAAATGATGCAAGATAAAAAAAAAAACAACAAAACTTTTATGTCTGCTAACGCGATGTATAATCTAATTCAATAATAAGCTTTGGATGAACAAATCCAATGCCAATCAATTATACTTACTTCGTTTACAAAGTTCCCATAACTTACTTCTGTATATTTTAACATATAAAATGTTGTTCAAAAAGGAGAGGCCAACTTTTTCATTTGTTTTTATTTCTGCCAGAAACGGTTGACCTCCTCGAGGATTTTCCCTTTTATAATAAAACGTCTCTTCTTGAATTCTTTCCGAGCAAAATCTACCTTGTGTAAGTTGAAATCCTTAAGTCGTGTTGTGTTTTGTTAGAGCTGAATGCTTCACCTCGTTCCATGTGTAAATAAAGTCGAAGTCCAATTTGAATAAGGTCTAAAGAAACATGATTTTCCTTCCATGGTTCTAGACTCAAAATACAAAGATAACTGGATTAAATGCAGTAAGTGCCTAATCCTTCCAAAGGAAGCCAATAAAATCGGGATAAGGATGAGGAAAAAGGATATTATTTTCCCATGTTTCATGCTGATAGTTTTACATCATTATCATCATCAGTTGTAGGTGCCCGTGGTGTAGTCGTTATCGTCGTAGGAAATGGACACGGCAACACGAGTTCAAATCCTGGACGAGACTGATTGCATTTCACAAAGCACTATTACCCTTGGGAAAGATATGAATCCAATTATTCTCCCTCCAGCTATGGGTAAATAGTAGGACAGGCTAGGTTCTTCAGCCTTGGTTAAGCAACTAGTCTAGGGGAAGGAAAACTCTGAATTCAAACCTGTTAAACTCTGCTTAAAAATTGACCTTGTGTCATATCCTGCCCGAGCGTAGGGGTTGGTTAATAGTATCATCATCACTTGATACAGAGTGCAGGAAGCCCTTTGAACCTATTCTCTCCCGGCTCTACCTTCCTTTGTTCTTGGCAGGTCACCAAGATGGCATCCAGTGTCCCTACAAAGCTGACTGATATAGATCCTTTTTGGCTGACTTATACTGGTATCACCATGGGAACGAGCCACAGAGGGATTTCGCAGATGAGTTCATTTCTTCTACTTGAGCAGTGCCTCTATGCTTTGTTAGTCTTGCTTGGATAATTGAGGTAATGGGAGACAAGTGTCCGTATAGTTATTGTTTTGTTGGCTGTGGGGCTGTAACCAGGATTTGTTTTGAACAGCACGTAGAATCCTTGTATATTACCCGTCTATTTTTTTCTTCCAATCGCTTCTTTAAATTACAGGTGGTGCAGCCATGCAATAGTATTCACACGACTACAGCTTGTTTTATTTTATCCGAGAGATTAGATTTCTTTCGGGTCGATAACTGTGGAGGTAGAAGGCTTCATACCTTTTCCAGAAGTATCCGAACGAAAGTGAGTGAGCTAGGGTTTGAACGCACTTTACAACGCCATTTGCTACTATGCCACTGGGACTCCTCCTATTTGGATTTGATAAGGCCATGTAAAAAAAAAAAAAAAGAAAAATCTATACAAAACTGTAAATATGAATGTAAGATGAGCGCGATTCCTTAACTTCTTGACTTAAAACTGATAAAATTCTTTCTTTTGACAGCACAAACTAATCTCTTTAATTATAAAACCTGATGTACGACACCTGGCAGGTAATAGAAGATAAGACACATGACATTTTTATGGCTTGCAATCGTTCTACCCGAGGCAAAATGTAATAATTACGTTACTTAGAGCTTGTTTACTTTTTTTTTTTTTTTTAATTTTGCAGTAAATAAAAATCATCAGTTTTAATTCATTAATTTTTGCCAGCGGGAGCATGATCATAAATTAAAATGCTTTTTGTCTTACATGTTATTGTTTAATTTACGGAAAAAAAAAAAAAAAAAACAGGTTGAACGTGCTCTAAGTGTAATTATTCCTTAATTTTAGCCAAGGGTAGTAGATATGATTATATATAAAGAATAATTTAATACATATTAATATATAAAATGTATTTACTTCAAAATAACAATTATGTTTCAGTAATAGACAGAATGTTCTGCTATTAATTAAAAAAAAGGTTGCATCCTATGTGTTCTTCCTTTTTTTACTGCTTGAAAAAAAAAAAGAAAAAAACATCGATAATTTTGTTTGCTGAAGTAAAACCCTAATTATCTCAGTAAGATTTACGTTATTTTTTAACCTCTGATAATCCGTTTCTTCTTGATTTTCTTAGCGTTTATACTGTATACCCATTAGCAAGGAATCTACGTTAATATACATATATTTTAGGCTTAGTTTGTCCATAACTGTTGCATTAATGCCTGACGTTTGACTGTCGATATTTCAAAGTTGCATAGAAATGGTTATTTCTAAAGAAATAGTTTGTAGGTAACTATTTTAAACGATTTCGGGCTTATTTGCTTGCACACAGTCAAATGGTTTCAAGTATTGGTATCTAACGTAATTATATTCAATATTAATTAAATAGTTTTAAGTATTGCTGTAGAGCACTCATGATTGTATTGAATATTACGCATTTGTTTGCACACAGTCAAATGGTTTTAAAGTATTGCTATTTAACATTAGTAATTCTAATTCTTGTTGGGTGGGTCTGAAGAGGTGTAGACGACAGATTCAACAGCCCCACGAACAGGGTGGAGGAATTTTAGGTTAAAATTTGTCAAAAGTTTTATATCATAAGATGTCATTTAAAATCATGGGAAGTTAGAGCAATTTTGAATGAAGGGTATTATATAATTGGACTCTTGTGAAATAACAATTTATTCAGACGAGTTAAACAATTAAATACTTAAAGTGTCTGTAGTTTCTATAATGATTGAAATACTTTTAATGACTTTAAAACACTTTAGAATTATTTTGATTGCGTAAAATTGGAATGGGTGTAACAAAGGAGAAGAATGCCGACTGCATGAGCATAAAAGGGGTTTGCTGTCCCTTGTGTTGCGTATTTAAACAACGCAACTTACGTCTCTTATTGTTTTCCTCTCTGGATATATCTCCTATTAAGAGAAGCGGCAATTTCTAGAAGAATGACCTAGCAATAAACATCTCATGCACAACTCCATTGTCGCCCTCGTTTATACTGACGGCACTCTTAAATTATAGGCAGATAGATGCCTTTGATATTTACGGTTGATATTTTGGCAGAACGCTCAAGTAAAACGCATTTTGTTCGTTATTATTGAATGTTTTTGTGAAGCAGTGGGCCTGTTTCAACGGGCGCGATTGCATGCCGGAAATTTATCGTTCCATTTTCCTGGGCATATTCGACTATATGGGAATGTTAATTTCCAACTTGACCTTCATCGTTAAGCCCCTTCAGGACCTCGCAAAAAAAGGATACGACATAGATCTGGTGAGAATCACAAGAGGCATTCAGCTCAATAAAATACTTAATCACTAGTGTTTCATTCCTTGAATATTTCAATCCACAGGAGGATCTGATACTGGAAAATGATGCCTGTGAATATGGCCTGGGAGCTGCTCTTATCTAAATGGAGAAACCTATTGTATATGCAAGTCGTTCATTTTCAGAAACAGAACGATGTGATGCACAGATAGAGAAAGGGATGTCGGCAATTTTCCGTGGCCTGGAGAAGTCCCATCACTACACAGATAGAAAGTACATTATAGTTTTGATAGATCACAAACCACTAGTTTCAATTTGTGTAAAGCCAAATATACCCAAAATAATACTAAACCTCCAGCAGCGGGCAGAACAATACATTTCTCTCTGCAGTTCAAGCCAAGGAAACAGATTCCGCTTCTAAGGAGTATAATAATAATAATAATAATAATAATAATAATAATAATAATAATAATAATAATACGTATAACTTAATGTCTGATAGACGACCAGACCTTATAATAATCAAACAAATCAAAGAATTTGCCGAATTGTGGACTTTGCAGTCCCGACTGACCACAGAGTAAAATTGAAAGAAAGCCAAAAGAACGATAAGGATCTGGACTCTGCAAGCGAATTGAAAAAGAAAAACTGCGGAAGATCAAAATGACGGTGATACCAATTGTAACTGGTGCTCTTGGTACAGTCTCTAAAGGATTAGTACAAGCACTGGAGGACATGGAAATGAGAGAACGAATGGAGACCATCAAAACTACAGCATTATTGAAATCGGCCAGAATATTGAGAAGAGAAGTCCTGGAGACTCCAGTGAGAAACCATCGGCTAATGCTGGTGTGAAAAAATCAAAAAGGAGTAAATAATGAAATGAAAATCAAAGAAAACGAAAAGACAAACAAGTATTTGGACCTTGCTGCATTACGGGTGTCTTACGAGGTACATACGATAAGTTTCCAGAATATTTTCGTACGGACATTTAAAATTGTCATAGACTCTTGAAAATCCACTATGTTATTGCTATACATCATATGAGATGATTGACCTATTGTTATGATTTTTGGTTTAAATGAACAACCACAACAGCAATTGGAATACACCCTACTAAAGCCTGATTGTCACTGCTAGTGAATTTCAAAAATGCAATCTGGACGTGAAGAACGATATGATATAAAATTCTGTTTTAAACTTGGAAAAAAGGCCACAGAAACGTATGGAATTTTTCAGACTGCTTTTGGGGCATCTTGCATGAATCGAGCATCAGTTCTTGAGTGGCATAGGAGATTCAAGGAAAGCAGGGAGTGTGTGAGGGATGATGAGAGGTGTGAAAGGAGTAAGGAAGTCAATACACCAGAGTTGATTGGCCAAAGGGTGAGGGTTAATATGTTGAGGTTTTAAGGGAGTTCAAGGAGAGATTCCGTCGGAAGAGGCCAGCACTCTTCAAAACGGGTCAGTGGCATTTCCACCAGGACAATGCACCAGTCCACAACTCTATTTTTGTCACAGACTATTTAACCAAGATTGGCATCAAGACAGTTCCTCAACATCTCTGATACGCTAATTGACACGCTCACACAAGATGACTTCCATGGAGCCTCTCAGAAGTTTTTGGAACGGTACAACAAGTGCATTGCAGCCGGATGAAATTACTTCGAAGGGGACTAGCGTTTCATGTATGTACTATCCATAAAAGTGCCCATACAAAAAAGTCTGGAAACTTATCGTATGTACCTCTTAGATACTCTCACTAAAAAGCAAAGAGAACGACGTCTAAAGATAATTAATTTATATTTTTATGCCTGGGTCGTCATTCGAATTTCGGATAATGTAGAAGCCAACACACGAGAAGTAAAGAAACAACCAAGAATGAAGTCAAATGCACAGGGTTGATTAAAACTTCCTTTTATTATAATACCGATAAAAAATAAAGAAACAAATGCATTGAGAAAAGAAATGCAATGAAACGGATGAGCAGTGAAATATTTCACTCCGACTGAAGTGAAAAATATTGTATCAAAATATGAACCATTCAAATGGGGAGGCTTCTATATTGGTATGTTAAAAAATTAAAACTTTCAATGTTTTTTCATATTTTCTTTGTGTGTGTGGGTGTGTTTGTAACCTGCATAGGGGTGGAATGTAATGGAATCAACAAATATGGTCTCTTCACAAGATCATAAAGTTTTTACTTATCTGACTGAAGAAATATATTCTCTCTCTCTCTCTCTCTCTCTCTCTCTCTCTCTTCCCTTTTATTATTATTATTAATATTATGTTTTTTTTTTCCTTTTTTTTAATTGCAAAGTTTCTTTGATGAATTATGCCCCCGTCTCTCTGGTTAAAACTTTCTTCTTCTTCTTCTTCATCTTCTCTTTTCTTTATAATTTCTTCATAACTTCTAGTGGATCTTTCTTGACGATTTATCTTCGAGGAATGTTGAATGTAAGACGAATAAAACTTCTGATGAAACATTCTTTTTCTTTTGTGTGTTATCGTTATTCAACAATTAACTGATAAATGGAAGGTCAACTTGAAGAGTTGACGTATATTATTCGGGTCGATTCGTAAATGAGTTGACACGATGTTGCCGGACCACGAAATGAATTTCTCAAAATACGTCCTTCTCTCAGTAGTTTTTCTGGTCAACTGAAATTTTAAACCTTCCTCGTGATCTGATTCAAACTTCTCAGGATTTCTTATTTCAATAAGTTTGTTCCATTCAGATTATTTTTTCACTGTCAGTTAATAAGAAAAAGGGCCAAAGTTTCTTAAAATTTTCTGACTGTTTTCGAAAGTTCCCTACATGAGCTGGCTTGGGGTGCTAACTTACATTATTCGCCAAATCACAGGCGCATCTTTTTCCGGAGACGACTTTCGGCCAACTGAAAATTTTAACTTGCTTCCACTTTCCCGCCGTTTCATCATCCGGGACTCTCGACCAATCAGCTTCTTTCCTGACCTTTGCTCGCCGAGCAACTGACAAGTCACCAATCATATATGTCCTTGAAAGTTTAAAAAAGAAACCTGGTATCCCGCGTTCCCTTGTCCTCACAAAATCTCTTTGTAGTACATCCGCTCGAACTACTGACAGAGATATAGAGAGAGCATATGTGAGAATGAGTTAGATAGATGGATAGATTAAAGGGTAGGTGAACTTTTAGATTTCGCCTAAGTCTGGGGTCGAAATTCGTTCCACCTGTGAACCAAAAAAGTTATGGAACATGAAAGTAACGGTAATACTAATTATAAAGTTTGGTTGTTTGGGTTTTATGGCATATCAACCTTTGTAGGTTATTTAACGCCAAATCCATTTTTATGAAAATAGAACTATTTCAAACAATTCAGTTTAGCATAAGTACACAGTTTAATCGTCAAAAACACTTTTATTTGAAGCTATTCAGTTTAGTCAAGAGCTAATTCAGTTTAGGTTTGTTTTCTTTGTTTGATGGCATATCAACCTTTGTAGGTTATTTAATGCCAAAGCCATTCTCCAAGAAGAACAGTAGTGGTACTATTTAACCCATAGCTGGGAGACCAATTATAAGTGGCGCACTCAGAAAGCTGATCAAACTATTTTAAGGGGACTGTAAGAATAGGAAATCGCAGGGTGTGCCAAGACCACCCCAAGTACAGAATTACTAAGATTGGCTAAAATACTGATAAAAGATTTGGTGATTTAAAGTGACTTGCTATCACACATACTCGATAAGAAAGACTATAAGCTGACGCTGTTGTGAAAATTCGTATAAAAATAGCAATACCACTACCCACAAAAAGATACCTGGAGTCCAAATTTATTTGAAAAACAAAATAATATACATACCAATCCTAATATGTATGGAATTTTGAAACATTGCACTTTGTGGAACTGCTCATCACCTTAGGAAACGGAAACTACTATGAATGTGAATAGAAGAATATCACCAAAATGAGGCTGCAACAACCATAAATTCATAGAATACATATAATCGCAGCCTTCCCTCACGAAAGGTCTTAGGTAAAATCACAGTGAAGGGTTGTAAGAACCGAAAATAAAACTGAAAATTAAATAATAATAATAATAATAATAATAATAATAATAATAATAATAATAATTGGTGCTCGTGAAATATTTTGGTGAATATTTGTGATTTAAATGAGGGCATTTTTTCCAGAATTTTTTTCTGCTAAACTATTTGAAAGCACGAATTAGATTGATTTAAATTTACCGAACTAAATTCTATATTGTTAACAAGTGCCTTCTCTACATAGATGAAAATGTAGTGTACCAAATATTGTCTGAAAGCGCTAATATAGAACAAGTACCGTCCTTAATGAAACCAGAAATACATGTAAGGAACCTGTTCTTTACTATGAAAAGACCAACCTTATTGGAAACGAAGTTTCAAATTAGGGCAGTAAATATAAAAACCAAAAATGTGATACAGGAACACCTGAAACTAGCTCAGGTACTTATTGTGAGAAGCAAATATAAAGTAGCAGGTAGTGGACTTTAATTAAGTTAAAACTTAGTTTTTTGTGACCTACTGTTCATGAACATTTAAAGTAACTGTTCCCGGTCTCATCTGTGTCAGACGTGCAGATAATAAACAATCCATTGGCCTGGTATATCCACAATGTACAACCCATGAAAAGGGACAAATCGAAATCAAATTAACACGGGGCCCAGACAACAGATTTGGGGGTCATGATCGGCACGTGCTCCCTTGATAGCCAACACGGGGGACTTGATAAGCAACCTGCGATTATTGGCTATTCTTCTTCCAGGTACACAAATTATTATTCTTTCCGGTGTATATAATTACATTTATACTCTCTGACCTAATTATTACATGGATTGTAATCAATTCTTGATGAATTCAGAAATAGCCCTCGTTGATTTTTTTTTCTCTTAAAACATTTCTGTTTTTTTTTTTGTCTCGGAAAAAATAAGTTTCCGAATTTTTCAGATCTATTTGGTGGAGACAAAGGTTTTGTTTAGTATATCACATGACCGAAGCAATTTAAGCAATGAAGGCTACTCGCTACAGTTGTTAGTATTGTGCTTGTTGGTACGTTGACCTGTTCTCCATTCCTTCCTTTGAAAATCACTTAGATGAACGTGCTACGTGATGTAATAGGGGAATGTATGTTTTACGAGTTCAAACTGTGTAATAACATCGCAGAAGCAATTAAAAACATGATGCACAAAAGGTGAAGACTCAATTGAACCCAGTTCAGAAATCAGATGGCTCAAGAAATTTCCTACGGGTAGCAAAAACCTTGACAATCAGAGAAGTTCTGGTATGCCTAAAACCGTAGATTCCGATGTTGTGCGCCAAGGTAAAGAGTCTAATTCAGTGATCATGTCTTGGAGAGTATGAAGCGAACTCACTATCTCCCAGTCTAGTGTGGTTTGTCACCTCAACTAACTCAGTAAAAGTATCAGGATCTGAGGAATTGTGCCACAAGTTACGAAAACATTTGACGCATCTTAAAATCTTCATAAAACAGTTTCAGGATTTTGGTATATGAATTGGGTTTCTCCGAATAATATTTCCAAATTTTTGGAATATACATTAATATTACTCAGAGTTCTTCTTAGATTATAGCTTTTTAATCTCACATGAAAATACTCAGGGATTCATTATGCTTTATATTCCGCTAAATAAATAATAAATTGATTTTTATAGTGCACATATTTATCAATACAATGTAGATTACCTAATTCTGAATTCTTTGTTTTATCTTTTATGTTTACCTTCCCAAGAATTACAAGAACATATTAATCTATTTTAGCCTGGTAACCTGTCTTGGAGAGTAAGGTGGAGTTTAAATATTAAACACAAATAATTAATACCGGTATTTTTATAATAATGTTAAAGCTCTTTAATCGTATCTCGGACTCTTCTTCTTCTTCTTCTTCTTCTTCTTCTTCTTCTTCTTCTTCTTCTTCTTCTTCTTCATCATCATCATCAGAAAAATCATATCTCGATTATTATCAGCTGCATGAACAAATTGCCTGAAATATTTTTGTAAAGTCTAGGGCGATATCTCCTGATACGGACTGAGATTGTGATAACATCTTCGAAATGATGTCTTATAAATCAGTCAAAGATTCTGCGTCGGTATTAATTCAAAATAAATTCACTTTTACCCCTTCGTATCTGTCTTGGTTGAGTGGTAAGTTTCTAGATTTATCAGATAGCGACAAAAAGGCGTTTTGCTACAGGAATATTTACAGCGTCAGAAATACACTAGAAGATCGCAAACTAATTTTGTTGTTTGATATTTGAATTTAATTAGGAAACGGATATTCACTTAAACCGTTGATACATATAATAAATATGATGTTGAAGAACATAACAATCGGGCTGAAAAGTTCTTAACCGAACCAAAGAGACTGATTAAAGACCGTGCAACGCACATTCTATTCCATATATCCATTCAGTTGTTCCACCGGGGTAGTCCCTATGGCCATGTCCGATCAGTCACCGTACTTTGGTGAAAGTAGTACCGTGGTGCAATTGGAGAGTCACCGAAGTGGCTAATGTGGTGGAATGATGAACCATAGTAAACAAATCAAGTCACACCGCTTCGTTCCCTTTCGGACTAATGCCCTTAGAAACGGTATGGATTCCGTTATCCTCAAAGTTATGGATTAAATTGTTCCCCTACATTTCTTCAACAAGTATAGATTTGACATAATAAGCTCAAAGATTCCTAGCGCTTCCTTTTTGGAAGGTCTTACAGTTCTGAAGAGGATACAATCAGCCTAGTTTTAGCCCTTCCAATAGCTTGACGGATGGGATCAGAGACAGCCATCAATAAATCAAATAGATATGTTTTAAAATGGATTGTATTTGTTAGGAATACATAAAATCATTTAAACATGTGTAAAGAAATAATTATTATCAAAAAGGTATATTGTTTTTGAAACCATAATTTTATATATTGACCTTTGACAGAGATGTCAACCAAGGATCATTGGGTAAGGATGTTCCAGTGTGTAAAAAAAAGTGATTATCGGAAAACAAGTGATGAGTGGGTGTAAGCAGCTCACGTGGCTCGACAGCCGGAATCGGGTCACGTGATTGACAACCAGAACCCATGGACATTGGGAAATTATGTATATACAGGTTAACATGGGCAGTGACAGTTAGTCATAGAGACACAGAGTCACGGAGTACGTCCAGCGAGTGCTTAGAGGAGGTGCCGGAAGTTTCTCTTGAAAAGAAGCAGAGGAAGTGCTAAGTGGAGGCCTGAATATGGAAGCACAACTTTGGTTAAGAAAATGTCAATATAGCAGTCCTCCGCAAGTCTGTGTTCGCGTCCTCCGTCTACTTGTCGCTCTCTCTTGCACTTACGACACTTTCGACCCTTTCGGGAAATAAAGAGGGTGATTTTTTGGGGTAAAAGAAATGTAATGGTCATTCATTCCCTCATCATCGTATATAATGATATGTTTTGTAAATTAACAGCGTTAATAATAGTTACTAATAATTTAAATCTTTTGTAACATGAAACCATACAATGTATTGAAAAGGAAAAAAAAATAACGTGGCATTAAATAAGCCAATAAGGTTTGACATGGCAAAAACTAATCAACCAATCAGATTGATAAACCGTGTGTAGGCAATCAAGTCAGATCTCCCAGCTGCTATGTTACTTGTAGAATATACACTGCGTAGTGATTTATTAACGAAGGGGGGATTTTCCATTGTCGACAAAAACTACAAGTTTGAATTTTTATGAAATTTCTATAGAATGATGACAATGGTTACATAAGTGTGTTGTGTAAAGACTGTCAGGTGCTATGCAAGTGTAAACAAACAACAAGCCATTTACACGAGTAACACGATACTTCATTGTTCCAGATTAATAAAGAGTGACTTCATAATAATGCAATCATGGGTCGCAAATGTGAAGACCGTTTCAGAGAAGTGTGTTATAAATATCTGAACTTGCAAAAGGTAAATAATCATTAGCAATTGCCAAAATGATTGGAAGATATCATCAAATTGTGAAATAAGTGTTGGGGCTCCAACGAAGATACCTGAGAGGGCCAATAAGGATCACTCAAGGGTTGTTTCCCAACGATCTTGGTCACACATTAAACGTGAATAAGCTGTGAATAACGCAGGCGTGACCAGCAAAGACCTTTTCAGGCACAGTGGAAAAGTATTTGTATCTTGAACTAAATACTGATATGGACATTAGTGAGGCCGGTGACAACGAACAAAAGTGTCTGAAATGAGGAGAAAATAAAACTTAAATCGACTCCTGGAAGGTTTTGTTATCGGGTGGATTTCGTGCTTCCCTTGATGACCTTAACGTTGGGAGTAAGGGATGGGTTATAAATAAACGAGGTCATCTTGAATGCTTGAGACGCAAAAAAGGAGGAGGTTTTACGATTTCGACTGATATTATTGGAGGTATCAAGGTTGGTCCGTGGAAATTGCCTAACGGTATTTAAATGACTTCACATGTTTATATTTCCTTTCAGGGAGAAAACATTGAACTTGGGTTAAAAAAAAGAACGATCACCTTCAATAGAACCATCATATATATGTAAGATAATGCTCCTTTGCATACAATACATAAAAACATCAAAGTACCTGCAATAATAAGGCTTTAGTGGGTCTCGGAAGTTGAACTCTCCTACAAATTGAAAAATGTTGTGACATTCTGAATAAATTTACGAGAATGGACACTATTTGGGAAACAAGGAGCATCTGTGACAAACAATAGTGATTGTATCACGTGGAATTACATCAAATGAGATCCAGAACTTGACATATTCCATGGACCATCACTTTATCAAATTCATTTTAATAAAAGGTTCACTTATACTTTATTAACCAGTTCCGCTACCATTTTTAATTCTGTTTACGTGTTGAATCCTATTTATTTTATCTTGCTAACTAAAAGTATCAATGGCAATCTGTATGTGAAGCAATATAAATGTTATTTTCTGGTTAACACTAATTTAGTTGGGTTGGGTCGGGTTGGGTTTTATGGCATATCAACCAGTGGAAGTTATTTAATGCCAAATCCTCGTATTATAAATGATTTGCAAAAATCAGTTTGTTGATAGAATTTTTAAACGGACCAAAACTCATTTGTTTACCAGGTTACACAAATGATTTGTAAGTTAATTGTTTGTTGGTTGGTTGGATTTTATTTCAACCCTTGTAGGTCATTCAACGTCAAATTCTGTCTATATATACATACATATTCAACCAAAGATTTCAAAACGAATACTTAAGTAGGTAAAATTTTCTAGTAGCAGGATTTCCTTTGTTTGCACGAGATAAACCAGTTTTAAGTTGTCATATTTTTTGGTACAACTCTGTCTCAAGAAGGACAGCAAATCATCTATTTTGACGTTCTCGAACAGATCGGTTAAGCTATTTACTTTGAAAAATCGCTTTCTGATAACAGCGAAAGCTCTATATTCAATAAGAATGTGTTGAACCGTGCAAGTTGTCTGACAGGTCAAACACTGTGGTTGTAGTGCCTGTTTCAAAATGAAAGAGTGGGTAAGCCTTGTATGACCAATTCGCAATCGGGATATAACAACTTGTTCTCTTCTTGATTTTCTCGATGCTGGTCTCCACTCTCCTAAGGTGGGCTGAATTTGGAAGAGTTTATTGTGGTTGTTATTGCTCCATTGTTCTTGCCATTTTGAGAGAAGCAATTTATTAATTGTTGACTTCAGGTCAGTGTATGGGATCCTGCGTTTATTGGGCGTCAGATCTAAGGCCGATTTGGCTGCCGAGTCTGTTCTTTCATTCCCTCTCACTTCAATGTGGCTTGGGGTCTAGCATATAATTATTTCTTTTCTATTTGACATTGAGTCTAATCTACTCAATAGTTCAATGATAAGAGGGTTCTGAAATTTTTTTATTTATTTCTTAATGATAGCAAGACTGAAAGTGAGTCTGAAAATATTATAAATTTCTTATGCTTACTCTTCGAGATAATGTTGAGTTCTGCTGTGAAGATAGCGCTTTCCATTGGAAGAGCTTTCTTAAGAACTGTTTTTGTTCAAAACAGCCGCGCACGCTGCCCTACCATTGTCCTTGGATCCATCCGTAAAGACATAGAGGCGGTCGGGGAGGTGTTGGAGAATATTGTAAAATTTCTCTTGGGGTGGGTTTTAGTTTTGGAATGTTCATCCAGTTCGAGACTCACTTTGGGAGTTTTAAATGTTCCAGGGTGGTGTTTGTGGAAAAGTGTTTTCATGTATATTATTTAGTGGTATTTTTGATTCTTTTAGGATCGACATCATCCGAAGACCAAAAGGTTTTATTCTTTTTTTCGTAGGTAATCCTTTTAGTTCGTAGGTAAACTTATTTTTATATGAGTCAAAGAGCTGATATTTTGGCGTACAAGTATTAGTATTGTTTGCACACAGTTAAGTTACATGATTTTTAATTACACTTCTCTAATGATTCTGAACACTTATAATTATAAGGAAATTAGGCACATAATTGCCGTTTCTGTGGATTTTTATGGAAACAATTTTTACACAACCGGCGTATATAACTGTTGCCATCCTTCTGTAAAAATTTCGTTAAATTCTGACGAGTAGTTTTTGTGAAAAAAAAAAGGAAAATTGTCATCCCCTTTATAATTTGTTACGCAGTGTATTGGCAAGAATATATAATCTGCTACGATAAATAAAAACATTCAGTTGCTATTGTTAAGAGTCCATTAGCCATTTTCCTCATTATTTCCGAACTTTCATAATATGTCAGCACCTCTTAATTGTGATGTGCGTTTGGCAAGGATTCAGAAACGCTTCAAACTTAATGAGATGCGAATGGCGTAACGGTTATCGTCTGGGGAAAATTCACTTAGCAAGACAAATTCAAATACTGAACGCAACATTTCCTTTCGTGATTATGCTCTTATAAAGGCATGAACCAGTCTAATCCCTTGCCTATTAGTGCATAGTAGAGTGGGGTTGTTGTTTAGCACTGGTACGGCAGCTAGTCTAGAAGGAGAACATTTAATCAAAACAGCTGCACTCCACTTAAATGCTGACTGTGTCGCATACTTCACACCACGAAGTTCGTGGGTAAATAGACACTCTGAGCTGGGAAATCTATTTATTAAGCCGATCGTTAAAGATTGAACATCACACTGGTACTGTTGTATTAAAAATATTTCTTTTTTATTTTTTATAAATATAAGTAACAACTGAATACTCATATTTATTCTTTTAAGTTAATTCATGGAAATTTCAAATATAAGTCATTATACTATGAACATATTTTGTTTTGTGAAAACAAAATTCTTCCGTTTGTCGTTCCAATTCAAAGATTTAAATTTTACAATGTTGGTCAGTTCAGTAATATAAAAAAATACCTAATTATAAACCTACTTCATATCATTCAAAGCAGTTCTTTGCAAAGACATCGAAGTTTTCAACTAGCACTGTATTTTATGAGTGTGTCACGACCTGTATATGACACTAAACAATCTGATGGTGAGGTTCCAGTAATGCAGGAGCTTTGGGGAATGTGGAGTACCCCTTCATTGCCATTGCTCCCAGGTCCACTCTGACCCGGAGTGGTAGCACCTGATAGGGCCCTATTTATGGGTTAAATAGAACTAACAGCATACTTATGCTAAAATGAATTGTCTGAGTAAACTGAATAGCTTGAAATAGAAATTTTTTTGACAATTAAGCTATACTTGCATTTAAACTGCGTGCCTATGCTTAACTGAATTATTTCAAATAGAACTGTTTTTCGACATTAAAACTGAATTTACACTTAACTGAATTATTACATATAACTACTTGAATAGTTTGAAATACAAAAGTTTTTGACAATTAAACTGTGTACTTATGCTAAACTGAATTATTTTGAATTGAACATATTATTTACATAAGAATGGATTTGGCGTTAAATATGCCATAAAACCCAACAAACCAAACCCAACCAAACCATCAAAAATAGGAATCACTGGCTGCAGTTTGATTGTTGCCTCGTATCGTCTACAGACCACGGTGCAATATGCATCAAGTTGGATTTGGTCGAGAGCGAAAAGTCTTCAGCATGAATGAAATGCATGTGGAACCACCATTCCCGTGTGATTGCATAACATCAAGAAATGGTGACTGCAATCGCGTAATAACATCAACGGCCGAAAGTAAGCGCGTTTTTACAGATCACAAACTGCACTAAAAATGAGCTTGGACGTACAATCCAATGTTTCCTTTTATTTGATCTGGTGCATATATATATATATATATATATATATATATATATATAATTTTTCATATACTATCCGATGGCAAAAGCTGTTTTGGTAAAGACAAGAGTGGCAGTACTGCCTTGAGCTCCCGAAACTGTGTTATCACCCCTGGTTGGTACTATTTACCAACCCCTCCGCTCGGGCAGGATATGACACAGGGTCAATTTTTAAGCGGAGTTTAACAGGTTTCAATTCAGAGTTTTCCTTCTCCTAGACCAGTTGCCTAACCATGGCTGAAGAACCTAGTCTGTCCTACTATTTACCCATAGCTGGAGGGAGAATTATTGGATTCATACCTTTCCCAAGGGTATTAGTGCTATGTGAAATGCAATCATTCTCGTACAGGATTTGAACTCGTATCGCCGTGCTCATTTCCTACGGCGATAACGACTACACCACGGGCACCTCTGGTTGGTGGCCGTTGAGGGCAGGGTATCACACATGCTTTCACATGTTGTATGATGAAAATTATATATATATATATATATATATATATTGGTTGGCAAGGCTAAGTAAAAAAAACAAGGTTTGATATTGGCATTGGACTTGATCAGTTCATGTTTGCATTGGATAATTCTCGTTCAACTATGTAATCTAGTTTGTTTGGATAGGTATGTGATGAAAATGAAATACAAAATCACATTCTGAAACAAAACCGAGGACATCATATATATAAATTTAGTGATACATTTTCACACGTTACTCTCAGTACATTGCAAGTAACTTCCTAAAGTATTTTCAACCCAAATTATTCACGAAGATAAGAAAAGATGGTATAAACTTAAAATTTTTATGGGTAACGTTCGTGCCGTCATTGATCCCATAAGTTTCCATTTATAATTGTATAACCGGCTTATCTTTATCTTAAATTCAAAATTTACTCTTTTCTTGAAGCCTTAGTTGTTCTGATGCTTATAATCGCCGTTAAAATGGCGCCAGGACAATTCCTCGCCGGTCAATTGATCATAGATCTTCTTTAGCGCTATTAGTTGACGGTGTAGTTCCTTCTCAGTATCGGCTAATAATTCATGAGGTTAAACCTAATCTTCGTCTATGCCACACGGGAAAAACGAATAATTATATTTATATATTCGTAAAAGAAAAGTAAAGAAATAACGAAAAAACGTATTTATTCTAAAGTTTTCGAACCAACACTTCATGGCGATTTCAAAATTACTGTATTTTCCACAAGTCCAGCAACTTATTCTGTTAACATGGTATAAAATAAAAGTATTAATATGAATAATTGTAAAAGCAAGTAAAATCGACACGTTATAAATTATTTTAACCAAAACAAATAATCTTTTTCTTCTGAAATTCGTTTTCATTTATTTTTAAAATCGAAAAATCGTTTTCTGGTTGTTGTTTTTTTAGTTAATGGTATACCAACTTTTGTAGGTTATTTAACGTCAAAGCCATTCTCCTAGAAGAACAGTAGTGGTAATATTTAACCCATAGTTGGGAGGATAAGGGGGTCCATACCTTTCCCAAAAGTTTTTGCCCAAATGTAAAGGTAATTGCGCGACTGGAGTACGAACTCGCTTACTATGATTCCGCAGTCCATCACTTTAACCATTACACCGCGAGGACATAACCAAAGCATTGTTTTCATTTGCTTTGATTTTCATGAATAAATTCTGAAGTCAACATTAAAGAAATTCAAAATTTTACAGATGAATTTGCCATAATTTTGTTTTCTACTTTCTGATTTATGATTAAACCAATAAAATTAAATTAAAATTTGTCTAATCGTTTTATATGTATTTTTATTTACTTTCGTTAATCTTTCTAATCTAATATAAAATTTTATTGAATTAAAACTGAAATAGTTGCGCCAACGCGACTGCTAGTTTATTTAACGAGGATTTGTAAAGATATCCATTAATGAGATACAGGTCAATTTAGTGACACTTAATTCAACGTTTGATGTATACTCGGCACAATCAAGTCTACGTCAATAAAATCATGGAAAATAAAAATGATGTTTTTATACTAGTATGCATGTAAAATAAGTAATGGTAGAATAGTAAGGGATTCATTGTAAGACTTATTTGATGCAAATTTTCTGGCAAAGAGTTGATAGCGATTTTCTTAATACTCATACTTTTTGGTTTGTAATGAAATGGACGAGAAATTTGAACAATTCCAAAAGATTGAGAGCGTGTAATCAGGTGTAGCTGATATGAAAATCTATTAACGTAAGTCATATTAGTCATTATCATGTGATTTACTCTTACGAAAATATTTCTTCAAATTTGCAAAGACGAATAATCATAGATTATATATATATATATATATATATATATAAAATTAACTTAAATCGCGAGTCGGAAATCTTCTACTAAAGTTTCACCTTATCGGATCATCAGGAAGCCTAACTCCAACTAATGCTAAAGAAGAAAGCGCCGTCTTATATTCACCAAAAACCCACCTAGCTTAGAATTTACACAACAACAAAAAAAATATATATATATATAAAATAAAATAAATAAATAAACCTTACTTTTATTTAAAAAAAAAATCTCTGAAACCTATCCCTAATTATAGAGCAACCACGCCCTTTTGTGTCTACAACTATTTTCGCCACTTTTCCCTATCGTTAATCGCCTCTGTCATGTTTTCAGGGCTACATCCCGTATCCTCACATAGCTGCTGAATGTATGTTCATGCTCGTCGTCCTGCTTTTGTCTGGCCATATGTGGAAGATAGGCAATCAAGGATAGCCTGGTAAACAATAAACGAAGTGAGTAGAAGGAAGAGCACAGTCAAAACAAAACTGAAAGCTGCAAACCAATAGGAAAGAATAAAACCGTGGAAACAGCATTTCGAAAACCTACTAGGAAACCCACCGAAAGTAACGCATGAACCAATCACCAGAATAATTAGTAAGCAAATGTACATTTAACTAGGACCGTTCACTCAAGAAGAACTCGACTCAGTTCTCAAAAAAAAAAAAAATGAAAAATAGGAAAGCTGCAGGGCTGGACGAGATTCCCCCAGAAGTATGGAAGATCAGACAATTCGACGACATACTGCTCCGACACTGCAACGTGGTCTATAATCAAAATCCGATAGACAGATGGATGAAGGGATGCATCCTCCCCTTCCCTAAAAAGGGTGACCTTGGATTAGCCAAGAACTACCGAGGCATAACACTTACATCCATTGCAGCCAAATTTACAATGCCCTACTACGAAACCGCATAGAACCCAAAATCGACAACATCCTTTGGAAAACCCAAAATGGCTTCCGAAGAAATAGATCCACGACCTCTCAAATATTGACCATCTGTAGAATCATTGAAGGTGCACGGGCAAAAACCTACAAGCGACATTACAATTTGTCGACTTTACCAAGGCCTTCGATTCCATTCACAGAGGAAAGATGGAACAAATCCGACTAGCATACGGCCTACCTAAAGAAACCGTAGCAGCAATAACGATTCTGTATAGAAACACCAAAGTGAAAGTACGTTCACCAGATGAAGACACAGAATATTTTGACATTGTAGCAGGAGTTCTACAAGGAGACACGCTAGCTCCATACGTCTTTATTATCTGTCTAGATTACGTGCTTAGATCATCGATTGATAAAATCAGAGAAAACGGCTTCGAGCTGACAAAGAAAAGAAGCAGAAGATACCCCGCAAAAACAATTACCGACGCCGACTACGCCGATGACACAGCGATACTGGCAAATACACCCAGCCAAGCCGAAACACTTCCGCATAGTCTAGAACGAGCAGCCGCAGGCATAGGCCTCCATGTCAATACACACAAAACGGAATATATGTGCTATAATCAAACAGGTGACATCTCCACACTAGACGGAGACCCACTTAAACTAGTAGACAAATTCACTTACCTACGAAGCAGCGTCTCATCAACCCAAAAGGACATCGACACGCGGCTAACGAAGGCATGGATAGCTCCAATAGGCTATCGATCATATGGAAATCAGACCTAACCGATAAAATGAAACGCAGTCTCTTCCAGGCAGCTATCGTATCGATACTGCTGTATGGATGCACTACATGGACTCTAACAAAACAACTGGAGAAGAAGCTAGACGGCAATTACACAAGAATGCTGCGAGCAATATTGAACAAGTCCTGGCGGCATCACCCCACAAGACACCAACTATATGGCCACCGACCTCCTATCACGAAAACTATCCAGCTTAGACGAACCAGACATGCAGGACACTGCTGGAGAAGCAGGGACGAGCTCATAAGTGATGTACTCCTATGGGCCCCCACATATGGCTAGTATGCAATACTTACGCTATATTCCATTAGTTATTATTATTATTATTATTATTATACAATCTCCACCCCGTATATATTACACCATGATATTTACAACACTATAACCTTACTTATACCCATTGTAATTCTTGCTCACCATACACGTTTATAAATCAGATTCTCACTCATTCCCCACAGCTTGCAGTGATGATAACTTGTCCCAAATCCACTGTCAACCAAAGAATATTTTGCAACAAATGTATACACATTCGTAACCCATTGCCACTATAGCCAACTCTTTACGTTCCTGGCCTGACTTGACTTATAAATACGCATCCACACGCACACACACGCGCCAACACCCATATACACTCACACATACTTACAACTACACACAAACGAAATTTTAACGGCTTTTTGTCTGCATTTTGTCGTATTTTCGATTTTCAATTTCATTCCATCTTCTTAACTGCCCGATGAATGTTGTTATAAACTTCATGAAATCTTAGGTTGCAGAACAATATTTTCCATGGATTAAACATATATATATATATATATATATATATAATATTTGTTGATTATTATTATTGATATTGAACCCTCTCCATATTATTTTGCACTTGGTTGGACACATAACCACATAGTGATTTACTGACGAACAACACTCACATAATATATATATATATATATATATATATATATATATATATATATATATATATTGATCAAGCGATTTATTGACTAAGTTTCTTATCACGATATCTATCTATGTCAAAGTTATATATATATATATCGATTGATTTATTGACCAAGTTTCTTCTAATCACCGAATCTATCTATCTATCCATCTATCTATCTATCTATTTCAAAGATTCTTCATATCACTGAATATATATATTTATCTATCTATCTATCTATCTGTCTATCGAGTTGTCTATTTCTATGAAAGTTTCTTGATATCAACGAACCTGTCTCTTTATCTTTCAATCAATCTATTTATTCATCTATTTCTGTCAACGTCACTTTATATTACCAAATCTATATATATATATATATATATATATATATATATCGATTGATTTATTTACCTAGTTTCTCCTATTCACAGAATATATATATATATATATATATATATATATATACGTTGTGTATTCAATAAGTTTCAGACTTTTTTGTACAGGCATTTAAAATTGTCGTAGATTCTTGAAACTTAGATATGTTAGTGCTATCCCTCTTATGCTATGACTGACCAATTTTTATGATTTCAGGTTCAAATTAACTGCTACAGCAGCAATTGTAATATAACTTACTAAAGCCTGATTGTCACAGCTGGTGAATTTCAAAAATGCAATCTGGACGTGAAGAAGGATATGCAATTAGATTCTGTTTTAAACTTGAAAAAATGTCACAGAAACTTATGGAATGCTTCAGACTGCTTTTGGACCATCTTGAATGAATCGAGCATCAGTTTTGTGAGTTGCATAAGAGATTTGATGAAGGCAGAGAGTCTGTGAGGGATGACGAGAGGTATGGGAGGAGTAAGGATGTCAATACACCAGAGTTGATTGACCAAAGGGTTATGGTTAGAGTTAGGGTTACTATGTTGAGGTTTTAAGGGAGTTCAGGAAGATATTCCGTTGGAAGAGGCCAGCACTCTTCAAATCGGGTAAATGGCATTTCCAGCAGAACAATGCACCAGTCCACAACTCCATCCTTGTCATAGACTATTTGAGCAAGATGGGCACCAAGACAGTCCTCACCCTCCCTATAGTCCAGACCTTGCTCCCTATGACTTTTGCTTATTCCCTAAGCAAAGAGGCTGTTCTTATGAGACGATTGAGGAGATAAAAGAGGCTTGGACGAATGTCATTGACACGCTCACACAAGAGGACTTCCATGCGGCCTTCCAGAAGTTGTTGGAACGGTACAACAAGTGCATTGCAGCCGGAGGAGATTACTTCGAAGGGTACTAGAGTTTCATGTGTGTACTCTCAATAAAAGTGCCAATACAAAGTGTCGAAACGTATTTAATGATCCTCGTATATATATATATATATATATATATTGACCAATTGTCTTATCACCGAATCTATCTATCTATCTATCTATCTATCAGTGTCAAAGTTTCTTCATATCACTGAATATATGTATCTGTCTATCTGTCTATCTAGTTGTCTATTTCTAGGAAAGTTTCTTCATATCATCGAACCTGTCTTTTTCTTCCAATCAATCAATATATCTATCTATTTTTTAAACGTTTCTTCATATTACCGATTCTTTCAATCTATCTGTCTATTGATCGATCGCTTGATTTGTCTATTTCTGTCAAAGTTTCTTCATATCACCAATTCTATGTTATTCTGTTCGTCTTCGGCATTGGTTTCTTTGAACGTGTTACTATTTCCAGCCCATAGATCTAATAGACTTGAGATCTTATCCTATTTTTGTTCATAAATAATGCTTAAGATTTAAGATAGTGATCATATATGAAAGGAAGGTAAAGTGTGTCTGTCGTCTTCGGGGTGATATTTTATAACTTTAGTCTCCTGCACAAGGCTAAAATAAATTTTGGTCACTTTTGTTTATTTGTCATCCTCTGCAATAACGATCTTGTACGTCAGTTTTCCCGTCCATAAATTCGGCTCTTCTTGTTTGGATTGATTGGTCAGCCTGAATGTCAAATTCCCAATTTCTTCTTCTTAATATGATTATTATTTTTCTCCTTTGAAATTTTTTTTCACATCAGCGTTAGCTGATGGTTTCTTAATGGAGTTTGAGTTACAGCAAATCTCCTTAAGTTTCCAGGACTCTTCTCAGTATTATGACCGATCTGAACAATACCCTTGTTTGGATGGTCTCCACTCGTCCTCTTATTTTCAAACCCCCCAGTCCCTGTATTAATCTTTCAGTGATTGTACCGAACGCCAATTATAATTGGTATCACCATCACTTTTATGTTCCACCGTTTTATTCAATTCCCTAACAAGGCTCAGGTACTTTTTTTTTCACTTTCTTTCAGTTTTACTCTGTGGTCATCAGGGACCACAAAGTCCACAATTAAGCAAGATCTCTATTTTTGTTGAAAATGAGAAGTCTGGTTGACTGGCTGAGATTAGGTGATCCGTTTGGATCTCAAAACCCCAGAGGATTTTCTGAATCTCATTCAACAGGACGGATTCTGGGTTTTGCATATACCATTTGTTCGTGAGATCAAATTTAAATTTCTTGCACAATTCCCAGTGGATAACTTTCCCCATCCAATCCTTTCTAGTCCTATATTCTTTCAGAGCTAGTTTGCTGAATTGGCTTATTTTGTGATTGAGCATTTCGTCTCTTTCCCCACATAATCTACATTTGCTATCTGTTGCGTCTTATCTATTCTTGCTATGACATATTTAGTCCTTATGGCGTTGTTTCGTGCTCCTATCAGAAGAGGTTCAGTCTCTATCTTAAGGTTCCCCAATTCTTAGCCATGTCGAAGTTTTCTAGTCTAAGATGCCGCTTGTGTGTCGCTTGAAATGGTCGTACAATTGTTTTTCTTCCCAGTTTTGATTTCTACTTAATATTGTTCCGTATATCCTCGTGTTGTCAGTATTGTTTCTGGTGGTTGTACTCAGTTTTTTTCCGTGTTTTCTATGCAGTCTTTGAGTCGTTGTATCGATAAATCAACGCTATCTTCAATGTTAGAAAGTCCTTTTCTTGACACATGTAGTCAATCAATTTCATTTCTGGGATGTAAAACCTTATACATTCCCATTAGTTTTCTTGTCCATTTGTTAAAAGTCTTCTCTGGTCAACTTCAAGAATAGTCTCGAGTATCTTACAGAGGGGACAGTCCAGGTATTTATCCCTTTTAACGGTTCCTGCTATATAGTTTGGTTTCGAATAGCTTTCTTGTTTTCTTGAGATAATCTTTTTTAATTTTTTTGTTTTATCTCCGTTTCCGATATTCTTAAGTATTTGTACTTTTCCTTTTCTCCGAGCGTTTGAATTTTCCCTGGAGTTGGTAGTTCAATTCCTTCCATCATATGTCATTTCCTGCTTTTCATTGTTAGCATGACGCATTTTTCTATGCTAAATTCCATGAATATGTTCCGAGTGTATATTCTCATGGCCTGTATGAGAGTTTCCAATTTCTTTTCAGTTTTTGGCAAATAGTGTTGATATCGCCCATATACATAAGGTGACTGGTCCTTTCTTGCAATTCTGTAAGTTTGTATTTGCCAGTGCATTTCCAAAGTATGTGGTTGAGTGCAATCATCGCAATTACAAACAGTAATGGTGATAGTGCATTTCCTTGGAATATACCTTTCTTGATCTTTGTCTCATCAAAGCTTTTTCCACCTATTGTCAATTCAACTCATCAGTTTTTTTATGGTTTTCTAAATGTCTACCACGTATGGTGTTTGTATTATAAGTAAATTATTCGTATGGCAAATTTATTGCTGGTTAATTCATTTTATTTGAATTATTCTTTTTTTAAACTAATGATTAAACACTGAATTTTGTAAGTAATACTTTACCAGCGATAAGTTTACCAAACAATTTGCCACTCGATGAATTTAACGACGATCAACATAAGCGCCTTCAGTTCACACAAATTTTGATATTACGTGATTCTTAAAATGTACATCGCAAATATATTTTTTACACTCCCTTAAATGATAACATCTATTATTATTATTATTATTATTCATTGAGAGTCTTTTTTATACCAGTGTTAGTTGGTGGTTTTTCACTGGAGTGTGAATGACAGCAAGTCTCCAGGACTCTCCTCAGTATTATGGCTGACCTTAGAAATGCAGTAGTTCGGATGGTTTCCACTTGCCCTCTGAATTCTAAGTCTTCAAGTCTTTTTATCAAGAGTTTGAGGATTGTTCTGAGCGCACCAATTACAATTGGTTTCACCGTTATCTTTATGCTCCATAGTTATTCTGGATCTTTGGCGAGTTCTAAGTACTTAAATCTCTTTTCAATTTCTTTGATTTTCATTCAGTGGTCAACTGGGACTTCGAAGTACGCTATTCGGCAGCTTCTCTTTTTTTTTCACCTATCAATTGATCTGGTGTTCAGGTCGAGATTTATCTGAAAATCCCAGAGAATTTTGAGCGATTTATTCTCCAGCACAGATTCAAGGTTTTTCATATACCACTTATTCGTATGGCCAAATTTCGTTTTCTTGCACAATTACCAGTGGATCACCTTTCCCATCAAGCTGCGTCTTGTCACATATGTTGTTTTTTTTTGCGATAATTTGCTTCATTCGCTTCTAATGAAATTAATCATTTCGTCTCTATGAACACATCACCTTCATTTACTTTTTTGTTTCTTTTAACGCTCCTATGTTTGCATTATTATTATCATTATTATTATTATCAAACAGATGAGAGTAAAGAATGTGTTCTTTTTTTCTATTCATCTTTTATATTAATATCAACGATGAGAAATGAAAAGAGAAAGGGAAATTGTAGGATTTGACATGATGAAAAAAAGGCCAAAAGATAAAGGTATTCGTGAAAAAAAAAAGGTTTTTTGGTTATTGCATTCGATCAGGAGTTAATTAGGAAGACAAAGGAGTTCAATATGGTCATTACAAACAATGTAAAAACTTGATAACTTCTTCTTCTTCTTCTTCTTCTTCTTCTTCTAATTATTATATACTCTTTTAGAGTTTTTCACATCACCGTCAGTTGATAGTTTTTCACTGAAGTTTGAGTGACAGCAAGTCTCCTCATGTCTCCGGGACTGAGCCAAAATATCATTATTATTATTATTATTTACTCCTTTAGAATTTTTCACATCAGTGTTCTCTGATGGTTTTTCACTGGAGTTTGCGTGACAGCGAGTCTCCTCAAGTCTCCAGAACTTGTCTCGGGATTCTGTCCGTTCTTAGCAATGCTGTCGTTTGGATAGTCTCTACCAATCTGCCAACTTCCAAGTCCTTCAGGCTTTTTAATAATCCTTTAGTTATTGTGCCTAACGCACCAATCACAATTGGTACAATCGTTACATTCATGTTCCATAGCTTTTTCAATCCTCTAGCAAGGTCGAGGGACTTATTCTTCTTTTCACTTTCCTTCAGATTTATTCTGTGGTCCGCCGAGACAGCAAAGTCGACAAGTTTGCAAGTTCTCTTTTTTGTTGTTGATTATTATAAGGTCTGGTCTTCTGGCCGAGATTAGGTGATCCGTTTGTATGTTAAAGTCCCATAGGAGTTTATGCGAGTCATTTTCTAAGACAGGTACTGGGTTGTGCATGGGTTAGGGTTTGTATGGTCGAATTAAAATTTCTTGCACATTTCCCAGTGGATCACCCTGCCGACCCAGTCGTGTCTCGCCTTATACTACTTCTGTGCTAATTTGCTACATTGGCTTATTATGTGATTGATCGTTTCGTCTCTGTCACCTCATAGCCTACATTTACTGTTTTGTTGGGTCTTATCTATTCTTGCTTTGATACGATTCGTTCTTATGGCGTTGTCCTGCGCTGCTATTAGGAGGGATTCCGTTTCCTTTTCTTAGCCAGGTCCAGGTTTTCTGGTGTGAGATGTTGTTTATTAGACGTTTAAAGCGGCCACTGAGTTCTTTTCCCTCCCATTTTTGTTTCCTAGTTGTTGTCCTTCTTTCGTCTATCGTGTTGTCCGTATCGTTTCTGATGGTTAAAATTAGTCCTCGTTCGTGTTTTTCAATGTAGTCTTCGAGCCGTTGTATCGATGCGTCAACGGTGTCTTCGATGCTGGCAAGTCCTCTTCCTCCCTCTTTTCTAGATATATATAGTCTGTCAACGTCGTCTCTGGGGTGTAATGCCTTATGCATGGTCATTAGTTTTCTTGTTCTTTTGTCCATTTGCTTAAGTTCCTCTCTAGTCCACTTGAGAAAGGGTCCTGAATATCTGAATAGGGGCACAGCCTAAGTATTTATTCGTTTGATGAGGTTTCTACTGGAGAGTTTTGTCTCGAGTAGTTTTCTCGTTCTCCTGAGATATTCTTTTCGGATCTTGTCTTTCATTTGCACTTGTTTGATGGTGCCGCCTCCAAGATACCCAAGTATTTATAGATTTCATTTTCTTCGAGCGTTCTAATTTTGTCGTGATTTGGTAGTTCCATTCCGTCAGTCATATGTCGTTTGCCACTTTTCATGACGAGCATGGCACATTTTTCAATGCCAAATTCCATTCCTATGTCCCGACTGTATATTCTAACGGCGTGTATGAGAGTTTCCAATTCTTTATCCTTTTTTGCAAATATTATTATTATTATTATTATTATTATTATTATTATTATTATTATTATTTATACTTCACGTCGTTTTTTTTTAGCAGCGAATATGAAAGGCTTGAAAATGGCAAAAAACAGTTGGTAGGAATTTCTCTAACCAAATTTACAAATGTTGAATTTTTCTTCACGTTACAAACAAATGTGGGAAAAAATATTTTTATAACTTCCAATAAAAACTTTTCTTCTTAAAACACTTCTTACGAACTAAATTTGAAAAAGTCAAAAATGAAATAACACAAAAGAAATCTATTTTCTTGCATTTTAGTCAACTTATATATATATATATATATATATATATATATATATATATATATATATATATATAGTAGACTCTGTCAACAAGAAAGATGAATGAGGTTATAGTAAGATCATCTGTTATGAGCTTATTGATCATAAACAAGATCCAGCTTAAAGCAGATAACAAAGCCACAATAATGGCAATGACACCCCTTTGCCGCAGGAAGATATTTTGAGTTTTGGGCTAGCTCGTAATTTAGCATCATGTTCCAATCTTTTTCCTCAGACGTACTCATTTTTGTGTAACCATCTCTGCACCATTTGTGTCTGCTTTCTGCTACTTTTCCAATGTCTCAATATCCAAATTGCATCGCTTAAGCTTTATTCCTATAAGCCACAGAACCAGAAAATAAATGTTTTAGAAGCCTTGTATGTTATATCTCTATCAGATGACCAAGAAACTTCAGCTGAATTGGGAATATTCCATTTAATTCTTAATAAGTGGCGTAAACAGTTTATGTGCAATGTATCAAGTTCATTCATATGTTTGCGACAAAGTATCCAAGACGCAATGCCGTAGAAGAGAGAGAGAGAGAGAGAGAGGAATGGAGAGGATGACATATTTATCCATGTCTATCTTGACATTGTGTGATATATCATTCGTACAACACAAGCAATGTTAAAGGAGTCCAAAGGTTGAACTATGCTAGAATGTATCCCTTGATTCATATCTGCATGATCTGTGAACATTTTTTCTAAGCTTGCATTGTTCTTTAGAACTGGCCAGCAATAGAAATAATTGATTTATTCATATTTTGGCCATGGTTTCTTGGCTGATGCAGTAGCACAGTTTTCTCTATATTGTTTGTGAAGTTAACATTTTTTCGAGGCTACAGAAAAACAATTGAATGCTCTATATTTCGCAAAAGAATCACGAACAAGTTGCAGTTTTGTCGATGCATCAAAATGCTGCTGATTGTACGCAACTCATCATCAATAACAAGATTGGGATTTCGAAATGCTTTCTCAATCAGGAAAAAGAAACAGGGTGCATGAAAAAGTGGAATAATAACAAAACTTCGATTTTCATTTATGACGTCAAAAGAGGTTTGACCTTTTTTTTTATCATCGAACTCAATCGACGTCATCTTTCCTCCAGGAAATGATGCAATGATATTCAGCATTTTTTCTGGGGAACATCAAACTTACTCAACATGTTTACTATTCACTGTTTTTGTTTTATTTGAATGCACAAAAATAGCGTTACGATTTTATAAATAGTTACTTGATATTACTAAATGTGATTTATTTCATATTCATGATATATATATATATATATATATATATAATCTATTGTAATTTTACATTAGTTTATTAATATACTTTTTATAGCTGTTATTATTATATTGCTGTAACTTGTATATTTGTGTTAACAGAGAAAGGAGAAACCGCATCAAGTAGTTTGATAAGGAAATAAGTTTTACTACGCACGAGACAGTGAACGAACAATCCGTACTTGACTGGTGGCATTCACAAGTTTCTTTCTCTTTCTCTCGTCCGAGGGTTAGCAATTCATGGGAAACAGACGATTCCATTATTTTGCCGTTTGGTATTATATCACACACATATATATATATATATGTGTGTGTGTGTGTGTGTGTGTGTGTGTGTGTGTGTGTGTGTGTGTGTGTGTGTACTTTTATAGATTAAATTCTGCGGTATATGAGTCAGAGTGAGAAAAGAAAACAGATAACATTATATTTTCCTGCAAATGGCTCAGGTCGTTTCTTGCCACGGACATCTTCACGGGGTAGAGATCAATTTCAGATATCAGTCCTGGTGTAAATTAAGAAAACATTCAATTTCTAGTGACGATTGACAAATATTTTCTATCACACGGTCTTATAAAACTTATAGACATACGATTTTGTAATTCATACACATTCTCACATCGACACAGACTGTCACAGTTCCTTTGTTTTGTTCGCGTAATGATTTATTCACGAATTCATATGATTATTATTGCAAAATAACAGCTGTGTCTTCGGCAAAACTAACATGAGCTGACGTTTTGGGGATGAGGCTTGTTTTCGAGGTGAATTATATATATCGGCAACACTACGTTCCTAAGCAAGAATCTAATAATGTAGCGTGTAATTGTTATCGCCAAAGGAAATTAAATAAGTGACCAGAATTCCAAACTTGGACAGGGCTGTTTGCAATTTACTTGTTGATAATTTCATAAGGAAAATCATTAATCCCTCTATTCCCGACCCAAGGGTGAATAGTAGGGCAGACTTTTTTCTTTAAGTTTGGTAAGGCAACTATCAAGAAGAAGGAAAACGTGCAATTCCAGTGTACCAATCGTGCGCTTAAAAATTGATTTTGTGGTGAAGTGGATGGGCATATATATATATATATATATATATATATATATATATATATATATATATATATGGAAAATCAGTTGATTTCCATAGTAAAAAAATGTTAGTTTTAGTGTAAAAATATGTTCGAGAAGGAATAATCTTTCTATTAATAATTTTGAATTTTTTAACAGATTGGTGTTTAAGCTTCTTTAAACAAATTTTAGATTCCAAAGTATTAAAGCTAAAAATAATTTAACAAATCTTCTCCCTTTTAGATTTATAAATGGTATCTTTTTGTGAGACTCCAACGCCAATGTCGAAGAAGTTGGCGTCACCATTGGTTGAGTGAACCAGTGTTTCTAAAAGATTCATCATATCAGTGGTAATTATTTTGGACAGACAATATGTTAATAATATGTGCTACGATTTTCCTCTATGTATGGAATCAAATGCCTAAGATAAATCTACGAACAATGAAGATGCGTGGAGATTTTTGTTCGAAGATTCGATGGATAGTCAGAGTCTCTCTCTCTCTCTCTCTCTCTATATATATATATATATATATATATATATATACAGAGAGAGAGGGAGAGACAGACAGAAATAATCATGTAATTGTTTGTATTGAGCGATCGATGCTATGTATAGTGACACACATAAGTATTTGATACATGTTATTTTCTGTTATAACTCTGGTTTATGTTCGCCATTTTGCCAGATATTTGGTAAAAACAAAAAAGTATTCAACCATGAGTTTTTAATTTTCCTTCCACATACAACTAAAACAACTTTACGAGATATTACTTACTAAATATCAAGCAAAATGGCGAACATAAACTAAAGGATCAAAGCTAAAAATAATTTAACAAATCTTCTCCCTTTTAGATTGTTAAGAATACATTTGCAACCAATTTGCATCATAGAGAAATCATTTTTTAAATTTAATTTAGATTCTCTCTGAATCATAAAAATCAGGCGACTGAATTTGCCTTTCTCCAGTTTTCAGTAAATATCTCATTGGCATTTATTTATTGACGGCTCATTTCTTTCGTCCAGTAGACAACAAGTCGATGTCCTTAATTCTCCAACTTCAAAACAAATTGTTTCTTCAAAACTAGTCTACATTTTATATTCCCAAAAATGATTTGACAAAGAAAAAATATTAACCGTCAGCGGTTTACATTCTCAAAATCCAGTGGGAAATATCCATTCTAAAATTAGAAATATAACTTTTCCTGCTAACTGTCATTTAGCATACAGACATTCATTTTTGTCATAAATATTTTCTCCCACTACGTAATAATACACACAAAGGAAGATCATATAAACACACGAAACAACAGTATTTTGTGTATCGAAAACTAGGGCTACGCAAACTGTAACAAATTTATTTTAGATTGTCGTTTGCAATATTTACGTTTGTTTCATATCTATTCTTTGAAGAAAGGAATGTGTTATTTTTTTTCAATCGCTTTCCAGAAGTTAAATAAATAAAAAGTATTACTTTGTAGATCGGTATATTATTCAGACATCTACACATTTATCCGATATATATATATATATATATATATATATATATATATATATATATATATATATATATATATATATATAACGATATTACCAACCTTGCTTAGTTTTCCATCTGAAAGGTTGAAGTACGCCTAAGGGACATCCAGATGTATATTTTCGCAAGTGTACAGAAATGTACAGGGTTGGGTGGAGAAGTATATTAAACTCGAGAGGAATTACATGGCAGGGGAAACCAGATTTTACAGTGTGTTATTTGGAATTGAAATAAATTATTTGGGACACTAGTCAACGTTTTCGAAACGCCTCGTAAATATCATCATCATCATCATCATCATCAAAATTTCACCCTGTATTCGCTCAGAACTGACGTATAAAGACCTTCCAGTTCAGTCAACACTGAAATGTTTATGTGTGTCCATTAGAAATTCTCTTATGAGTTTGTCCTTAATTCTTCAAAAATACCAAGCAAGTCTCGGTCGGAATTAGAAGGTTTCTCAGATGAGATTCAAATGGCCATACTGCTGCTGTTTTATTGGGTGTTGCTTCTAAGATTCTTTCAAAACAGCACGGAATATTATTTTGAATTTCTAATTTACCTTTTCCTCGATGCATTTCGTTAGAGTCCAGTTGATGTATCAATACATTAATACTAACACGGCTATTACTTGATGGAAATCCCGTGAGATCAGATTTCCATATGTCAGTAGCAGTCTACGCCTTTGCTATGCATATAACTGACACGACTTTCAGTAGATTAGATGTTGCTACCGAAGTATGGGAAATAACTCAATAGATTTAGAGGCTTACTACTTAAAATGAAGATGGCTTTATCTGGTTTAAAACACATGAAATCTTTTTAATTCATGGAGAGGCTACTGTCTCCTGTTCTTACTCTGGGCTATTCAACTGGGATTCAGCTTAAGCTGGTGTATTTTCCAGAAGCACTAGATCATCTGCGTTGTCTGCCTCTGTCAAAATTTCTACGACATCTTGTCCTTTTTTATGGGAAATAATTTTCTAATATTATATCTATGAACGTTTTCAGTACGTAATCAATGCAGTTTACAAATATAGATGGTATCTCCTTGGGAGACTCCAACGCCAATGTCGAAGAAGTTGGCGTCACCATTAGTTGAGCAAACCAGTGTTTCTAAAAGATTTATCATATCAGTGATAATTACTTTGGGCAGACAATATGTTAGTAATATGTGCCCCGATTTTCCTCCATGTATGGAATCAAATGCCTAACATAATTCTACGAACAATAAAGATGCGTGGAGATTTTTTGTTCAAAGATTCGATGAATGGTCAGAGTCCCTCTCTATCTCTCTCTCTCTCTCTCTATATATATATATATATATACAGAGAGAGATGGAGAGAGAGAGATACAAACAGAAATAATCATGTAATTGTTTGTATTGATATAGAGCAATCGAGCAATATATAGTGACACACATAGGTAATGGATACATGTTATTTTCTGTTATAATTCTAGCTTATGTTCGCCATGTTGCCTGATATTTTGTTAAAAAAAAGGATTCAACCATGAGTTTTTAATTTTCCCTCCACATACAACTAAAACAACTTTACGAGATATTACTTTTCAAATATCAGCCAAAATGGCGAACATAAACTAGATTTATAACAGAAAATAACATCTATCCAATACTTATTCGAGTCACTATATATATATATAAATATTTGTGAACAAATGAGAGATTCCAATAAAACTACTTTAAACTGGCTGATAGAGAAATGCGTTAAAATTTTAACGAGGAAAAAAGATTGTAGAATGAAATAAACCATTACTAAAATTATTTATAATGATCATCAGTTATTCTCTGACTGACGATAAATCTATAAATGATTTAAATATTTTTGGACATGTAGCGTTCTATCTTTGTCATTGGTGTTTGAATTGATCTATTCTTCTCCTTATATATATATATATATATATATATGTGTGTGTGTGTGTGTGTGTGTGTGTGTGTGTGTGTGTGTGTGTGTGTGTGTGAGTTTTAGGGTATAACCTAAGACGCTACATCTTTTCTTCTATAAAAAAAAAAAGCTTTTCATTGATTCTTTTTTGGTTTTTGATCTCGGAATATATGCTTAAAAAATCTAAAGTAGGAATTGATGAAAACATCAGCGACATCTATAAAGGAAAAATATTTGGAATATTATGCCGTTTCTTAATAAGTCTAAAAGCTTCCGAAAAAAAAAAGGAATATCATTTAAGTTCTGTATTAAAAAATGTTACCTTGTGATATCTTGAAAATTTAACAGAAAATAGATTTTACATGAATTTCTTATGAGCTAGTTCACGCTATTCTTTCTGTGGCGGGAAACAATGAAAATTAAACTTGTTTAAATTCCGCAAAAACTAGACTAAACTACCATTTTTGAAAATGACGGGAGACATTGCCAAAAGTACTTGATACGCAGGACTTTTGTTACAGTTTAGTTATTCATTTCATCCAGGACGATACCCCTCTCTTTGTAAAGAAGAAAACATTCTTTAAATGTCTACAAGCTTCCATGTCATTTCTTTTTAACTAAACATATATATATATATATATATATATATATATATATATATATATATATATATATATATATATATATATATATAAGTGTGTGTGTGTATATATAAACTTTCATCGTCATCATCATCAAGTTGCCCAGACAGAAATAAGTTACCAGACACTTTTCCATCAACTATCCCAATCGTTCATTGTTTTTTGGCAGGTCTTCTCGTCTGCTCACACAGAGCTCACACGGAGCTGATGTATGTAAGTTATTTCTAGGCAGTCAAAAGCTCGTCCATATACAGGTGTTCATAAAAGAACGTTGCTTATGAGTTCGTCCTTACTTCTTCAACAAAGCCAGCATGTCTAGTTCATCTTACTTTGTGAGATGGGAGACAGATTATCGTACAGTTGTGTGGCATGTTGATTCCAGGATTTTGTTCGGGGTAGCACGCAGCATTCAGGTGTAGTTTACATCAAGCTTTTTTCTGTTTTGTTAGCATCCATCGAGCACTTACATCACCACTGAAAGTGGCAAACCTCAAAGATTGGTGGACCAGGTCACATACATCGGTTGTGACATCTCATCGATTGAAAGTGATAGCAACGTATGTCTAGTGAAGCCGTTGAATGCTAGTGACAGGTCATCGATCATATGGAATCCTATCAACTGAAATCAAAAGAGATTTCTTCGAATATAAAGCTATATCAATATATATATATATATATATATATATATATATATATATATATATATATATATGCATGTGTTTGTGTGCGTATGTGTGTGTGTGTCTGGATGCGTATATATATATATATATATATATTCGAATACAAATAAATTAGATAAAATTTATTTTAGTTCTGATTCAATAAATAAGGGAATTCTTTTCTTTTTTTTTTTTAAGTTGTCTTTCATTAATGTACACTCTGCATTGTTTTAAATTGGTTCATAGCAAAAAAAATATTTTAAACAGAAATATATTTGTTTTGAGGCTGTAATAAAATTGTGGCAAATCCAGCAGAATCCTTAAGGCTTGATCAGAGTTCTATCAACTAATTTTGCTGACTGATAATTGCAAACTATATACAATTTTCAGAAAAAAACATGTCATGCATACAGAGAAGAGCATACTTTCGTTAAAATTTTAAGGATTTTGCTAAACTTGGGTTTATACAACAAGCATGAAACGAAAAGTCAGATCAATGGAGTAAAAACACTCTGACATTCAGGTAAATGAAATGTTCCTGTCACAGTGGTTAGTAAAGAAGATTCCGCTAAGCATTAAAGAATGTGTCAGTATTGATCTCCTTGAAAAAGTTGCAGCGGTAAACATTGTTTGCCCTTAGCAAATTTCTTACGCAAAATTCATCGTATTTATTAAATGTCCAACGTATATCGACATGATATGCATATATGAACATTTTCCTTCAGGTAGGTATTCTTGCTTTTTGACTGAAGTCTTTATTTCCTTATCTCTTTGATGTCACCTGTTTCTCATTCGAAGAACGTGACCAATCTATCAACAACTCGAAATAGCCAAAATATTAACGTCGAATTCTGCCTCATCATTTGCTCGATATATAGTTTCTATCTCAGGACGATCACGAATTAATTCTCAATCTATTTCTTTGCAGGATGGTCTATATCAAAACTTTCCCTGCCATCGTCCGTATTAGTTTTCCATTTCACATCGTTTAATAAACACCTTCCCTTGAAGATATTTGGTCAGTTATAGAAAATTAGGTGTGTGATTTCAATATTCTTGGTAAGTTTGCACCATTGAAACGAAGGCACCACCCCAATTTCGAACATGTTGACCATTTTACGTAAAGCTGCGTAGCATTGATGACATTCAAATGAAGTTTGATTCGATTAAGAAAAGCAGTAGATTCGACAAGAATGAAGCACTTACAGCGTGCTGAAAAAATTATGTGTAAACAATTTTCTATTTGAAATTGCTAAAAGAGAAATTCTCTGCTCATTTGACAAGCGGTTTGTTTCTATTTGATAATAAATTATTGACAGGAAATGGATTAAGTTGAAGGATATAGGCAACGTGTTGTCGTTTGTCCCACTTCCCTGTGCGATGACTAAAAGTGAAATACTTGATGTAGCACCCGGACGAACACATACGTTATAAGATATAATCACATACACAAGTAATATCTTTGTTTGTGCGAAATATCCCTGACTTGATTTGTGTTTCTTGAGGACATCTGCCTGCCATTCCAGTCGTCATGTTTAGTGTTGCTTTAGATTAATTTGCCCGTTACTTTTAATATGTCTGTTACTTTTCTTATGTCTGTGACTTTCAATATGTCCGTTACTTTTAGTATGACCGTTACTTTTACATATGTCTGTTACTTTTAATATGTCCGTTACCTCTAATATGTCAGTTACTTTTCATATGTCCGTGACTTCAATATGTCCGTTACTTTTAGTATGTCCGTTACTTTTAAATATGTCTGTTACCTTTAATATGTCCGTTACCTTTAATATGTCAGTTACTTTTCATATGTCCGTGACTTTCAATATGTCCGTTACTTTTAGTATGTCCGTTACTTTCACATATTTAAACTAAGTCGAGTTTATTCTTGCTGAAAGTTCTCTGAGAAGATCAAACCCACAATAAGATAATAATAACCAGTTTGATAATCTTGCTAAGCATTATTCTCGTTTTATCTTTTAATACGATAAGCGGGAAATAGGACGCCGATATGACACCCTGACGAGCTAATCGTTACAGGAAATATCCTCATGTGCTTTAAACATAAAAAATATTTATTCATCAAATTTAGGTTTTTCAGATAAAAGTCTACAATAAATGTGCCCCAACAAAGAAACTGAAGATATTAGAAATTTATTTTGCATTATATAACGCTAAATATTATACAGCTCAAAAAGTCATATTAAATTGATCTGCCAATTAAATAACGATGTTTAAAGTAAATCGTGCTTATATTTGCGGGAAGTAGTAACCATTTCTTTGCAATGAGAAAATCCAATCCATAAAAAAAAAAAATGGAAAATGGAACTAAAAGAAACCGTAGCAGCAATAATGATCCTCTACAAAAACACAAAAGTAAAGGTACGTTCACCAGATGGAGACACGGAATACTTCGACATTGTTGCAGGAGTACTACAAGGAGACACGCTAGCCCCATACCTCTTTATCATCTGTCTAGACTACGTGCTTAGAACTTCGATCGACAAAATCAGAGAAAATGGCTTCGAGCTGACTAAGAGAAGAAGCAAAAGGTACCCCGCAAAAACAATCACAGACGCCGACTACGCTGATGACTTAGCGTTACTGGCGAATACGCCTAATCAAGCAGAGACACTACTGCATAGTTTGGAACGAGCTGCAGCAGGCATTGGCCTCCATGTCAATGCGCACAAAACTGAATATATGTGTTACAACCAAACGGGCAACATTACCACTCTAGACGGAGCCTCCCGAGGCTAGTGGACAAATTCACCTACCTAGGAAGTAGCGTCTCATCAACAGAAAACGACATCGACACACGGCTAATGAAAGCATGGACAGCTATAGATAGGCTCTCAATAATATGAAAATCAGACCTGACCGATAAAATGAAACGCAGTTTCTTCCAGGCAGCGGTTGAATCGATACTGCTATATGGATGCACCACATGGACGCTTACCAAACGGGTGGAGAAGAAACTTGACGGCAACTACACAAGAATGTTGAGAGCAATATTGAACAAGTCCTGGCGACAACACCCCACGAGACACCAACTGTACGGCCACCTGCCTCCCATCACGAAAACTATACAGGTCAGACGAGCCAGACACGCCGGACACTGCTGGAGAAGCAAAGACGAGCTCGTAAGTGACGTACTACTATGGACCCCCACATATGGCCAAGCAAAAGCAGGACGACCAGCTCTAACTTACATACAGCAGGTATGTGAGGACGCAGGATGTAACCCAGAAGACCCAGAAGAGGCGATGAACGATAGGGAAAAGTGGCGAGAGATGGTCAAGGATATCCATGCTGGCGGCACGACATGATGATGATGATGATGATGATGATGTTTTAAAACAATAAAACAGCCAATAGAGCACCGGTTAAATCAAAATCATTGTTTTATGCAATTATGATGTAGCATCTATTCTCTTGTAACTGATGTTGTCCATCAACAGACTTCTCTTAAGAAAAGGAACTGAGTTCCAGTCACAGTGGAAGCTTATTTATTATATTCTTCTTTAATGAACACTCTTTGTTGTCTTAGAAATTACAGGATGGGTGTATTACAAATAAAAAGCAACTAGTATTTGGAAGATGGAGGATAATACTACAAATAATTATACAACTATGTTTTAGAAAAATGGGAAGAAAAAAACTGTACGGCTACTTCAAGCGACAAACGAAGGTCATCGTGGTGTAATGGTTAAAGTGATGGACTGCGGAATCGTAGTAAGCGAGTTCGTACTCCAGTCGCGCTACTACGTTCCCTTTCGGGCAAATACCCTTGGGAAAGGTATGACCCCGCCTCCGCTTATCCAAGGTATGGGTTATATAGTACTACTACAATTCCTCTAGGAGAATAGCTTTGGCATTAAATAACCAACAAAGGTCGATATACCCTTAAACGCAGAAACCAAACCAATCAAATCCCTTTGTTATCCACCTGCAACAATGGGCTACTGGTTAAGTTTAGTTAGGTTTCTTTGTTTAATGGCATATAAACCTTTATTGGTTATTTAATGTCAAATCCCTAATTATAGAAGAACATTAATGTTACTATTTGACCCATAGATGGAAGGATAAGGGGTTTATATTCCTCCCAATTGTCTTAGTCTGAAATTGATTGTGATAGCCTTACTAGAGTTCGAACTCACTTACTACGATGTCGCAGTCCAGTACGTTAACCTCAACGTAATTGGGGTTCCTTCTTTTGTTTGATTTACCAAGCTTAAGAAACAGGTTCTGCTTCTTTTCTTTGTCAGCTCGAAGCTGTTTTCTAGCAGAAGGTGCCCCGCAATTCAATTACCAAAGACGACTACGCCGATGATATAGCGATTCTGGCAAATACACCCAACCAAGCCGAAACACTACGGAATAGTTTGGAACGAGCCGCCGCAGGCATTGGCCTCCATGTCAATGCACACAAAACGGAATATATGGGCTTTAATCAAACGGATGACATTTCCTCACTAGACGGAAGCTCTCTGAAACTGATAGACAAGTTCACCTACCTAGGAAGCAGTGTCTCATCAACCGAAAAATACATCAACACGCGGCTTACGAAGGCATGGACAGCTATCGATAGGCTATCGATCATATGGAAGTCAGACCTGACCGATAAAATGGAACGTGGTTTCTTCCAAGCAGCGGTCGTATCGATACTGCTATATGGATGAACTACATGGATGCTAACAAAACGGCTGGGGAAAAAGTTAGACGGCAATTACACAAGAACGCTGCTAGCAATATTGAACAAGTGCAAGAGGCAACACCCCACAAGACACCAACTATACGGCCACCTACCTCCAATCACGAAAACTAAGTTAGACGAACCAGACATGCAGGATACTGCTGGAGAAGCATAGACGAGCTCATAAGTGATGTGCTCCTATAGACCCCCACAGATGGTGGAGCAAAAGCAGGACCGTCAGCTCGAACATACATACAGCAGCTCTGTGAGGATAGGGGATGTAGCCCTGAAGACCTGCCAGGGGCGATGAACGATATGAAGAAGTGGCGAGAGAGGGTCAGGGATATTCGTGCTGGTGGCACGATATGATGATGATGATGATGCAGAAACAGGTGAATCTAATAAACAGTTTTGAAAATAATCTTCGTCATCGTCATCATTATAATTTTAATTATCTACCACTCCTTTGTGTTTTTGTCAAGGTAAGCAATGATGAATTTGTTCAGCAATTAAATGGGTAACAGTTTAATCAAAGAAAGTATTTTAATCAATTGAACGCTTTTGTATGAGACTAAAAAAAATAATAAGTAACAATTGTCATTAGTTTTGTAAATTTAGTTTCGTTTTTTTGTTTTAATAGCATACCAACCGTGGAGGGTTATAAAATGCTTGAGCCACCCTTAAAGAAAAACATTGCCCAGTCGGCTGGGGCTGTAGAAAACACCGACTGCTTCACTGCAGAGTGGTAAGACCCCACCCCAACGATTTTCCTGGATATGGCACTAAACAATCTCATGGTGAGGTTCCAGAAGCTTTGGGGAATACGAAGTATCTCTTTATTGCCGTCACAGTCAGGTCCACTCTGAGTGGCAGCACCTGATAAAGGTCCCATCTATGGGTTAGAAAGAACTAAACCATGCTTCCTTCACAATAGTGATTTTTGCATTTAAACTGCGTATTTATGCTAAATTGAATTGTTTAAAATGGAACTGTTTTGACATTTAAACTGCGTGCTTATGCAAAACTGAATCGCTCGAAATAGAACTGTTTTGACGTCTTAACTGTGTACTTATACTAAACTAAATCATCTGAAATAAAACTTTTGACATTTAACTCTGTGTATTGCCCAGTCGGCTGGGGCTATAGAATACTCCGACTGCACCTCTGCAGAGGGGTAAGATCCCACAATGAGCGTCCTGTTTGATGCTAAACAATCTGATAGTGAGGTTCCAGTATTGTGGAATGCAGACTACCACTTCATTGCCATTGCTCCCAGGTTCACTCTGGACCGGAGTGGTAGTACCTGATAGGGCCCTATGTATGGATTAAATATAACTAACGGCATACTTATGCTAAACTGAATTGTTTGACTAAACTGAATTGCTTGAAATAGAAATGTTTTTGACAATTAAACCGTACTTACATTTAAACTGCGTACTCATGCTAAACTGAATTATTTTTTTTTTTTGACATCGAATGTTTACTTACACTAAATTGATTTATTTAATATAGAACTGTTTTTGTAATATAATGGCCGAGGGATTTCGTTTTATATATCTTGCCTTTCGGTTTCGTTAGGCTGAGAGCCTTTCGCTCAGGGCATGGGTTAGTTAGGTGCAATCATGAGCGCAGGTATTAACGTGCCCGCGGAGCGGACGTGTCATTCAGAGATGTCACAGTAGAAAACCCAAATAGAAAATGTGACTGCGGGACATGAATGACGTCACGCACCGGAAGCGTGGGCTGAGATTTGAGAAAAGTCAGTTTGTTGAGTCTTGCCGTCCGAAGAGGAAGGGTGACTTTCGCTTGCTCGCCGAGGCCTTGTGGCGGGTCCCACACGTGGTTTGGGGCAGATGAAAAAGTCAGCATAGAAATATGGCATTTTTCTCCTTATGTCTCTTTTAACTCAAAGGTAATAAAAAAAAGTTTCGTACCTGAACTAAGAAGTCGTAAGTGTTTTTGTGTTTCGGGATATATGTTATATATGAAGATTTTATGAACATAATATGTCATCATCATCATCATGTCGCGCCGCCAGCACGGATATCCCTGACCCTCTCTCGCCACTTCTCCCTATCATTCATCGCCTCCGGCAGGTCTTCAGGGTTACATCCTGTGTCCTCACATAGTTGCTGTATGTAAGTTCGTGCTGGTCGTCCTGCTTTTGCACATCCATATGTGGGGGTCCACAGGAGTACATCGCTTATGAGCTCGTCCTTGCTTCTCCAGCAGTGTCCCGCGTGTCTGGTTCGTCTAACTTGTATAGTTTTCGTGATGGGGGGCAAGTGTCCGTATAGTTGGTGTCTCCTGGGGTGTTGTCGCCAGGACTTGTTCAATATTGCTCTCAACATTCTCGTGTAATTTCCGTCTAGTTTCCTCTCCAGCCGCTTAGTTAGCGTCCATGTAGTGCATCCATATAGCAGTATCGACACAACCGCTGCCTGGAAGAAAATGCGTTTCATTTTATCGGTTAGGTCCGACTTCCATATGATCGGGAGCCTATCGATAGATGTCCATGCCTTCGTCAGTCGTGTGTCGATGTCTTTTTCGGTTGATGAGACGCTATTTCCTAGGTAGGTGAATTTGTCTACTAGTTTCAAAGAGGCTCCGTCTAGTGTGGCAATGTTGCCCGTTTGGTTGTAACACATATATTCAGTTTTGTGTGCATTGACATGGAGGCCAATGCCAGTTGCGGCTCGTTCCAAACTGTGCAGTAGTGTCTCTGCTTGATTAGGCGTATTCGCCAATGGCGCCAAGTCATCAATGTAGTCGGCGTCCGTGATTGTTTTTGCGGGGTACCTTTTGCTTCTTCTCTTAGTCAGCTCGAAGCCATTTTCTCTGATTTTGTCCATCGAAGTCCTAAGCACATAGTCTAGACAGATGATAAAGAGGTACGGGGCTAGTGTGTCTCCTTGTAGTACTCCTACAACAATGTCGAAGTATTCCGTGTCTCCATCTGGTGAATGTACTTTCACTTTGGTGTTTCTGTAGAGAATCATTATCGCTGCTACAGTTTCTTTTGGTAGGCCGTATGCAAGCAGGATTTGCTCCATCTTCCCCCTGTGTCTGGAATCGAAGGCCTTGGTAAAGTCGACAAATAGTAATGTCGCCTGAAGGTTTTTTGCCCGAATGCCTTCAAGGATTCTACGGATGGTCAGTATTTGTGAGGTTGTGGATCTATTTCTCCGGAAGCCATTTTGGTTTTTCCAAAGGATGTTGTCTATTTTTGGTTCTATGCGGTTTCGTAGTAGGGCATTGTAGATTTTGGCTGCTATGGATGTAAGCGTTATCTCTCGGTAGTTCTTGGCTTGTCCGAGGTCGCCTTTTTTAGGGAAAGGAAGGATGCATCCCTTCGTCCATCTTTCTATCCTATTTTGACTATAGACTGCGTTGCATTGCCGGAGCAGTATATCGTCGAATTGTCTAGTCTTCCACACTTCTGGGGGGGGATCTCGTCTATCCCTGGAGTTTTCCTATTTGTTATTCTTCTGAGAACTGAGTCGAGTTCTTCTTTGGTGAAAGGACCTAGTTTAATGTCTAATTGCTTACTGATAATTCTGGTGATCGGTTCATCCGTTATTTTCGGTGGGTTTCCTAGTAGATTTTTGAAATGCTGTTCCCACATTTTTACTCTTTCTTGTTGGCTTGCAGCTTTCAATTTTGCTTTGGCTGTGCTCTTCCTTCTACTTACTTCGTTTATTGTTTGCCAGGCTATCCTGGATTGTCTATCTTCCACCGAGTCTCTAATCTTATCTATCTGATTTTGTATGTATTCTGACTGTTCTTTTAGATATATTCCTGTTAATTGATATTGTGCCTTTTCTAGTTTTCGGGCATTTGTGTTTGTTGGGTTCTTTCGATAACTTTTGGAGGCAGTTTTCACGAGTGCACGTTTTTCTCTAACCGCGAGCGTTTCCCAAGGGACTCTATATTTAGTTCTAGGTTTTGTTGGAATACACTTTGCTGCCGCCTCAAGGTGTGCTTCTACAAAATTTTCATATTTGTCATTTGGGGTACCTTTTTCTGCCTTCTCTTGTAGTGCTTCGAATCTGTTTCTTAATTCTAATGCATATTTATCTCTAATATCTCTGTTGTTGAGTAGGGCCCAGTCATAGTGCTTGGTTGTCGCTTTTCGTCTGGCGTTTTTTCGTAGGCTTAGTCGTACTTTGACCGTAACTATTCGATGATCGGAGGACACACCCTCGAAAGAGGAGTATGCCTCGCAATTCATCGTACTGTTTTTTCATTTCCTGTTTATAAGGACGTAGTCTATCTGTGCTTTACTCTTATTCGCGTATGTGTAGTTCCATAATTTCCCCTCCCTTTTTTGAAAGTTTGTATTGAGGCATGTTAATCTATTTTCTATCATGAAATCAATTAGATGTTGTCCATTCCTGTTTGACGCGTTGTGTAGGCTGTATTTGTTGTTTCTGTTTTTCCCGATTTGTGCATTCATATCTCCGCCAATGACTAGCAGGTTGTATTTCGGAATGCTACGTACTAGGGAGGATAGATCTTCGTAGAAGGTGACTATTTCGTTTTCTTCGCTAACATTGGTAGGGCTGTAGCAGGAGATAATTGTTGCTTTTGGGTTGCCATTAAACGTTGCGGCCATCATCCTAGGTTGTATTTTCTCAATGCTGTTCAGTGTTTTTAACGCTCTTGGTCCTATAAGCATCCCCACCCCTCATACCGATGCATTGACAGAGTTTTTCCATGCCGACACGGTCATCAGCATACATCCACTACCAGTTTCGTGATATTTGATATCTTCGGTGTGCGTGTATCGGTGCTCTTGTATGCAAATTACGTCTATCTTATGTTCTATGCTCTTGTATGCAAATTACGTCTACGTTTCACATATTCATGTATGTGTATGTTACATTTTGACATTTAGTCGCGTGTAAACAAACTCTGTACTTATACTAAACTGAATTAGCTGAATTAGAACTGCTTGACTCAACTGAGCAGCTTGAAATAGAAATATTTTTCACAATTAAACTGTACTTATATTTAAACTGAGTACTTATCCTAAACTGAATTGTTTGAAATAGAACTATTTTCATAAATTGTAATTACATTTAAACTGCGTGCTTATGCTAAACTGAAATGTTTTCAGTTGAATTGTTTTTGACATTGAAATTGTACTTACACTAAACTGAATTGTTTAATATTGAACTCTTTTAACATTTAACTGTATAATCAAAATCAGAACTGCTTGACTAAACTGAATAGCTTAAAATAGAAATGTTTTTAACTATTAAACTGTATTTACATTTAAACTGCGTGCTAATGCTAAACTGAATTGTTTGAAATTGAACTATTTTTGACATTAAAATTGTACTAACACTAAACTGAATTGTTTAACATAGAACTGTTTTGACATTTAACTTTGTAAACAAAATCTATACTTACACTAAACTTAATTAGCTGAATTAGAACTGTTTGAAGAAGCTGAATAGCTCGAAATAGAATTTTTTTGTCAATTAAACTGTGTACTCATGCTAAACTGAATTCATTTAAATAGAACAGATTATTTACATAAAAATGGATTTGGCGTAAAATAACCTACAAAGGTTGATATGCCATAAAATCTAAAAAACCTCCACGAAGACCTTAAAGAAAAACAACAGAAGTTATATTCATCCCCTAACTAGAAAATAAGAAGTGGGTTTCATATAATTCCGAAAATGAACTTAATAGAAAGACTAGAGTTCCAACTCGTTTTATTCGATCTTACTGACCGGCATGTTAGCCACTACGAAACAGCTATGAGCTCCCTAATTCTTCACCAACTACTGTTTTTCTCCAAAGTTGACTTTGGCATTAAATGACCAATGAAGATTGATATGCCATTAAAAAGAGAAATCAAATTACTACGCAACAGACAATTCACCTTTTTAACTTCGTGGTATACCAGTAAATATCTCCGCCTTCATCCTTCTTCATCAGCTATTGATTATCGATTTAGTTGTCGGACCATTAAATACGATTAAATACCTTTACTGTTTTCACTGTTGAATTCATATTTTATAAATATCTTTTATTACAAAGCGAATTATCGGTTGATGGAAAGATTAGTTTTCTGTATTCATATGAATCTTTGAACCATCGTGCTGCCAATAAGAATCTTGTGGACTCTGACTGACAATTCTCCTGATGTTGATGCCAGCTTGGAGCTTTTCAGTTCTGACCTTGCTAACTAAATATCGACTGATAAATGTGGAAATATTCTGACATTTTTCTCATATTCTACAAATCTACAAGTCCGATTGGTCAAAATATGCTTTTTAATCAAAATCCAGTGCCCAAATTCCTAATTGCACGAATATTCTTGAAATAATGAGAAATGAACACACATTTTCCCTTATATAGCTTCGAGAAACAATACATCACTGCTATATGTTAGACTAAAAAAATTGGTTTATTATACTTCCATATATTTCAATTATTTATAAGTTGGTTTATCAAATATTTGAAATTTTTATTCTGTCCGATTTACTTCATGAAACGCTATTAATATCATCAACAAGTGGTGCCGTCATCACGATTGTTTTTGCTATCTATCTATCTATCTATCTATCTATCTTGGCATAAGTCTCAATCGACCACGCACTTTGAAAGTCTTCGAGACGGCATCCAGTGTTTGCATGAAACTGATAGGCAAGTTTTGCTGGTCGTTTCGTTATAATCAAAGCTATGCAACCATACAATACCGAAATGTCTCCAACTTGGAAACATACCCTTTCTTTTCTATGAGAGAGGGGGGGGGGAAGAGAAAGACAGGGAGAGGGAGAGAGATTTCTGACACAATTAATTTGGCATCCTGTCGTAGGCGTTCAGAATACGCTGTGTATATCACTGCAAAAGGGTAACCCTCCCTGCAAAATCGGGTGTCATGAGTATGATACTTAATTGCCTCTGATGATGAGGCTCAAGCTCACGGAAAACCAGAAAGAGTATTTCTTCATAGTCATTACTCATTTCGGGTCCACTCTGACCTGATATGTTAGTACCTCTTCGGATCTCATCTATGGATTAAACAGATCTGTTTGCAATTATTCTTATCAAAAAGGAAAACATGAGATCATACGAAATTATTTTGAATTAATTATAGTGAAACAATAATTGAGTACTTAGGATTATTAATAGTTAGAATTATATAAGTGGATGAAAATTAATTATTATTGTTAAATATAAATAATTGATTGAAACCAAACAAATTTTAACAAAATATGAGTATTAGATAGGAATACAAAATCTAAATACAAACTTACAATGAAGGCGTTTTCCAAACTTCTTGTCATAAATAAATCTAGACAGTTTGACATATTGTTAGAATCAATCAAATCAATCAAGAACAACCACAGTGTATTGTATATCAAACAACCTACACTGTTAGACATTTTTTCTTAGAATACACAACTTTAACTCTCATTAGATAACGTTTTTTTAACACATCTAATACGAAGGACCTATTTGAAAATGTCGACATGGATGACATTATTTCCTTCTTGAAAGAAATAGAATTATACCAAAAATTGCAGATGTAAATATGTTCAATGTCATTGAAATGAATTATTAGAAAACAAACCCAGACAATATTGACATTTTGTCAAAACGAAGTAAAATTCTAAAGAAACAAAATCTAAATATATATACAAATGCCCAATGTATTGGTACCTAAATTCAAACCGTAAAATAACCACTGATTGAAATGCTGAATTGACCCTGGGTTGACTTGATGTCAAAATCAATCAATCAATCAACAAATTGGTGAGCTGGGCTCATTTATGGGCGATCCTGCAGTTCCTCCTGACTGCATTTAAATATACGTTTTCTTTTTTTGGTTTTGTTATCTTTTGATTCTTATTTGTTACTTTAATTACATATCAACCTTCGCGTTTTTTATGCAAAAGCTATCCTCGAAGAAGAACAGCAGTGATACTATTTAACCTTTATCTAGGGGAATAAAGGCGATGTATACCTTTTAAATATTCCGGATTTCTGATTGCTTGCATTGATGGATAGATAGTGTCTGAAATATTGGTGTAAAATCATTTCACTTGTTTTTGAACATCGTTTGAAACACACCGTAAAACACAAAGCTCGTAATCAAATACTCCATTTATTATATTCGTTAAGTAAATATAATTATTTACAATAGTTCAGCAAATATAACTAAATTATCATTGCTAAAAGGTTTATATTTTATATGTCGTCTCAAAAATGTTTGTCAAGCACGAACAGAAATTGTTTTTTTTTAAAACTTTGGGAGTCTACTCAATTCATTATCAGCTTCACAAATGTATTTGTTTGAATAACTTTTAAATAAATGTTTTAATCGCGTAACCTAAAGGTCATTGAGTTATGAAGATTTTCCTTTAGGAAGCTGTCTGGATTGGCATAAAACAAGAATCAGTCGGTATCCAGTGAGAATCATACTCTTAACTGTTAAACAAGTCAAAGAGTTCATTCAGTTATAACGAGAAATAAACAGAAAAGTGTTCAGTTATTTCAAGAATTGGGCAAATATAAGTATCTCGTTCCATCTAACATATTTCGAAAAAGTTCAGTCACAAACATTGACTCCTGTGTCGACTGATTTATTTTATAAATTTGTTTTGTTATACATTTTTTATGTTCAAGGTATATTCCTTTCAGGATTCTATCCTGACGCTTTAAAGTCTTCCCTGGTTTACCAGCATGTTTTCCGTTTTAGAAGCACTATTTCTTTTACTTTTGTATCTGTTTTTAGACGGAGCCGACAGGGAAATTAGCAAGCGCATGCGATCATCGGTGAATCTGATGTCCGGCTGTGTGACCAACAATAATATAACTCCCAAGGTAGGTAAGAGAAACAGTTCCCCACGAAAATTGTGCATTTTTAACAAAAGAATCACTCAGAGCGTAAATAACAGAACAAGATACGAGTTAAATTTCGGGACCAGCAAACAAAACTATCTCCACTTGCTACAATTTCCAAAAAAGAATAGATCATTCTTTTACCGACTCGAAAATATGGCAACCTGTTTTGAGATCAGTCTAGATGGAGGTTTCAATATCAGTAATAAATGCCCTGTAGACAGGGCTTAGAATAGGCTCGTTGAGTAGCTCTGCAGAGAGATAAGACGATTTGCTGAAAAAACGACTGTCCTGAGTTTAACACTAAACTGCATGATTCTGAGGCTCATATTCGGGATATTTGGGGATTGCTGAATCCCCCTTCATTGCCATTGCATCCATTTTCTCTCTGATTAAGCGAAGTTACACCTATTAGGGTCCTTTCAAAGAGTCAAATGAATCTACTTGCCCGTTACTCAAAAATACTCTTCAAAAACAATTACACAAAAATAAAAATGAATGCGATTCTCTGACCTCTCGCATCAAATAATCTTGGACTGGCTAATATTTTGTTAAAGTGAATCAATCACTATATCAATCAATTATAAAGTGATTGGTATTTTTCTGTGACCACGTGACGGCATTTTCCTTTTCTATTAATAAATCATTGGTATTTCTTCGTCTTTGAATCTGGCAACGTTTTAACAGCCGGCAACATCAACATTAACAGTTGATTGAAATTTTTACATTCAAATATTATATCAAATGAACATAGATTTTTAACTCATAATCGCAGTAATTCAATCGTGTGCAAGCAAATAATATTTTGCTCTGCTGTCAGGAAAATACACCGACTACACTTTTACAGAGGGTTAAGACACCCTCGACTTGTCTGATGAGTATGACATCTAATCTGACCTGATATGGAAGCACCTGTTAGGGCCCCCATCAATGAGTCAAATAAAAAAAATCCAATCATTAACTAAACTTGAGACTATTTAACTGAGCGTTAACAAATATATTAATGTTGAATTACGTAGGAATACGTGATAAATAGAAATATTCATCTTCAATAGGAATGATGGAAACTTTTTAAATGTGTGCAAAAAAAATCCATATTGAATTAATATCATCAGATAACAATATTGAAATAATTTAACTGTGAGCAAACAAATAATTAATGTTAAATAGAATACTTCGAGTCGGTTAACAATTCTTGAAAGCTTTTAACTGTATGTAAACTCATGAGTTTTAGCTTCGTTCACAAATTGTGTTACTATTCGTTTACAAATCATATATATATATATATATATATATATATATATATATATATATATATATATTCTCATCCACAGACAGATCTGTTTCGTTCTATCAGAACACTTCAGTGTGGCTAGACAGGGTAGATTCTCGAAGCTGGGATCGAAACCTGGCTGACTGAAACGCCAATCCAACATTCTACCACGAGGAAACTAGCGCAAGCGAAGGAAATTTAAACGGTTATGATTCACAATTGTTTTTTTGTTTGTATTCATATGAAGAGCCTTGCATTACGCTAATGGCAACACATTTACTTCACTCGCTAGAGAGTTCAACCCTATGGGGTTAGAGGAGCATAAATACATTGTCATCCACAGACAGATATGTTTCGTTCTATCAGAACTTTTCAGTGTGGCTAGACAGGCTAGATTTCCGAAGCTGGGATCGAAATCCCGGTTGACTCAAACGCCAATCCATGATTTTACCCTCAGCCACGAGGAAACCAGATCAAGCGAAGGAAATTTCAACGGTTATGAATCACAATTGTTTTTGGTTTGTTTACATATATCAGCTTAACGGCTAACGAGAGCTCGATTCCTATGAAGAGCCTTGCATTACGCTATTGGCAACAAATTTACTTCCCTTTGCTAGGGGAGCATATATATATTATCATCCACAGACAGATCTGTTTCGTTCTATCAGAACTCTTCAGTGTGTGTGTGTGTGTGTGTGTGCATATATCAACAGGATATGACATTAAATAACCAACAATCGTGGAGCGTCGAATCAACCGAAAAGGACATCGAAACGAGGTTAACGAAAGCATGGACAGCTATCAATAGGCTATCGATTATATGGAAATCAGACCTAACCGATAAAATGAAACGCAGTTTCTTCCAGGCAGCGGTCACATCGATACTGCTATATGGATGCACTACATGGACGCTAACAAAACGACTGGAGAAGAAGCTAGATGGCAATTACAGAAGAATGCTGCGTGCAATCCTGAACAAGTCCTGGCAGCAACACCCCACAAGACACCAACTGTACGGCCACCTACCCCCTATCACGAAAACTATCCAAGTTAGACGAACCAGACATGCAGGACACTGCTGGAGAAGCAGAGATGAACTCATAAGAGATGTACTCCTATGGATCCCCACACATGGCCGCGCAAAAGCAGGACGACCAGCTCGAACGTACATTCAGCAGCTATGTGAGGATACAGGATGTTGTCCTGAAGACCTACCTAGGGCGATGAACGATAGGGAGGAGTGGCGAGAGAGGGTCAGGGATATCCGTGCTACCAGCGCGATATGATGATGATATCTAAACCAAACTAAACGAAATTCTTTATAGTTATTTAACTAACCTAATATTTTCGATGTGTCTAAAAGTGTTCGAAATAATTTACATATTAATAATGTAACATGCGTTGCTGAAAACAGAGCAGAAATGAATCTGACTTTTGATTCTTTGCATATTGTAAACTTTATATTAAGAAAAATATTTCTTTTATTTGTTGTGAAATTGTCAGATAGTAACTCGTCAAAAAATAAATATATATAAATGGAAGCATTTTGATATCAAACTTTTAGCTTATGTCTTCTTTGGCGAGTTGAAGTTCCAATTTTTGACAAATATAGATTTTAAGAAATTTTATGAGGGAACGAATTTTTGACTGATAAACAATATTTTATTCAAGAAGAGCAAAAGAAATATATAACACAGAATGCACTCTAAAAAACAAAAACAAAAAAATAATGAATGACTCAAAAAAGAAATTTTTACTTTTAAGCAATTTTTTAATATTTTTTGATCACAGATATGACTAAAAAGAAAGATAAACTAATATCGATGATTTGATTTTACGTGATGAGAATGGTTAATCGATTATGTAGCGAAAATGATCCCGAGAGTAAAACAAGAAGGACTGTGTTTATCAAATATTTTCTTGGGTGATTCAGTTGTGACAATTATAGAATGGCTACAGAAAATATTATTTTATTTCTTGTATGTAAATTTCCGGCTAAAAGAGCGAGTAGTTTTAGTTGCCATGTCTATAGAGTATCTGATATTTTCTTCTTCGCTTAAACTGCGTCCTACATTTGAAAATTGCTCTTTTTATACTGGAACACCGATCGTTCGGAGTGAGAGCAGCTAAACTAAAGCAATAAACCTAATATTTTGAGCTGAGTGTTCGTTTATAATATCATAAATCATTACTAAGTATTATAATACTATATGCCTTTCGCACAGTCTTTCTGGTTACGCGATATTTTAATTTACAAAAGGAGCCCAATAATCCGCTAAATATCGTAAAACTAATGTCTTTCCCAGAGTATAATTTATTATACATCATAATCCACATTATAGCTAACAACAAAACTATATATGAAATATAAAAGACAAAATATACACACACACACACACACACACACACACACACACACACACTGAAAAAACACATATAAAATAAATATATTTATGTTTAGTGTAAATTGAGGTATACAAATAAACCTGGCAAATAAGTCAACCTCAATATTTTTATCTAATAATTCTGGATCTGACTTATATCTGTTTTATAGGTCAACTTCCAACCATACAAAGAGTTAATATGGCATTTAGGTTTTGTGCTTACAGTCAGTACTTCAGATATTGGAAACCGATGTGATATAGTATTAATATGATATATAATTTGTATTGCCGTTTTATTATTTTATCAAACTCAGTGTTAATTTGCTAAATATGTTCACGAAAAACGAATTTAAGTCTGCAGGAGTATCGATATGTGATGTAAATTAATTGTCATGACTGCTTTTCCATTGGTTGAAGACTCTGTTCTAATAGTTTCGTTTTTGACTAGGAATATAAGTCAAAGCCTACTTTTGTAGATACTTTTCAGGTTTAAAAGCTTGTCTTGGACGCCGTAATTTATGGCATACATGATACTACTACATGGATGCACTACATGGACTCTAACAAAACGGCTGGAGAAGAAGCTAGACGGCAATCACACAAGAATGCTGCGAGCATCTAGAACAAGTCCTGGCGGCAACACCCCACAAGACACCAACTGAACGGCCACCTGCCTCCTATCACAAAAACTATTCAAGTTAGACGAACAAGACGTGCAGGACACTGCTGGAGAAGCAGGGACGAACTCATAAGTGATGTACTCTTATGGACCCCCACACATGGCCGTGCAAAAGCAGGACGACCAGCATGAACATACATTCAGCAACTATGTGAGGATACGGGATGTTGTGCAGAAGACCTGCCTGAGGCGATGAACGATAGGGAAAAGTGGTGAGAGAGGGTCAGGGATATCCGTGCTACCATCAGGACATAATGATGATTATATATATATATATATATATATCTACACACACACACACATATATATATACATAAGCAATTTATGTATGCCATGAATAAATACTATTTCTAAACTTCTTGTTTTTTTAAACAAAAAAAAATATATATATATATATATAAACACACACACACACACACACTCACACGCGCGCGCACACACACACACACACTCACATATATATATATATATATATATAGATAGATATATATATACGAGGATCATTAAATAAGTTTCAAGACTTTTTTCGTATGGGCACTTTTATTGATAGTTCACACATGAAAATCTAGTCCCCTTCGAAGTAATCTCCTCCGGCTGCAATGCACTTGTTGTACCGTTCAAATAACTTTTAGAAAGTCCTCTTGTGTGAGCAGGTCAATGACCTTCATCACAGCCTCTTTCCTATCCTCAATTGTCTCATAACAAAAGCCTCTGAGCTTAGGGAATAACCAAAAGTTACAGGGAACAAGGTCTGGACTATAGGGACGTTGAGGAACTGTCCTGATGCCCATCTTGGTCAAATAGTCTGTGACAAGGATGGAGTTGTGGACTGATGTATTGTCCTGGTGGAAATGCTACAGACCCGATTTGAAGAGCACTGGCCTCTTTCGACGGAATCTCTTTCTGAACTACCTTAAAACCTCAACATAGTAACCCTAAACCTAACCCTTTGGCCAATAAACTCTGGTGTATTGACTTCCTTACTCCCCCCACACCTCTCATCATCCCTCACAGACTCCCTGCCTTCCTTGAATATCTTATGCCACTCAAAAACTGATGCTCGATCCATGCAATATGGTCCAAAAGTAGTCTGACGAATTCCATACGTTTCTGTGGCATTTTTTATTGCATAGGATTCTTCTAAAGTGTCCTTACGTCCAGATTGCGTTTTTGAAATTCACCAACTGTGACAATCTGGCTTTAGTAGGGTGTATTCCAATTGTTGCTGTAGCTGTTGATTAAAACCTGAAATCATAAAAGTTGGCCAATCATCTCATAAGATGTATAGCAATAACATACTGAATTTTAAAGAGTCTTCGACAATTTTAAATGCCTGTACAAAAAAAAAAGTCCGGAAACTTATTGAATTCCCCACGTGTATATATATATATATATATATATATATATATATATACAGAAATACACATATATATATATGTGTGTGTGTCTGTAAATATGTGTTACCTTCTCACAAAATGAGATCGCTAATTTTTTGTCACTTTTCAATATTTGATTTGTAAACTGTCAGAAGGTTTTACTCAGCACAACTCATTGATTGGTACGGTACAACTGTATTTTTCTTTTCAACGAACTGATTTGTTTAAATTTTGCAACAGCAACACAGTGACGGTTTTGCAAACCTTTCAATACATGAGTCGAATCTTGTTGAAATACTCGATAACTCTCGCACAGGAATTGTCCTAAAATAGGTTACCAGCAGGACTCAAGACTTCCTTGTCGGTCAATCCATTCACGTGAGAACACGCACTGACTTCAATACGCTGTGTTCAGACAACCTGACAAGGTCAATTCGAAGTCATGCCAAAGTAGCTGAAGACTTCTTTATTGATTACGCATCTTTGCGATTTAAAATTACATCCTCACAAAATCAAGTATTTCCGAGAATTAACAGGAGACAAAGAAGAAAGAATATTATTTTGTTATAAATTATTTGACAAGTAGAATGAAATTTCAAGTATTTGTTTTTTAACCTCAAATAAGACGCACTTATACCAAAATCCGTTTATGAACAATGAACATTGCAGTGTGAAAACAGCTGCATCAATGTACGTTAGAAAGTGCTTAACAGAACAAAAGCAATTATTTTCCTTTGCTATAGAGATATAATAAAGTGGTTTGGCCATTCTCTTTTGCTTTAAATTTTACCGTGAGACAATCCACTTCTAAATATTTTGGATAGGTTCCTCATAAGATTATTTTTAATGCAATGTGTACACTCTGTTATTCATTAACGTTTTCATAACCCGACTTTACAGACAGATCCTACAAATAATTTCTCTATGCGATTTACCTTATAGATACTAGATAAACATTAAAAATTAAAGATGTAGAAGCTATTAAAAGTTTATGAAATTTTGAAAATTCTTTTAATACATGTTTACACACACGTACACCCACCCACACACACACATATAGATATATATATATATATAATATATACACACACACACATATATATATATACTACACACACACGCACACATACACGCACACACACATATATATATAATATATATACACACGCACACATACATACACACACGTATATATATATAATAAACACACACACATATATATATATATAATATATATACACACGGACACATACACACACACACATATATATATATATAAAACACACACACACACACATGTATATATATATATATATATATGCGTCTGTGGTTTTGTGTGTATGGTAGTAGACGAATGCGAACTTTCAGATCAATACTCTTGAGAAAGGCATGAACTTCCTCATTTCTTAAGCTAGTAGTTAATTAGTACCACTACTGTTCTTCAACAAGAATGGTTTTGGCATGAAATAACCCATTCATCAGAAGTATTTAAAGTTTTTGGGTATGGTGTTTGGAATGAGTCAGATTCTTTGATTTTTCAAAAGAAGCACACTAACACACATTATAAGGCCACTTTTTAAAAATATAGACATCATTATCGAAAGTGAAAAGTCATTATTAAATAAGTATTTTCTGTATCTCTATGAAGCAGGTTTTGATATTGCTTTGTCTTTTAATGGAAAAAAGTTTTAACATTTGTCGAAAGAATTATTGAATGTTAGTGGATTTCATGTGAAAACTCTACAAAAGTTTACTTTTTATGACACTGATATTTTACTTTATATATATATATTTTGTATGCTGATAATAGATATTATAAAATACACGTATGTTTGGTTAAGAAGAAAATTAATATTCTTCAAGTATTTGTTAGGAATGTACGTATGTACAAAGGACAGTCCTACAAACGACTTAGAGGTATTACTCAATACATTCGACCTACAGTTCAACAATTCTCTCTAGGATAGATCTTTATTTACTAAGCTTTTTGCTTAGATGTAGCACAAGGCCGCAGGAATGGGGTACCCAATGAGAATCGAACTCACTCGTGTAGGTTTACTAGGCTACCTTGCTAACCATTACACCACCCGAGGTGCCCCTCTCTCTAGGATTGATAGCTTGGGGGATACTTTCGATTTACTTGCAAAAACAAGTCAGACTAATAATGATTGACAATGCTTTATTTTTTTTTTAAATAAGAAATGTTACTAATGCTACCAGTGTTAACTCCTTGGAAGTTAATTAACTGTAAAATTGATCGTTATTCATTCCTTCATACGTAATACTCTAACTCTTCCATACTATGTCAGTTATTAAACCGGATTAAGCTGTTTAGTACGAAGAGTATTTCTACCCAAGACCGGTTCCTGTACCAAGACCCCAGTCTTCTAAAACGTTTATCTCTAGCAAGTATTAGAAAAGACTCATCCTATTTTTAAGTATATTAAAGTGAAACACAAACAACCTCAGTTTGTTTTCTCTTCTTTGTTTAATATCAATGCTATCGTTTTTGAAAAAAACATTAGTTGTACTATTTAACCCATGGTAGGAGGAATACATTTTTTCTATTAGTATTAGCCCGAATGTAAACATAATGGCATGACTGAAGTTTGAACTTACTACGATGTCACAGTCGAGAACGTTTGCCACGTAAGAGCTTCATCTTGAGTTTAAAATTGGCGAGTCGAGTCGATTTACTACGTTCATGATCTTTACGGCAAAGCAGTTAGCAGAGTGTTCTAGCAATAATCTTTTTATATCTTCGCTGAAATATTACAATATACGAAGGAGAGTGAGAAATTTTTGTTCCAACAAAGAAGTGAATTACCAAACGCAATGGATGTCACATGCTAAAACACATGCTGATCCTGAAGTTCAATATACTTCCAATTTCGCACATTGCATGACAAGTTTCTTAAACCTTTCCCCCCAAAATTCGATGAATATCTATATAAAAGAGAGTCGCGTGCTTTTTTTCGCTTTCACCATATATATATATAGAGAGAGAGAGAGACAGACAGACAGACATCGTGAAAGGACTTTATCTGAACTTTTTATTTACGAAACTTTTATTTACTTCACTTGTTTAATCTGGGGCACAAGCTTAAGCTACCAGCAATTCCTAAATGGTCACCGTTTCTGAAATGAACGTGATAATCGTTGCTTAAGTTCGGAGACCGCCTGGAACATCTACTTTACAGATATTTTTAATTCTTTTGTTGACATTTAGAAATTGATATTTAGGTAATTAATTAGTTGCAAATATTTTTTAAATCTATATTGCAGTCGCATCCCTTACATAAGTCATGTTTATACGTGTACACACACATAAATAGTTACTTGCATACATATATACCATTATATATATATATATATATATATATATATATATATATAGGGGGGTGTATGTGTGTATGTATGTAATACGACAATGTGAACACAGAGTCAACGGTGCTTAGTAAAAGTTTCTCGTCTATGTAATCATCAGTCAAAGTCCACCTATTCATATGCCGTCAAATAAACTAAAATAAATCAAATTCCGATAGCAGGGCCCAGAATATGCAACCGCAGGAAAGGATTAAAACCATCGAAAAAGTGAGGGGTCCTTGGTATAACAATAAATTACATCCAGTGTTGAAACTGTAGTTTTGGTGCTGTAGTGAGTCTAGAGCACTCCTTCATTGGCATTACTTCCAGGTCCACTCGGACATTTATCGATAATCTGGAGTGCCCCTTCATTGACATTATAGGGACATTTATCGATAGTACTTGTTAGGCTCCTAGAGAGTCAAACAGATCCGTTTGAAGATTATTAATTTCGGATTGGAAAAACGTAAAATCATATAAGTGAGTGCAGAAAAATATCTATTATAAGTTATAAATAGTTACGTGAAACCATACATGAATATAGATTATTAACATCAGATAGGAATACTCGATATCTTTTTTTTTTTAAATAAATCTTATGATAAAAAAGCAATGAAACTTATAGTTATGGATTAATCAAAAATAATTAGCAATATAAATATAAATGTATAATGTACGCGATTTTCGTACAGCCATGAAATAAGTTTTGTTGATATGCAGTTAAAATCGATCAATTAATTGATCAATCAATTAATCGACCTGTCAATCGAATATGGTTATGGTCATTAAAATCGGAGTTTATGCAATGAATATTGTAATACATTTTCTTCTATTTTCAATGGAATCCCATTCCGTGTATAAAAACAAAATATCTCCTCAATCTTGGTTTGGTTTGGTTTCTTTGTTTAATGGCATATCAACCTTTGCAGGTTATTTAATGCCAAAGGCATTCTCCTAGAACAGTAGTGGTACTATTTAACCCATAGCTGGGTCCTCAATCTTCAATCGCTGCAGATAATAGGAGAGGGCACAGAAGATATCAAGACAATAACGATTATAAAATGTTTATTGAACTCCATTATGAAGTGTTAATAAAAAACTGAGAAAGTATCGGCCTCGTGTATTTGACTGGGGGTTGAAGACGTTAGACAACCTGTACGTTTTATGGCTGTACATCATTCCGTAACGCAGTGGCTATCACAATAAGCTAATTTGGGAGGTGTCCGTGGTGTAATGGTTATCGTCGTAGGAAATGGACACGTCGACACGAGTTCAAAACCTGGACGAGACTGATTGCATTTCACATAGCACTTATACCCTCGGGAAAGGCATGACTCCAATTATTCTCCCTCCAGCTATGGGTAAGTAGAAGGACAGACTTGGTTCTTCAGCCTTGGTGAGGCAACTAGTCTAGGAGAAGGAAAACTCTGAATTAAAACCTGTTAAACTCCGCTTAAAAAATTGACTTTGTGTCATATCCTGCCCGAGCAGAGGGGTTGGTAAATATGATCACAGTAAGCCAATTTGAAATCCAGTGGAACTACTGCGTTTACTTTCGGAGTAATTCTCTTGGGAACGGTATAAAATCCCTTATTTCTTCAGGAATCGGTTATTTAGTACAACTACTTTTCTTCAAGAAGAATGGTTTTAGCTTAAGATAACCCTCAAAGGTCTATATGCCATAAAAACAGAGAAAGAAACCAAACCAGTTCATTCGTTTCTTGGTAGGGCCAAGAAATTTTCGATAGTTTCTCTTAATAATGGAAGTGACAAAGTAGAAAGAAAAAATCTAAATGATCAGATATGTGCAAATTTCTCAGCGGATATTTTCTAATCTAGAATCTAATTAGACGATAGAAATCTGTATTTTAATAAAAGATAATTGAAACCTTTTCTTTTTTTCACACGGATTATGATTATTTGAATATAAGATATAGTTGAGTCATCTGTTTATCTCTTCGAAGATTAATTATTAATGAATAAAAGTTCAAGAAAGAAAGCTAAAATCCTTATTAACATAATATGCATGATTTGAATTTAAACAACGTCTTTAAAATTATATTACTGTATTATCTGCCGTGTTAATAGACGGTAAAATATACAAAGAAACCATGAAGAAACAAGAGGACAAATATAGGAATCATAAACTATATTTTTTTTTGTTTTAAATTTATATTAGGGTAAAAGAAGAAATCGGCATATTTTGTATGGCGTGTATACCTTTGATATCTTTTTTTTTTTTTAATAATAAGGGCTTTTTAAACCAAAAATATTAGGATATTTTTATGTTGCCGAATCACAAATATGCATTGATGTTATATTTCACAAAGTACAAAGTAATCCGTTGTATCCTAAGAGACAAAAACTTTATTTCTAACCGCATTTTTCATACAGAAATCAGACGTGAAACACGAAAGAAAAATAATTTAAAAGAATTACTTGCATCAGAGAAACACTAAGAGTATCATGCGTGCGTGACGAACGAAAAAAAAAAAAAACACTTCGATTTCTTCACCCTGCTCGTCCCCTCGCCCTCAAGGGCTCTGATATTCAACCGACTTTTTCTGCATCTGAACTCTGAACCGACCAAACTGCCTAAAACTTAATTTAAAATATTCGCTAATATAATAATCTCTAAATTATTCCTTTCACTAACACGTGTCTTTAAATTTTATGTGTGAGGTCACCCTCTAAATGTTACATAGCCATACATGATTACGTGAAATGAATATAGAATCCTATTTACCCAACCCCTCCGCTCGGGCAGGATATTACACAAGGTCAATTTTTAAGCGGAGTTGAACAGGTTTTGAATTCAGAGTTTTCCTTCTCCTAGACTTGTTGCCTCACCAAGGCTGAAGAAATCAGCCTGCCCTACTATTTACCCATAGCTGGAGGGAGAATAATTGGATTCATACCTTTCCCAAGGGTATTAAATGCTATGTGAAATGCAATCAGCCTCGTCCAGGATTTGAACTCGTGTCGCCGTGTCCATTTCCTACGACGATACCCATTACACCACGGGCACATTGAATGTTCATAACTCATATATAGATAACATAGGAATCCCGAAACACAAAAAACACTTACGACTTCTTAGTTCAGGTACGAAACTTTTTATTACCTTTTTGAGATTAAAGGTTTTTCGACACGAGGAGGGAGAGACAATCTTTCTATGCTGACGTTTTCATCTGCCCCAAACCACGTGTGGCATTCGACGCAAGACCTCGGAGAGCTCCTAAAGTCAACTGTCCTCTTCCGAGGCAGGAACTCAACTCTTTTATTCAGAGGCTGGAACTCAACTCTGACTTTTCTCAAATCTCAGCCCACGCTTCCGGTGCATGACGTCACTCACATCCCCCTGGGTCCATTTCTATCTGGGATTTTTATTTTGACATCTCTGAATGACACATCCTCTCCGCACGCGCGTGAACACCTGCGCTCATGTTGCACCTAACTAACCCATACGCTAAGCGAAAGGTTCTCAGCCTAACTAAACCAAAAGGCAAGATATATAAAACGAAATCCCTCAGCCATTATATTACATAAAGTCATCCGGCATGTAATCTATTTTGTTTATTTTTCAATATCCGGCTTACTCATTATATTAGGATTGCTTAGACAGAAAGAAAACGGCACTCTGTAATTGTCAGTTTGTCGCTTATGAGATCATTGAACCGAGTGCCGATCCTCGCATTTTATGTGTTTTTTTTTAATTATATATATATGTGTGTATGTCATCGTGTCAACTGACCGACAGTTTCATAGCATCACAACTATTCAACCGAGATCGAAACTTGGCTGACTTTACCACAGTCGGACATCTTATCTTGGAACCACCAACATTCGAAGCCTAAACGAAGCATTTTTTTACATACAACTTTTTTAAATATACGTTATCGGTTACCAGGGTGCTCAATCAATAAGAGGTATGCCTTTCAGTGTAAATGTTAGCTGGCAAATTCACAACTCGAGTGTTCAACTCACTGTGGTGGGAGCATAGATATTGTCATTGACAGACAGACTTGATTCGTTGTATCACAATACTTCAGTGTGGCTAGACATGCAAAATGCTTCAAACCGATATTGAAACCCGGATGACTTTATATCAGTCGGATATCTTACTCAAGTGTCAGCGAAGAAAATCTTTGCATATACGTTATCGGCTAATATATCGGCACATATATATCAGATTGAGATTGCCTTGAGTATTTAGGAAGATGAAGAATAATACTGGAGCTTGAAACAAATCGATTTTAAAGGGGTAAATTTCCTGATGCAGATTGATAGATGTTTGTCCCTGTCTTGTGTTAGTACACATTTACTTTTTTCTAGAAAGTTAAGTACTAATCAATTTATATCATAAGGGTTTTCGGACTATTGTCTTCATCTTTATTGTGGATTAAATAAAGGGCGTAGTTCGATGTTCCGTGAAGGTTCCCGAGTGCGACAAACACCTGAAGAAGGCCGGGGGACATATTGACCGAAACGTTGTCGAAATAACAATAAAGATGAAGACAATAGTCCGAAAACCCTTAATGATAATAATTAATGTAATTATCAAATAAATTATGTAAAAATAATGAATATTCTAATTAGATATAGGTTTGTTTTCATAGTTTTCAGTTTCAAAAAGTAATAAAAAAATAATCGATAACACTTTGCGCAACCATTTTGGCTGTTGCCAATTCAGAGAACTCATATGCATAGCACTTTCTTTTAAAAGGTTTTTCGGTGAAAGGTTGTATTAATACAGCACAAATAACAAAATGTGGCGCCGAATCTTGGACAATTAACACTGGCATTTATTTTTATATCTGTTAAGCCTCCTTGGGAACTCTTCTTTTTACTATCTTTTCATATCAATCATTAAAAAAAAAACATTAATAGAGAATCTTCGCCCTGAACATATATAATGTTAAAATTATCTATAAATAGATCAGATGTTGTAAACTAACTCATCTATTACTCCCCCAAAATTCCGACTGATATTCTTTTTCTTTCCATTTTATCTGAAATATTCCAAATTAATCTTGATATTCTCTACACTATTGCTAGTTCAATCTGATTAGGCAATTTATTCCAAAAATCTATTAATCTAGTGGCAAAAAATCGATTTGGTTTGGAGACTTTGTTCTGAAAATCTGCCTTGACTGTGAATTTCCAGTTCGAAGAGAAATATTAAGTATTAATTAGAAATACCATAACTTTTTTGAAAGTTGCAATTACATTACATCTGAGTCTTTTTTTCTTAGTAAATTATTCAATTATAATTGCTGTAACTGTAATAGTTTACTTTTTAAAAATTATTTTTGTTACTCTTCTTAGTGCGTGCTTCGATCTTAATATTAAATTGCCTGATCATTGTCAACAGATGACTGAAATATAGACTGAGATCCTAAAGTCTAGAAAAGCTAATGCTCATAAAGACACGTAACTTGTGCTACTTTTTAGAAAAGAAACTATTTGAAAAAAAAAAACATAAGCTCTTGCAAAAATGGTGCACGACAGTCGCTCTATATAACATCTACCTGATGGCAGAACGTGTATGATGTGATACGGAAACTGCATATCATCTACACAATATTTAAAAAATGTTCATTTTGGAGATGGTTTATAGAAGAACTGTAATAGCTGCTCGTAAAAGAGCAAGCTTGATGTTGCAATACTGCAAAGTATCATATTACTAATTCCTTCAAAGATACATTTTATCTCATTCTGATGATCACTCACAGAAATCACATTGCGAGTTCATGGATGAGAATTACCAATTCCATCTTCATCAGGGAATATACAATACGAAACATCATTACCATTCTTCCACGCCAGGCGAGAATTGACCTTCCCACTATTGAAAATGTGTGTGAAAATAAAATGTGGATTCCCCATGGGGGTCAAACAATTGAAGAATTGGCTCATGAATTTCGAGTATAATGGCGAAATATTTCCATGATGAAAATCAAAAGATGAATTGCCATGCGTGAGGAGACATTTTGAAAGTGTATATAATAGTGACTTTTCAAAAGACTCTTATCAACTTCAGGTAGAACAGGTTCAAAAGAAGGCAAAAAGCTTTTTTGATAATTGCATAAAAGCATTAAAATAATAATGAAAAAACATTTTCAATGTCACAGATATTAACTGAAACAATTGTATTAACAAGGCAATTTAAAGAGGAGGAAAAACTGATAAAACTCATCTTTTAATTGGATATATATATATATATATATATATATATATATATATTGTCATCCAGGGACAAACGGTTTCGTTGTATCACAACACTTCAGTGAAGCTAGACACGTACAACGCTTGAGGCGGGGATCGAAACCCGCCCAACTTTTCGTTAGACGTTGTATTAGACCGCTCGGCCAACAAGCATAACGCGTCGGCATAGGGAATTATAAGGATTTATGTAGCAGCAGCGCTCGTTTGTTTTCATTTTATACCTTACCGGAAACCAGAGTGCTCAATTCGTTCCAAGAGCTTTGCATTATGCGAGCAAAAGCCGAAAATTCCTTCGTCAGAGTGCTCAACCCCAATGGGGAAGCGTATATATTGTCATCCACGGACAGACTGTTTCATTGTATCCCAACTCTTCAGTGTGGCTAAACACGTAGGACGCTTGAAGCTGGGATCGAAACCCGCCCAACTTCACATTAGACTTAGTAACATAATATAACAGTGTTGGTTGTCACAAAATCCCTTTGTGGGTTTGTGTCGAACTAAGTGCACTATAATATGGAGAGTGTTCAATATCAAGGATAGAGCATAATTATATCATCATCATCATCATCATATCGTGCTGGCAGCACGGATATCCCTGACCCTCTCTCGCCACTCCTCCCTATCGTTCATCGCCCTAGGCAAGTCTTCAGGACAACAACCTGTATCCTCACATAGCTGCTGAATGTACGTTCGTGCTGGTCGTCCTGCTTTTGCGCGGCCGTGTGTGGGGATCCATAAGAGTACATCTCTTATGAGTTCATCTCTGCTTCTCCAGCAATGTCCTGCATGTCTGGTTCGCCTAACTTGAATAGTTTTCGTGATAGGGGGCAGGTGGCCGTACAGTTGGTGTCTTGTGGGGTGTTGCTGCCAGGACTTGTTCAGGATTGCACGCAGCATTCTTGTGTAATTGCCATCTAGTTTCTTCTCCAGCCGTTTTGTTAGCGTCGATGTAGTGCAGCCATATAGCAGTATCGATGTGACCGCTGCCTGGAAGAAACTGCGTTTCATTTTATCGGTTAGGTCTGATTTCCATATAGTCGATAGCCTATTGATAGCTGTCCATGCTTTCGTTAACCTCGTTTCGATGTCCTTTTCGGTTGATTCGACGCTGCTTCCTAGGTACGTGAATTTGTCTACTAGTTTAAGAGGGGTTCCTTCTAGAGTAGAGATGTCCCCCGTTTGGTTATAGCACATATATTCCGTTTTGTGTGCATTAATATGGAGGCCTATGCTTGCTGCTGCTCGTTCCAAACTATGCAGAAGTGTTTCGGCTTGGTCAGGTGTATTTGCCAGTATCGCTATGTCATCGGCTTAGTCGGCGTCGGTAATTGTTGTTGCGGGGTATCTTCTGCTTCTTTTCTTCGTCAGTTCCAAGCCATTCTCTTTGATTTTGTCAATCGATGTTCTAAGTACGTAGTCTAGACAAATGATAAAGAGATACGGAGCCAGCGTGTCCCCTTGTAGTACTCCTGCTACAATGTCGAAGTATTCTGTGTCTTCATCTGGTGATCGTACTTTTACTTTAGTGTTTCTATAGAGAATCGTTATTGCCGCTACGGTTTCTTTAGGTATGCCGTACGCTAGTAGGATTTGTTCCATCTTTCCTCTGTGAATGGAGTCGAAAGCCTTGGTAAAGTCGACAAATATTAATGTCGCTTGTAGGTTCTTTGCCCGTACACCTTCAAGGATTCTGCGGATGGTTAATATTTGTGAGGTCGTAGATCTATTTCTTCGGAAGCCATTTTGGTTTTTTCTAAGTATGTTGTCGATTTTGGGTTCTATTCGGTTTCGTAGTAGGGCATTGTAGATTTTGGCAGCTATGGATGTAAGTGTTATGCCTCGGTAGTTTTTGGCTAATCCGAGGTCCCCCTTTTTAGGGAAGGGGAGTATGCATCCCTTCGTCCATCTATCTATCGGATTTTGATTGTATACTGCGTTGCAGTGTCGGAGCAGTATGTCGTCGAATTGTCTGGTCTTCCATACTTCCGGGGGAATTTCGTCCAGTCCTGCAGCTTTCCTATTTTTAATTTTTCTGAGAACCGAGTCGAGTTCTTCTTGTGTGAACGGTCCAAGTTTAATGTCTAATTGTTTGCTAATTATTCTGGTGATTGGTTCAGGCGTTATTTTTGGTGGGTTTCCAAGTAAGTTTTCGAAGTGCTGTTTCCACAGTTTTATTCTTTCTTGTTGGTTTGCTGCTTTAAGTTTTGCTTTGGCTGTGTTCTTTCTTCTGCTCACTTCGTTTATTGTTTGCCAGGCAATTCTAGATTGTCTATCTTCCACCGAGTCTCTAATCTTATCTATCTGATTTTGAATGTATTCTGTCTGTTCCTTTATATATATGCCTGCTAATTGATATTGTGCCGTTTTTAGTTTTAAGGCATTTGTGTTTGTTGGGTTTTTTCGATAGTTTTTGGAGGCTGCTTTCACTAGTGCACGTTTTTCTCTCACCGCTAAAGTTTCCCATGGGACTCTATATTTAGTTTTAATTTTTGTTGGAATGTATTTTGCTGCTGCCTCAAGGTGTGCATTGACGAAATTTTCGTATTCGTCGTTTGGTGTACTTTTTTCCGTCTTTTCTTGTAGTGTTTCGAATCTGTTTCTTAATTCTAATACGTATTTATCTCTTACATCTTTGTTGTTTAATAGGGCCCAGTCATAGTGTTTGGTGGTCGCTGTTCGTTTGTCGTTTTTTCGTAGGCTTAACCGTATTTTCGCCGTGACTATTCGGTGATCGGTGGACACACCCTCAAAAGAGGAGTATGCCTCGCAATTCAATAATTATATAATATTATTATAATAATATAATAATATAATATATGATTAGGCGATTTCTTATAATAATAATATAATAATATGATATATATATATATATATATATATATATATATATATATATATATATTTAATTTATGATATATATATATATATATAGATATAGATATATATTATTAGATATATATATATTTAATTCATGGAATTTGAATTTAAATTTGAATTTAAATTTAAATTCCATGACTTAAATTAATATATCTAATATATATTCACACACACACACACACACACACACACACACACACACACACATATATATATATATATATACAGAGAAATTGTGGATTTTGTAAATCCAACGAGATGGAGAAAAATATTTGGAAAAAGTGGCTAAAATAAACACTGACAACAGATTCCAATTTATATTTGTCTCTATTTCAAGTCTTCTTCAGAATGATTCAATAGTCATTCTGATGAAGTCTTGAAATAGAGACAAATATCAATTTTTTCTTCATATATATATATATATATATATATATATATATCGTTAAGAAACACAAAAAAACGGTCACATTAGAGTTATAAATTCATTTCCATCCTATTATGGGTATTGATATGAATCAGTAACACCAAACAGGTCTTCTTCAGAACCAATGGTTATTGCTCTGTGATGTCAGTTACATTGAGCTCTTTACCAGGAAAATTTAGAAGTCCATAGTTGAATGACTTTATTGTCCTGACGTGAGTGTGTGCATGTGTGTTACTCCAGGCAAAAATTACAGAATTAGCCTATTTCGAGATTTTCCTTTAATTTAACAGAAAATATAACATAATCGAGTTTGTTGAAGGGATAAATACAAAGCCAGAAGGTTTGACGATTAAGTAAAACAATTTTTTGCTTCTTATCTTATAACAGTTTATTCATTTCCTAATAAAAAAAACATAGGTAAATATTCTCTTACTGTGCTAATACCATATTTTTCCGGGGAGAGTATTGGTTTAGTGGACAGAGTGTTCGCCAATGTTCACTTAGGCCAGGGTTCAATTCCAGGTCGAGTCAAACCAAAGATTTTTAAAATGGTACTTGATGCCCCCTTGCTTAACAGTCAGCATTATGTGGCACAGATCAAGGGAAAGTGGAGAAATCCAGGGAAAGGAGTTGCACTTTCTCCAACTCTTCGGTGTAGTAGTTATTTAAAAGGTCCCTTCGGGTCGCCCTCTACTACGGTCGCTAACTTACTGTCTAAACTCAATAAGCTCCAGATCTGATCTATAGAACGCGCCACTATTAGAAAATCGATATAATTTTTCTAAAGGAGTAACCCTCAAATGACACGTGTCAAAATTTGAGCCCAATCGGATAATTAGTTTACAAATTACAGTTGTTTATGTGAAGTTACTGTGGCAATTTTTCAAAACAATGGATACATCTGAATATCGTGCGTTGTTAAAGCATTAATTTCTGATGGGAAAAATACTGTTCAAGCAAAGCAATGTCTTGATAAGTGTTATTTGGACTCTGCTCCATTGAATGCAACGGTTAAGAGGCGGTAAGCTGACTAAAACTTGGTCGTACATTCACAAATTATGCTGAAAGCTCAGGTGGCCTAAATTCGGCAGTTGTTCCGAAAAACATAAAAAAACTTCACAAACTCGTTTTGGTCGATCGTAAATTGAAGTTGCATGAGATATCAGAGGGGTTGAAGATATCAGAAGGCAATGTATTCACCATTTTGCATGAACATTTGTCATTGAGAAAGCTATGTTCAAAGCGGATGCCGCGTTGGCTCACAGTCGATCAAAAACAACAATGCGTCGACGACTCAGAGCATTGTTTGCAACTTTTTCAATAATATAAAAAGGAGTCTTTGCATAAATATGTAACAATGGATTAAACACGGATCCACCATTTCACGCTAGAGTCAAATCAGCAATCAGTTGAATGGACAGCCGCAGGTTAAAGCCGTCTAAAGCGACTAAAGATGCAAACATCAGCCTGCAAGATTTCAGTCTCCGTATTTTGGGATGCGCAAGGTATTTCTTTCATCGATTACCTTGAAAAAGGAAGAACCATTAATAACAAATATTATATAGCATCATTGGTGCGTTTGAAGAAAGAAATCGCAAAAGAAAAAGGACACAAATGAAGAAGAAAAAGTGCTCTTTCACCCAGACAATACACCATGTCAAAAGTCGATCGCAAAGATGGCAAAACTGCATGAATTTCCCTTCGAATAGCTCCTGAACCCACCATATTCTCCAGATATGGCCCCCAGTGACAACTGGCTGTTGGCAGACCTCAAAAGAATTCTCCAGAGAAAGAGATTAGGCTCCAATGAAGAAGTGATATCGGAAACTGAGGCGTATTTTGAAGCCAAAGACAAATCGTTCTTCAAAAAAGGCATCGAATATTTAGAGAAGCGTTAGAATCAGTGTATCACCCTAGAAGGGGACTATGTTGATGGATGAAATTGAATTTTGCCTTAAAGTTGTTTTATTATTTAGGCCCAGGACGTATTGAGTGATGTTACATATATATATATATATATATATATATATATATATATTTGTGTGTGTGTGTTCTTGTATATATATATATATATATTTAGAGAGAGAGAGAGAGAGATAAAGAGAGAGTGAGAGAGAGAGAGAGATTGATAAATAGATGTGTACTCGTATTCTGAGGGATGGTTAACTTATATTGTACGTTTCTTTTGCCAACATGAATCATTGCAGCGTTTGTTTAATGTCTGTGGTCTTCATCTCATGTGGATGAATATATATATGTATATATGGTGTGTGTGTGGTGTGTGTGTGTGTGTGTGTGTTATCAGTTATAAATATAAATATTTCTTTACTGATATACATGAATACACTTCTCTATATATTTGCACATGTCCACGCACACACCCTTACAAACTTATACACACACACACACACACACACACACACATATATATATATATATATATATATATATATATATATATATATATATATATACTAGAGCCGTCAATACATAAGGAGAATTTTGTCTAATGATTCGGCAGTAAAAACCACTGTTTACAGTTTCAACTTTTCTGAGTAAATCAATAGCCATGGGTCATTATATGTTTCAGAAGAATGACAACATCACCTCCATCAAAGAAATTTGTGCCTGGAAGTTTCTCTTTAACTGAAAGTCAGTGTATTTGCACTCAATGTCTTGTCTTTTAGACTCAGGCTCGTAGCATATTTGCAATTATTTTTTGACAAAAAAATCTTATCCGTACACAACACACTTTCATCTGTAAATTTCATTTAGTTTTCTTTTCTCGGACATCAAAAAATCTGATGACTGATCTTTGTTCACACCTGGAACTTTCTATTTGATTTGTTCCCACTTTCAATAGCCGTAAACAAATATTTTTGCGAGATTAAAATAACTTATGCTACAAAACAAATTCCAGACAAACTAACACTGAACAGCAGTAAAAGTCAAATCAAAATCCGGTTGATAGCTAAAATAGTTTTACAATTCCCGAGACAATCATTCTAAAGTGACTTCTTGATTAATGAAAGGTTTTCAATGTATGGTTTATTATTTTACAAGCACACGCGTACACACACACAAGCGCGCGCAAACACTTATATATATATACATGCATGTATATATATATATATATATATATATATATATATGCACATATATGACCGTGAATGGTAACCCATAATACTTGAAGATGACATATTGATGGCTGAGTTGTCCGTAACTAGGCTACTAAATTGATCACATGACTCCACTCGGTCCTTACTGAGGTAGAAGGTCGAGAGGACTGACCCAATCAATCGTCTCGCCATTTCAATCCTAAACACCAACACGATTGTCTTTACCGGATTCTTAAAATTGGTATCATATGAAACAGACAAGTAAACGTTTTAAGCAGAAGGTCAATAGGGCAAAGAACAAGAAAACATTGAGCGTTCTGTGTGTGGGACTAAACTTTATTTGATGGTGAGACCCCATTCATTGGACTTGGAGAAGGTGAAGTACCATTACTCCCAGGTCCACTCTGAATTTTAGTACCTGTCAGGGTCACATTTATGGGTCAAATAAAACTCTTCCATAATTTGCTAAGAATTATTTTTATTTGCAATTTGAAATCATACAGGTGTGTACAAATCGGTCGTATTAGATAAAATACTTGATTAAAACAATTACTATTATTAATCGTAATCATCATCATCATCATGTCGTGCCGCTAGCACGGATATCCCTGACCCTCTCTCGCCACTTCTCCTAATCATTCATCGCTTCTGGCAGATCTTCAGGGCTACATCCCGTATCGTCACATAGCTGCTGTATATATGTTCGAGCTGGTCGTCCTGCCTTTGCTTGGCCATATGCGGGGGTCCATAGGAGTACATCACTGATGAGTTCGTCCTTACTTCTCCAGCAGTGTCCTGCGTGTCTGGTTCGTCTAACTTGAATAGTTTTCGTGATGGGATGCAGGTGGCCGTATAGTTGGTGCCTTGTGGGGTTTTACCGTCAGGACTTGTTCAATACTGCTCTCAACATCCTTGTGTAATTGTCGTCTAGCTTCTTCTTCAGCCGTTTAGTTAGCGTCCAAGTAGTTCATCCATATAGCATTATCGATTATTCAACTATGAGCAAACAAAAAATAAATATTTAATAGAATTATGAGTGTTATCACCAATACTTAAAACCGTAATTATTCAAAATACATGAAATTAAAAATTTACACTAGAGATTGTATCACCATAGGGCAAGAAAAAGATCCCAATACACTCATGATCACATATGACGTCACAAAGTTAAGTAGTAATATTTCTCATGAATTAGGAAAACTGACCCTCTTCTTTTAGATATAAAATTACCCAGAAACATCGCATCCAAGATTTAACAGAAAATGTATAACTAATTTTATAGAACTAATCCTAAATTATAACTCTTCCTAATTCGACAAGAAGAATAGCATCCAAACCCTAAGAATATCAATGGGAAGTAAAATGGTACCAACGTGCATCCCTCGAACCAATGGATATTTAGATGAAAATTTATTCGAAATCATAGGGAAAAACAACAGCAATATAAAAACAGCATTTATTTGATCATAGTAATGATACCTGGATGACTGTTTCATATTTTGGTAAAGACCAAAGAATAATATTATCGACATACATAACTTACTCCAAAATCTTCACCCTAAAACCGAATTCACTATGGAACCCAATTTTAATGAACTACCATCTTTTTACGTGTCCATTAAAAATCAAAATAGCTTAATTCTCACCGATATTTGTCACGAACCATCAGATACTCAACAATACCTCCATTTCAAGAGTCACTACGCCGAAAATAGCAAAATAATCCATTCCTTATACCCTAGTAAGTTGGATCTGCACCATATTCACTTACAAAAAACCTCCGTCAAAATGGCCTTGAAAAATTACACATAACCCTTTATCAAAGGGAATACTCTTACAACACTAACAAATAAGGGACTCAACTTAGCAGAAAAATATCATTAAAAGAACACCGAACTATAAAAAATATCATAACGAGCAACAAACAATAAAAACAATCTCTAACTATTCACAGAAATTTCAAATAATCTAAATCAATTTAAAAACAACGATAAAGTTGAATATATTCTGTACACATCAGAAATCATTAAAAGCAAACGAAAGCCCAAAAACTTAAATTGCGCACAAAATTCATGTAAATCTGGGAAACACATAAAGCATGGAATCTCAAAACACAAAAAAAAAAATAAGTCTTCTACCTTTTCAAACCTGAAAACAACATTCATAATAAATAGAAATTTATGTTGCAATTCAAAAAATATAGTCGGCATCATGAAATGCACTAACTGCTTGGAGATATACATTGGCAGCACTCAAATACTGAACAATCGTCTCTTTTCATAAAAGCTGCAGAAAATTCCTAGAAAATCGTAAACCTTAAATAGCAAGACTGATAACGTCTCATTACAACAAATAAAAAAAAAAAATTCAAAGATAGATTTAAACCAATATTAAACCGAGCCGAACTAAGCCCACGCACGTACATACGTACACACTAACATATACACACAGATTGCTTAAGATGTGTGGGATCAAATACATTCTCATGCTTATAAAGGAGGTGTGTGTGGTGTAATGGTTATCGTCGTAAGAAAATGGACACGGCGACACGAGTTCAAATCCTGGACGAGACTGATTGCATTTCACATAGCACTAATAAACTTGGAAAGGTATGAATCCAATTATTCTCCCTCCAGCTGTGGGTAAATAGTAGGGCAGACTAGGTTCTTTAGCTAGTCTAGAAGGAAAACTCTGGTTTCAAACCTGTTAAACTCCGCTTAAAAATTGACCTTGTGTCATATCCCGCCCGAGCGGGTTAAAATCTACATAACACCCCTGAAAATATGTGCGTACGAGGGTGTGTATATATGGGTGTATGTGTATGTATACACATACATACACAGAGTATACACACACACACACACACACACACACACACACACACACACACACACACACATATATATATATATATATATATGTATATATATATATATATATATATATATATATATATATATATACAGACACCAAAGGTCTTTAAGGACAATTAACTCCAATAGGACATTCACCCACCGAAATTTGGAATTAAACACAATCAAACAAAACCTTTCTAGAGTGTACATACATAAATGTACGTTCATTTTACAGGTGCATATACACACTCCCTCACACATACGAGCACAAACACAGAATGTATACTTATAAATGAAAATAACAGTTACTTATATTTAAAAAAAAAACATTTATATGGACGTGAGATCTTCACGGACAACTGATTCCGATGAGACATTCAAAAACGAAAAATCTTGGAGTTTAACAAGATCACATCTTCTCAAAGAATTCTTGACTATGAAAGTAAAAAGGGAAACAAAACTACCCTAAATCTCCTGAAAACTACATCAAGTCTGAAACACGTGTAGAACACAAGTCTATGAAATAACAAAAAACTAATAACAAAATTTGAAATCACATGTGGATCAATTCATTTATATATATATATATATATATATATATATATATATATATATATATATATATTACAAGCACACTAATATATATATATATATATATATATATATATATATATATATATATATATATATATATTATACTAAAAACCCAAAACTAATCTCCCAAGAGTGCAACAACCATGTAATCAAGATTATAGTATAGGTACGAGAAATATATATATATATATATATATATATATATATATATATATATATACTTTCAGAAAATGTTTGGTACATATTTAGAAATAAATTCAGGATTTCTGTTGTTTTACACCTTGATAATGTTTAATTCAACAATGTCTGATAATTTGCTAAAACCGCTTCAAATGTTGTTGTTTTTTTTATTAATGTAGATTTCTAGATAAGCTCCCTGGAGTCTGGGGCAAACTTCCACAATAATCCTGTGATGCTAACATTTTTTTTTCAAATAAATAAATACATAAATTACAGAAAAACGAAAATGTTTGTGACGATTCACTCTCGTTAGCTTTAAATAGTATTTGAATATAAACTCTTCATAAATTCTTTTCCCAAATTAGACAGACAGTTTAAGATTCCTGAAAGAACACAGTAACACAGAAAATGGAACTAAATTTTCACTTATATCTCTGAAAATAACTTTAGCAGACATATATTTTTATCTAAAGTGTAAGAACTAAATTAAATTTTAACTCTTAGAGTCATCAATTTAATTAAACAATTTATGAAATAAAAGTATCTGCCCTTCATCATATGTTTGTTTTTTCAGCATTTGATTCAGTTAATTAAAATTTGCGGAAAGTAATCTAACTAATGGCCAATCATATTATATGCTATTAAATTTGGACCCAAAAGTACATTGTGTCTCTAAATTCTTGTGCCCTGATGGCGCGTATTTTTGCTAGTGTAAATAATAGCTGTATTAGATATTAGCAAACGAAGGCGATATGACAAAAAGAGATAAAACCAATCACATAAAAAGTAAATGCAACGAAGACACAAAAGTAATTCACAAGCAGGAAAAAAGCGGGTAATTTGATCCAACAGGAAAGTTGCAAGAGACTCACATTTTCCCATAGTTGCAAATAGCATGTGCACTAATCGGAATCTGTTCTGGAAATTGCGACACATAAAATGGGATTTTGAGTTACAATCGGATCGTTTATCACAAATCACAAGACCAGAACTTAGTTTTTTCATAAGATGAAGAAAAAAAACTTCCAACAGACGTCTGAGTGAATGTGAAGTAAAACAGGAAATCTGGAAAAAATAGCGAGACCGTTCCAAAGATTTAAAGATGCTATGGAAAATAAAAATGACAGTCACATCAAACAAAACTGAAACCCTACGAACATTCTATAAGAATTAGGAAAAGAAATTAGGGAACTGGAGATTGGAGGATGTTTAAACTACATCCTCTCAAATCAGAATATTTTTATAATAATATCACGTATAAGAGTGTAGAATATAACAGTCCGACTATTAACATGATTTGAGGAAAAATCTTTCTAGTCACTCACCTTTTTATTCGCATGTGTATATGATATAATTATTATGTATGACAAATTCCTACGTCGATTTAAACGCATAGATATCCAAGATCTTTCGACTGTATCTCATATGAGATTTCAAACTGGACTCAGATTTGCATACAAGTTCACAGATAGTGTATGCAGCAGAGTTAGTTGATAAATTAGCTAACATGACTGATCGAGATTTTATCTTTTCTTTCAATACCCTCTGATGCGGGATATCGGTTTTGTCAAAATCATTGATTGCTTTGTTGCATTTTGCTCTCCAAATATTGTGAATCGTATATAATTACATGGTATGTGCCTGTCGAAAAATAAAGCTATGTCAGTACTTGCTCACAAGCCAGAAATGATCTCTTTTTTTTGTGCGTGGCGGGGGGAGGGTCTAGAACATGTTGGTAATATCAGAAAAGAGTAAAACATCCGCGCAAAAGGATGCGTGTAGCATGAAACTGTATCTGCTGGTGAGGCTCTAGCTCTGCATCTCTTGGGTAAATGGAAGCACTACTTCCTTGTTACAACTTCACATGTCCAGTAATCAGTACTTGTTTGCGTCCGATCAATAGGTGAAATAGATCTGAATTAATGTTTGAAAGGACTTTGAAGGAAATTAATTGACTGACTCAAAAACTTTCTTATTTTCGACAATGGAGATTGATGCGAATTATCATCATTTTATTCATTGGAAGATTTTTACACCAGTTTTTACTGGAGGTCTATTATGGGAGTCTGAATAAGTGTGAGTCTCTTCAGGTCTCCAAGGGTCAACTGATTATTCTAGCCCATCCGAATCTTGATCTGGCCTGGATGGTGTCCTTACTTCCGCTGATTTCCAATCTCTTCGGCATTTTTAAGCGATTAGGGACCGATCCAAGCGCGCCAATTTCATATCAATGTTATTTTCTAGTTCTTCAGCATTTTTTAGCCCTCTGGCAAGATCAAAGTATTTGGTAAATTTTTCGCTTTCTTCCATTTTCACTCTAACGTCTTGTGTAGTTGCAAAATCTGAGATGACAAGCTCTTTTTTTTTCTTAATTGAAACTAGTTCTTTTTTTCTTCTTTTTTTTTGGGCCAGAGTAAAGGTTTTCTCTGAAGTGTAAGGGACAGCCCTTCTCCTCAGGGTTCCTGGATTCTTCAAAATATTCTTTCTTAACTTAGCTGCTGGTCTGGTGGTCTGGATGGTATTGATTCTTCCTCTGATCTTCAATTTCTCAATCTGCTTTCTTAGCCTTTGACGGCTGCTTCTAGTGCACCAATTACAATTCATGTTCCATAACTTTTTCGACTTTCTGATAAGATCCAAGTTTTTGTCGAGCTTTTCATTTTCTTTCGCTTTTACTCTGCGGACCGCTAGAATTGCAAAATCCACTTGATGAGATATTCATTTTTCTCTTGTTTATTAACACTGCTTTTGTGGCGGAACTGACTCTTTGTTTTTTGGGTTTTTTTTTAGTCGGTGGGTAATTGATTTATTCTTTGTGTGTTTCTTCTTTTTTATGTTTTCTTTTTAAGTCTATTTCTTTCGATGTGCAATTAGGTTATTTATCAAATTTATTGTTGTTTTTTTTACTTAATATTTTTCTTTTGCTTCTTTTGATTAATATATTTAAGCAGTATGTCAATATCCGGCTATTGCCACGGGTGTTTGTAGCTGTAACTTTATTTTTTCCATTCACTTATGTACTTAGTATGGCTCTTATTCTCCAACAGAATTATTTTTTTCGTTTCGTTTTAATTCCTAAATATTTATTGGTTTTACAGTGTTCTGACAGTAATTTTTGCGTTATGAATTATGTTTATAGACTTTAATGGCGGCCCTTTTCTAAGTGCTATTTTCCCATTAGTAGTTCAATTTTTAGAGGCATTTTTCTATTCATTTTGTGTGTGTGTGTGTGTGTGTGTGTGTGTGTGTGTGTGTGTGTGTGTGTGTGTGTGTGTGTGTGTGTGTGTGGTTTTGTGTGATAGAGTTACAGAAAAAAAGATGAAAGCGTGAGTGCTTTTGGAAGGTTCCATTTTTAATGTTCAGATTTTTAATTTAGAGTATGCTATTTTCATAGATTTGTTTAATATCCCCAGTTATAACGATGTTCTAAAAATGAAATATGAAAAGGTGGTATATTAACCATATACCACCTTTCCATATTTCATTTTTAGAATATCATTATAACTGGGGATATCTTTAAAATATCTAGAACTTTTAAAATCCATTCAGGGATCAGAATCCTTCTTGTGGTCAATCCAAGCTATTCTTAAATGTTTTTGTCAGAATCTGCAATTCTCTATAATCCTTTTGTCTATGAGGAGCTGATCTTTGCAGACATATGATTCATTTTTGCTCCAAAGGGAAGATGCACTTAGATTCTATGAATGTGATAATCACATTTATAGAATTCTTTCCTTTAAAATTCATATGATCATTTGTATATTGCAGGCAGCCCTGATGGATCGGCATTTTTTCTTCTTTTCTTCTTTTTTTTTTTTTTGCATTCCATGTTTTTATTTGATTGGTTACTCCTTTTGCGAGCCAATCAGGTATCTTTTCAGTGTCTTTAACGATTTCTGGAATAAGTTTTGTAATTAGATGACGTGTAGTGGATAGCTGATTGATAGGTGGTAGAACCACTTTTTAAAAATCTATTCCAGGTGACTTTTATTTATGTGAGGGTTTAAGTATATTTAAAATCAGTTCTATTGTAATATATTCGTACATTTGTAGATCATTATTTTTATAAGTGTCATTCATACATTTAATCACCCTGCTTTTTTGTTATATGATTCTTATGGCGTCATACATAACTCAAAATTATATCAATTCTTCCATTGTAGTGGTTTTCTTTATAGTTTTTGATATACAATTTCTATGGGATCGTCTTGAAATATTTTTCTGCGTCTAAAGAATTTCTTTGTTTCTCTTTTTTCAGGTTCTTCAAACGAGCATTAGTAGGTGGTATTTCAGTGGAGTCTGAGTGACAGCAAGTCTCCTCAGATCTCCAGGACTCTTCTGAGTATTCTGGCGGATTTTAACAAAGCTTTGCTATGGGTAATCTTTGTTCGTCTTTGTTCATTTCCGGTTCTTCTCGTCTTCGTAGATCATTCAAAGCACACCAACCATAATTGGTATTTCCATTACCTACATGTTCCACATATTTTTCATCCGTCTGGTATGGTCCACTTAGTTCAATATATTTTTGATATCTTTTATTTTCACCTTGCGGTCTGCCGGGACGTTTTATTATTCTTATTTTACTAAGTGAGCTTTTTGCACAAGCGTTAGCTAATGCTTTTTCACTGGAATTTGTGTAATAGCAAGTCTCCTCAAGTCTCCAGAACTCTGCGCAGTATTATGGCCGATCTTAATAATGCTGTACTTTGGATCGTTTTCACTCGTCTTCTTCTTTCCAAGTCTTCCAATCTATGTACCTACTTTTTGGGGAAAATATCAAGAGTATCAATTTCAATCGGTATCACCGTTACTTTCATATTTGATAGTTTTTTTTAGCTCTTTAGCAAGGTCTAGGTACTAATCTCTCTTTTCGCTTTCCTTCAGTTTTACCCTGGGATTAACCAGAACTAATCTCTCTTTTCGCTTTCTTTCAGTTTTATTCTGAGATTAGCCGGAAAAGCAAAGTCCAATATTCGGCAGTTTTTCTTATTTTGTTGTTTATCACAAGGTCTCGTTGTCTGGCTACCATTAGATTATCGTTTTTGTCTCAAAATCTCTGAAAGGTTTTGTACATCTTATTTTCCCGGACAAATTTTTGGTTGCATATATACCATTTATTCGTATGGTCAGATTTAAATATTCTTGAATGATTCCCAGTGAATCATCCTCCCCACCCAGTTGCCTCTTGTCTTACATTCTTTTTGTGCTAATTTAAAGCATTTGCTTATTATGTATTATCTATCACCACTTAATCTATATCTGCTATTTTGTTGCGTCTTATCTATTCTTTCTTTGACATAGTTGGCCCTTATGGTGTTGTTTTGTACAACAATCAGAAGAGATTCGGATTCTCTTTTTTCCTTTCTTAGCTATGTCCAAGTTTTCTCGTGAGAGATATCGCTCATTTTTCGCCTGAAATTTATTTTTCTTCCCATTTTTGTTTACTGGGATTTTTTGTTTTGTTGATACTTATGTTGTCTGTATTTTTTCTATTTACATTGATCAGTCTTTCTCTGCACTTTTTGATGTAGTCTTCGAGTCGTCTTGTCGATGTACGAACGCTATTTTCAATGCTGGTAAGTCCTCTTCTTCCTTCTTTTCTTGAACCATACAGTCTGCCTACGTCATCTCTCGGATGTAAAAGGCTTATGCATCGTCATTAGTTTTCTAGTTCTCTGGTCCATTTGTTGAAGTTCTTTCCTAGTCCAATTCAAATATAGTCCCGAGCACCTTACAAAGTAATATACCAGACGTTTATCCTTTTGATGGAATTTCTGCTATATTTCCTAGTTCTTCTAAGATGCTTTTTTTTTGGTTTGATGATATCCCTTCCATCATGTGTCGTTTTCCACTTCTCATTATAATTATGACACATTTTTCAGTGCCAGATTCCATCTCCTTGTTCTGACTGTATATTTTCACGGTCTGTATTAGAATTTCCAATTCTTTTTCATTTTTGGCTAACAGTTTCATGTCGTCCATATACATTAGACGATTGATATTTTTATGCGTTTTTTAAAATTTGTATCTGCTTGAGCATTTCCTAAGTATGGGATTAAGTGGCATCATCGCTATTACAAATAGTAATGATGAAAGCCCATCTTCCTGGAAGATACCTCTCTGGATTTTCACCCCAGCTAAGCTTTTTCCTCCCACTCCCAATTCCACTCTCCAACTTTCTATGGTTTTCTCTATGAACTTTATGACTTCGTCGAATATCTTGAACAGGTTGACACTGTACAATAATAATAATAATAATAATAATAATTATTATTATTATTATTATTATTATTATTATTATTATTAAATCGGAATAGTCACATGATTGCTTGGGCAATATTATTATGAGATGATGTCGTGTAACAGTCATCATTATTAGATAGGAATAAGTAAGCAAAGTAAAGTTGGCAACCCTAGTCGAGGGCGGCCAGAAGGCTCCCTTTTAAATAGCTACTACCATTGGCGAACACTCTACCCACTATTAACCCATTAAATTGAGTGCAAGTTGTTTATATTGCTAACAACGTATTACTATTATTAAATCGAAATAGTTCTTGAAAACATATACTTGCTTCTGAAACATTATCAGCTGACAGAAATATTTAAAGCCATATATGTACACGGTGTTAATGTTTGATAAGAATAAATAAAACAAGATTATTGTGTGCGAATTATTCCTGTTAAAAACAGTTGCATAAAAGTATGTAACTTATGTCTTTATGTATTTCACCGAGATAGATAGATAGATAGATAGATAGATAGAAACAGACAAAGTGATAATTTACAATAAGTTGTTATTAAGAATGAGTCAGTCACGCAATCTACAAGCCGACTTAATGGATAACCTCACGGAAGGGTACCTGTTAACTATAGACAATGTAAGTATCCTTTTGATTGGTTGCCGACTCATATTCAGGGTATCTTGTTCTTGAAGTATAAGAAGCAATTGGAATCTTTCAATATATAGCTCAATCCACACACACACACACACACACACACACACACAGATAGATAGATCGATCGATAGATAGATAGATAGATAGATATGAGCAGAACAGATAGACTGATTATTTTGCTTGTTTCTTTAACGATATTTAATACCTTCGGGGTTAATTAATGCTGAAGTAGATATATAGATAAAAACACTGAGATAGATAGATAGATGACACTACACCTTTAGTGCGTTAGTACATAAGGTTAGGTATGAGTGCGTATATTTTTGAGGTAGTGAGTTGACCATAAGTATATATATATATATATATATATATATATATATATATATATATTGACATATCTGCGTGGCAGTGTAAGTGAACGTTGAGCATACTTTTAGTATGGAAGTGTATATATATATATATATATATATATATATATGTATGTATATGTGTGTGTGTGTGTGTGTGTGTATCACGGTAGCCATAAGGGTTGATATATATATATATATATATATATATATATATATATATATATATTGGGGCTAGAATGTATGTGGTAATGCTGATAAAAATTTTAGGATAAGGGAGATCCATTTTATCCCTTTTGGTCGACACTACCTTTGGCACTGACAAATAGATGGAAAAGATTAGCCATTTTAACTACCTAAAACTGATTGGCCCATCTCAAGAAATGACAGGTGATTGCGGCCTCCATGTATATAAATTGTATTTTTTGAACAGAGAAGATTAGCTTAGGATAAAGAGGGAATTAATTCGTAGTTACCTGAGGGACGAGTTAGACGCTGAAAATGGAGTCAGTTTGTTAGCGGTGACAAGATATAGCAGTAGCAATTTAAAATTTACACCGTACGCAAAGAGGAAGGGATAGAGCGAAGTTAGAAAATTTTCCGGAAGTGTCACACGAGTCCAGTCCATCAAATCTGATCTTGTCCTTTCTAATTCTTTTTCTTTCTGATACCGATGTCTCTTAAGATCGTGCAGCGTGATAAGCATCTACAGAGTGTAACTAAGTGAATTTTGACATCGTGGCACCGGCAAATATGTACCAGCCACTTAGAAGATACACAGGTGACAGTTGAGGTGGTACCTCAAAGATTGATTGATCGATAGATAGAAAGAAACAAAGTGATTATTTACAAGTGATTATTGTTATTGAATAAGAATATTAAAAGAATATGGCGTTCAAAGTTTTAATTAAATAGATTCATCTTCAGAGAAAACTTCGAATGAAATTATATCATGTGATTTCACAATGTGAAAAGATGTCTGCTTCGATGAAAATACCGATAATATACGAAAATAATATTTCTAAAGTAGGGAAAATTGAACTTTGCATAAATTGAGGGTTTTCGGGGCTGAGATTATAAGAAAAAGTTGGACGTTTGTATTCGAGGCTTTCAGTTTTAAGTTGGCCATGTTTTCACAATCAGAAAAATAATTGTTTTCCTCCGGGAAAAATAAATCTTCATTTGCGAATAAATTCCATCTAGTGAATGAGTAATATTCCCAGATGGAAAGATTTTCATTCAGACATGTAAAACTTCGGGCAGACATATGAAATGATCTTTTTAATATCTAAGGGTGCGTTTTTTGTTTATTTTTAAATGAAAATATTCAGACAACATAAAATCCATGACAAGCGCGTGTATATATAATTACGATTTATTTATTCAGCAAAATATAAATTATTCATGATAGCATTTATTCACATTTAATGTTGAATATTAACTACAGAACAGTCAATGAAACTTCGATTGGACCATAAGATTTTTTAAATAAATTTTTTGCTCCTCTCCCACAAAATATAGGGCTTTATTATTCATGGTGGTGCATTTTACAATGAAACCATATATTATCACATACTAGGTCTTACCAAAATCTACAGCATAGATGGATTGCTTGAGCAACCCTAACCCTCTACAGTTACTTTACGTTGAGAGGTTAGGGAATCTTGTTCTTTATTCGTTCATATTTAGATTGATTAAGTTGTTTTTCCATAGAAGATTTTTTGCTCATTGTTATGCGATATATTGTACTCCTACCTAATATCAAAACAGTAACAAGGTTTCAAGTAAATAATAATAATAATAATAATAATAATAATAATAATAATAATAATGGGACTTTGACATACACACGGATCATCTATTCTCGGCCAGACGACCAGATCTAATAATAATCAACAAAAAAAGAGAGAACTTGCAAAACTGTCGATTTTGCTGTCCCGCTGACCTCAGAATAAAACTGATAGAATGTGAAAAGAAGGATATGTACCTCGATCTTGCAAAGGGAATGGAAAAAAACTGTGGAACAAGCAGGTAACAATTATACCAATTGTGATTGGTGCTTTTGGCACAATAACTAAAGAATTATTAAAGGGCCTGGAGGACTTGGAAGTTGGCGGACGAGTGGAGACCATCCAATCAACTACATTATTGAGAACGGTCAGAATACTGAGAAGAGTCCTGGAGAATTGAGGAGACTTGCTGTCACTCAAACTCCAGTGAAAGACCATCAGCTAACGCTGATGTGAAAAACTCTAATTTGTAAATAATAATAATAAGACGCACAAACTTCTCTAGGAGTTTGATATACAAACGAACCACCTGGTCTCGGCCAGATGACCAGACCTTGCGATAAGCAACAAAAAAAAGAGAACCAACGGAATAGTGGTTTTGCTGTTCCGGTTGACCAAAAGGTAAAAGGAAAGGTAAAAGGAAAAGAAAGCGAAAATAGCGATAAGTACCTACACCTTGCTAGAGAACTGAAAAAATATGGAATATGAAACTGATACCAATTATAATTTGACCGCTCTTTACAGTCACCAAATGTTTGGTACAAGGACTGGATGACCTGGAAATAAGAGGACAAGTAGAGATCATCCAGATTACCGCATTGCTGAGATCGGTCAGAATACTAAGAAGGGTCCTGGAGACTTGAGGAAACTTGCTGTCACTCAAACTTCAATTGGAAGCCATCAGGCAATGCTTGTATAAAAAAAAACTCTCAAAGAGTAAAATGATTATTCTTTAATTCGCAACAGACTTATATATGCTGAGAAAAAGATAAAACGATAATAATCAAATGCATCAACCTAACAGAAAAAGGATTGTAAGACAAGGCACAAATGAAAGGGGAAGATAATCTACTCGAGATTATGTAAGAGACTGAATTTTCACCAAAGTAGCAAATGGTACATGCACATACCAGAATCCGTCCAAGAAAATGAGATATATGAAATTTTTTTGGACCTTGAGATTTACACGATTGCCAACTCTTGGCAGGTCGACATGACTTGGTGTTAAATAAGAAAAAAGAATCTATTAAATAGATTTTGCCGTTGCATTGGATCATTGCGGAAAAATAAAAGAAAATAAAAAAAGACAAATACGTGGACTATGTCAGAAAATTAAAACGCTGCGGAACATGATGCAAACTGTGATACCAATACTAGTTGGTTCACTTGGAACGACCCCCAAATGCTTAGGAAGGGAAGTTAAAGAAGTGGAAATCAGAGGAAGAGTCAAGACTATTTAGACTGAAGGATTATCGAGATCGGCAAGAATACTGAGAAGAAACCTGGAGACCTTGCTGTCGCTCTGATTCCTTTGGCAAACCTCAGCAAACGCTAGTGTGAATAATAATAATAATAATAATAATAATAATAATAATAATAATAATGTATGTTATGTGGTGATAGAGACAAAACAATCAATCACATATTGAGCGAATATAGCCAATTAGCACAGAAAGAGTATAAGCTTAGAAACGACTTGGTGGGCAAGGTGATTCACTGGAAACTGTGCAAGACATTGAAGTTTGACTATACGAACATCTGGTATATGTCCAACCCAGAACCTGTCCGGGAGAATGAGACGCAGAAACTCCTCTGGGATATTGAGATACAAATGGATCACCTAATCTCAGCCAGATTACCAGACCTTTTAATATTCAACAAAAAAAAAAAAAGAATTTGCAGAATTAGGGACTTTGCTGTTCCGGCTGACCACAGTGTGAAATTGCAAGAAAAGGAAAAGAAAGATAAGTACCAGGACCTTGCTAGGGAATTGAAAACTATGAAACATGAAAATGACGATAATAACAGTTGTAATTGGTGCTCTTAGTAGAGTCACCAAAGGATTGGTAAAAGGACTAGAGGACTTGGAAGTAAGAGTAAGGGTGGAGACGATCCAAATTACAACATTGTTGAATTCGGCCAGAATATTAAGAAGAATCTTGGAGACCTGACGAGACTTGTTGTCACTTAAACTCTATTAAACCATCGGCTAACGCTAATGTGAAAAACTCTCAAGGAGTAAAATATTAATAATCCTTAGTAAATAATTGAACAGTTTTTATTGGCTCATATATTGGACACTTAAGTTACAACTTCTCTGGTTCAGAGTGGATCCAAAAGTATTGACAGTTAAGGTGCAACCTCTTTCCCACATCTCCGGAACTGGAGTCTCATCATCAGAAATAGTCTACTTTCCGACCTACTTTTAGGGACCCGTTACCACTCTGAAAGTGATCCCATCAGTCTGAACCCAGCCGAAAGGAGGATTCATGGCATTTAAATAAAATGACAACATATCTGTAACAAAAGTAAATTTTAGAAATATATATAAACCCGTCAATCATTTTGGACATCAAATATTCCTAATTTGGAGGTGCGCAGAGCGTAAATAGACTCGACAAGACTGTTTGCATTTCACGTAGTGATATTACCATTGGAAAAGGCAGGAATCTAACTATTCTCCAGAAAGCAACGGGTAAATATTAAGGAAGAATGGAGTTTTTCACTGTTCTTAGAACGTCTATTGATAAAATGAAAGACAACAGTTTCAAGCTGACAAAGGAAAGAGGCAGAAGATACACCGCACAAAAAATTACAGACGCGGACTACGCCGATGACATAATGCTTCTGGCAAATGCCCATGCCCAAACCGAATCCCTGCTACATAGTCTGGAACGAGCAGCTGCAGGTATAGGCCTCCATGTCAACGCACACAAGACGGAATATATGTGCTTTAATTACAGAGGCAACATCTCCACACTAAACGGTAGTTCTCTGAAACTAGTTGACAAGTTCACCTAGCTAGAAAGCAGTGTCTCATCAACCGAGACAGACATCAACACGCGAGTAGCAAAGGCATAGACAGCTATAGATAGGCTATCGTTCATATGGAAGTCAGACCTGACCGATAAAATAAAACGCAGTTTCTTCCAAGCAACGGTCGTATTGATATTACTGTATGGATGCAGTATATGGACAGTAACAAAACTTATGGAGTAAAAGCTTGACGGCAACTACACAAGAATGATGCGAGCAATATTGAACAAGACCTGGAGGCAACACTCCATAAAACATCAGTTGTACAACCACCTACCACCCTTTCACGAAAACTATTTAACTTAGACGAACTAGACATGCAGGACACTGTTGGAGAAGTAGGGACGAACGAATAAGTGACATACTCCAGTGGACACTTTCACATGGACGAGCAAAGGCAGGACGATCAGCTAGAAACTACATACAACAGCTCTGTGCCGATACGGGAAGTAGCCTTGAAGACCTGCCGGAAGCGAGAGGCGATAGAGAAGGGTGGCCGGAGAAGATCAAGGAGATCCGTGCTGGCGGTGTAACATGATGATGATGATGATGATGGCAACCCGTTTAGGAAAAGGAAAACACATTTAAACGTAATTCCTCTTAAAAATTGACCTTACGTCGCAACCTGTTTTTTGGAGGAGGGTTTGGGAAAAATATAATAATATTTAACACAAATGTTATAGTAGTTAGTGGTCGTACAACTGCTGTTTTGTAGGATTCTGCTTCCAGATTCTCTCCCAAAGAAAATATGCATCATTTACCATTTTCTCCAAGTGGTCAATCGTTATAACATGGATACAACTTGAAGGAATTCCTGCTTTTTTTTCTGAGAGATCAAATTTCCATGTGTTGGTTAATGTGTCAATAGCCCCAGTTATAGGTTAAATAGTAGTACTAATGCGCTTTTAGCAGGATAGATTTGACATTAAATAACCTATGAATGTTGATATACCATTAAATAATACTAAACTAACTTATAAATAGCAGTACATTGTTTTCCTATGATCTCGTTTTCAGTAAAAGACATATTGCTACCGGTGTATGTGAACGAGTCTGCTAATTTTTCAGCTTGCCATTTAATAAGAATATTTTAGTACTTTGATTAAAACTTAATACCTCACAAAACATCCAGTTAACACAAAGACATGCCGGGTACTGCTGGTCAAATGAGAACGAATTAATAATTGACGTTCTACTGTTTGCTCCGGCTAATGGACACACCAGTGGTAGCTGATTATTATAAAACTTGCATTCAGCAGCTCTTTGCGGACACTAGATGCCGTCTCAAGGAATTTTCATTAGCAATGGTCAATAGGGATGAATGGTGAAAGAGAATCAAGAGAAGCTTTGCTATCAGCATGACTTGATCGTGATGATAATGTTAAAAATTATTGCATTGAAAAGAAAAAGAATTACAATTATAATGTCAAACAGTGAGTTTCGCCCTAAAAAAATTTGCAATATGATTTTGAAAAAATATAAGCTAAGAATAAAAACAAAATACGATAATGCATTAAAATTTTTTAAAGATGTTTCATAGAATTGATCAGAAAAAGATTGACCTTAAAAGAGAAAAAAAAAAAAAACAAAAGGAAGAAAGCTGTTCACTTTGGAATATTTTGGTTGGATTGTAAAGCAAAATGCATGTTCATTCGATTTTATTAAAAAAAAAGATTTATCGGTGAGTCGGGGGAGAGAGAGAAAGAAAGAGAGAGAGACTGACAGAGACAGAGAGAGAAGCAGACTAACGGAGGAAATATTAACATTTGATATACGTTCGTACAGTAATCCACTGCTTTACGCCATTTTAGTCTACATCATCATGTCGCGCTGGTAGCACGGATATCCCTGACCCTCTCTCGCCACTCCTCCCTATCGTTCATCGCCCTAGGTAGGTCTTCAGGACAACATCCCGTATCCTCACATAGCTGCTGAATGTATGTTCGTGCTGGTCGTCCTGCTTTTGCACGGCCATGTGCGGGGGTCCATGAGAGTACATATCTTATGAGTTCATCCCTGCTTCTCCAGCTGTGTCCTGCATGTCTGGTTTGCCTAACTTGAATAGTTTTCGTGATAGGAGGCAGGTGGCCGTACAGTTGGTGTCTTGTGGGGTGTTGCCGCCAGGACTTGTTCAAAATTGCACGCAGCCTTCTTGTGTAATTGCCGTCTAGCTTCTTCTCCAGCCGTTTTGTTAGCGTCCATGTAGTGCAGCCATATAGCAGTATCGATGTGACTGCTGCCTGGAAGAAACTGCGTTTCATTTTATCGGTTAGGTCTGATTTCCATATAATCGATAGCCTATTGATAGCTGTCCATGCCTTCGTTAACCTCGTTTCAATGTCCTTTTCGGTTGATTCGACGCTGCTTCCTAGGTACGTGAATTTGTCTACTAGTTTAAGAGGGGTTCCGTCTAGAGTGGAGATGTCCCCCGTTTGATTATAGCACATATATTCCGTTTTGTGTGCATTAACATAGAGGCCTATGCCTGCGGTTGCTCGTTCTAAACTATGCAGTAGTGTTTCGGCTTGGTCAGGTGTATTTGCCAGTATCGCTATGTCATCGGCGTAGTCGGCGTCGGTAATTGTTTCTGGCGGGTTACCTTCTGATTCTTTTCTTCGTCAGTTCGAAGCCATTCTCTTTGATTTTGTCAATCGATGTTCTAAGTACGTAGTCTAGACAAATGATAAAGAGGTACGGAAGCAGCGTGTCCCCTTGTAGTACTCCTGCTACAATGTCGAAGTATTCTGTGTTATGTCAACGCATTTAGGCCACTTTTCTCGACTAAAGTTCGCTATACCGTATGTCATTATGTCTTACTTTACGTCACACAGGAAAGTCACCAACGTTATTATAAAAAGACGTCGAATAAATACTGTTTTCTTTTCCAAGTATGTTTTTAATGTACAAAATCGCAATAAAAAAAATAAAAGAATCTAAAATATAGAATAAACTTACGAGTATCATAAAAAAAACATATTAAAACTTTATAGGCAGTGCAATAAAATATTTGTATCGAAAAATTCTAAACTAATGTCTGCCATAACGTAGTTTCACCGTCTTTATTAATTCTTTTTATTATTAATCACAAATTTAGAATGAAATATTTTAAAACTCCTTAATGGCTTAACGAGGATCATATTATTCCGCGTGTTGTTTACATTAATTATAAGTTGTTTGTCGTCATGCTTGAGGCATTTCAAGAAAAAAATTACAATGTAAATAACGTTATTTTATTGAATACGTTCATTATTCGTTTCAAAATATGACTAAAAAATCGTTTTGAGTTCTTTAAGATTTAACGATTTATATATTCTTTCTCGAGATATTTACGCTAGTTTTATGGTGTTTGCTCTCATTTTTAGATGTTTTAAGGCATTACGCCAGTTGAATGACTAAAATCGAGTTAAACCATTGGTTTTTGAACCAGTTAATGACACAGACCAATTTATGACTGCACTACTTGTCCATAAACTGATCTGCGACCAAAAAAGAAAGCACTAAAAATCATGCATAAAATCAATTTTCTTCTATTAAATCATTGTGTCGTTGATAAGAAATATAAACAGAAAAAAGTTGAAATCGGAATTGTTTCCAATGTTTCTACACTGACTTTTTATCGTTTGATCTCTTGAGACTTCGAATGTCCCCCTACACACTCACACACACACACACACACATATATATATATATGTGTGTGTGTGTGTGTGTGTGTGTCGTTTTATGATGAAAATTGGTAAAATGCAGGAACAGAATATTCATGAAAAGGTGAAGTTGCACCAAGTATGCAATCTAAAACATAACAATCGTCTTGTCGACAGAGCCTAAAACACATTGACTTTATAGTATTTGGAGGGGTAAGATCCCTCTAAAAGAGTGTTAATGAGTATGACATGAAACTGCATTTGACGGTGAGGTCCCGGTTCTTGAACTCTAGAGTACCTATACGTAGCCACTGCTCCTAGTTCTGCTCTGTTCGGATCCTTTTCTACTTACTTATTTGGTTGGTTATCTCTCCTTTTTACTATCTTCTCACATAAACCTTTAAAAAAGATTCTTGCTCAGAACATATATTAAAAATTAATTGTATTCAATCAGAATACTCGATAAATCTATTAATCGATCAATCAATAAATGTGTCGAGCCCGATCAAGAAATAGTATTTACTAAGCTTTACTATGGCCACTGATTGTTTACAGCATTTGCAGTTCCTTAGTAGCCACATAGTTAAGAACAGAACAATATTATTACAGTTAGAATATAAGGATATGTTCGGAATCTGTGGTTCTAGAGTGACTTACTGTTTACCACGTGAGCCAGTCAATAAATAAGATCAATTTTGCCGCCAATAGAAAGCACTTTTTTCAGTTTCAACTTTTGTCAAGGAAATTAATGATGGTTTCTTTCATATAGTAGAAGACTATCAACATGACCTTCTTTATTTACTATTGCACCAGAAACTTGTTCTTTGCGAGATGTTATATATTGACTTTTGACTGAGCCGTCAATCAGAGATGCACCAGTGTAAATAAGCGGAAGAAGAAGTGGAAGCAAGTAGGCATTATGAAAGAATATAAGCAGATGCCGGCGGCCGTTGAGACAGTTGTTGACAGGAAGGCCAGAGTGAGGACCAGCTTGCAGACAAAGAATGCTCTGCTGGAGGCAACAGCCCCCAGAGAACCCCGGTTGAGCAACCCCAACCAAGATTCGGAAGAAGTGCTAAGTGGGTTCTTGAAGATAACACAGCGTGCCCTGGTCAAGAGAAGAAGTTGGGTCAATATAGCTGTCTGTCCCTATCTCCACCCATCCCTCACACACCACAGAAATATCAACCCTTTCGAGAATTAAGTGTGAGAGATATGTTTTTATTAAGAAGAGTGTTTGTTCGTTCATTGAAGTTTGTAAATTATGTTTGATTATGTTTCTGCTTGTATTTGTATTACGGCTATACAACACAGTGAGTCAGTGTGTTTCCACTCCATGGACTGTCTTTTCAACTCGAACGTAATGTATTCAACCAATATTTAGCCCGATTATAATGATTTTTTTCTAAAATACACTTCTCTGTATACAACGTCTGTAAATTTCTTATGGTTTTAATTTCTCAGTCACCAAAAGTTTGATAACGGAATTCTGGTTAAGCCTGGAGATTCAGTTTGGATTGCTGTCATTTCTAATCGCTTCTAAACAATTATTTTTGAGGGATTAGAATTATTTTTGCGATTAACAATTTAAAAAAAATGCAGTGCAAAAATCGGAAAAAAATGATGTATTTTTTGTTTTTTTCAAATAAATTCTCCTTATACGAGTAACTCGTATTTGCTTGGTCTGATACAGAGTTTCTAACTGTAAATCATGTTTAATAATTTGTCAGCCAAAGAAGAACAAAACAAACACATCTCTACTTGAGTTCGAAGAGTTGGTCGGAACCAGTTTTTTTTGCATGACTTGACAGTAAGTTCCAAATAAATACAAAAGTTCCTGAAATTTACTTGGGAAAATATTGTTATTGTAACGCTAAGTTTCAACCATATTTCTCGAAGTAGAGTGCTTTTGCATATTCACAAAAACCTCAGCAAACATGATGAAGCAAAAAATCTCAATAAGATATTCACTTTGTTTGTATTGTTAAAATTACCCCACGAAAATGTGCGCAGTTATAACAAAGTTGTGCTGGGATGAAAACTAGATTTTATTAAAAGTCGAAGATGAATAAGAATTTTAGTGATCTTTAGGCACCTTAGTTACCCCTAGACCATCCACCCATCAATATTCCCATTCTTTTACCTCAAACCATTCTTTTTGGTTATCGACCACCCATCATCATCATATTTAACCCTTTGCTAAATAATGTTAACTTTGGCTTTGGGTGAATTTAAAAAAAAAAAAAAAGAAAAAAAAAAGAGAAAAAATTATAAAAAGTAAAAGCAGTCTTCAGTGATAAATTAGTAACGGAATTTATTTGTAATTTGTCTTTATAGGTGAAGCCAATGTTTATTATTTTCATTGATAACTGCTTAGATTTTTGGAAGTCACGTAGTTTTGACATCATAATTTTAAATGAGTTGGGAAATTTAGATATAAACTTTGAAGTTTAATTTCTGTTTTTATATGGAAAACAAAAAGTTAAAAAAAAGTAGATAATAACCTTCAGTTAGTTTTTGAAAATGCAAAATATTTTTAAACTAAATACCATGCCTTTTTTGATTGCTTTAAATATGAGGTTGATTCGGTAAAATGTTTCCATCGGCTTTTTCCCAAAGCTAAAAAGAATTGATTAAACATTTATTCCCAAAAGGGAGCAGTATCATTTAACTTAGTTGGATGGAATGACCCAAGGGAGCATTCCTTTAAAAAATACAGTTTAGGGCGAAGAAAGGGTGTCGTCTAAACTGAGAGTGATTTTAATAAAATCTATACAACAAAATAAAAATTCACGTAACTTTAAACACGTATGATTTTCAGATAGCAAAGTTGGCATATTTGTTTAAGAAAAATTATCAAATTACCTCATTATGGTGTGATGGTTAACAAGCTAGTCTTAAATTACGGATCGTATTAAGTTCGAAATGGATTAATCCTATTTACCAACCTCTCCGCTCGGGCAAGATATGACACATGGTCAATTTTTAAGCGGAGTTTAACAGGTTTGATTTCAGAGTTTTCATCCTCCTAGACTAGTTGCCTCACCAAAGCTGAAGAACCTAGTCTGTCCTACTATTTACCCATAGCTGGAGGGAGAATAATTGGATTCATACCTTTCCCAAGGGGATTAGTGCTATGTGAAATGCAGTCAGTCTCGTCCAGGATTTGAACTCGTGTCGCCGTGTTCATTTCCTACGACGATAACAATTACACCACGGACATCTGCAAAAAAATGGATTAATAGTGCTTCGAAATGTGAAGCATACTTTCCTTTTGAAGGAGTGTCTTCCCATTACAGAATCGTATCTGCAAAGAATCCTTTGAGTCTACGCAGAAATAAGAAACAATTTTAGTTTTTCGATGACAAGTCCTCACAGGTCATAAATGATATAAGCAATCAGTAACGAATTAAGCAATCAATAAACTGTAACTGTAAGAAATATTTTTCGAACGACGAAAATGAAAACATCGTTACAACCTATATAAAAGTAGCAGCTGAGTGTGTACCAATCAACCCAAGAGCCGAATATAGAATTCCCTAGCAGTCAGGGTAAAACGAGATAGCAGGAAATTAGAATCCTGACTTAATAAACAGAAACTGAACAAATGAGATGTGCAAAAAACTAAAGAAACCGCCAAAATGACTAAATAACATATAACAAATACAACAACGAGAAGACATTCATGGCTGAATCAATATAATCAGAAAATCTGTCGAACATCGATAACCACGATTAGCATTACAGATAGTAAATGAAATAACTGGAAGGAAAACATCTCGAGAGCAAATCTTAAAGCTGCAAGCCAGTCTAAAGACTTCAGAATAAGAAAGAATAATTAAAAGTGCTGCAATGAAAACTCCTAGAAATCACAGAAAAAACTATCAAAAATTAATAATACCCAACCAGACATCAAACTAGAACAGTTTATGGAGGAAGAACTCGATGCAGTATTGAAAAAATTAAAAGCAGAAAAGCTGAAATACATCCTTATTATACAACAGTGTATAACAAAACAAGAACAAAACACTTTAAAGAAATAGACAAAAGAGTGCATCTTCCCCTTTAACAAGCAAAACAACCTCAGAATAACAAAAAAAAAACTATAGTGTCATAACTCTTATAGCTATTGCCGGTAAGGTTTATAATGTCCTGTTTCTAAATCGTATCTAACCTGAAACTGGAAAAATCTTTTAGGAAAAATTAAAACGGCTTTCGGAGAAATCGATTCACAACTTCATAGATTCAGACCATCCGTCAAATCGTCAACAGAGTATAAAAAACCAGTTACCGCTATGATTATGGTTTACAAAAACACGAATACAATGGTTCGTTCACCCGATAATAACATCGACTTCTTCATTATTCTTGCCGGAGTCTTGCAAGATGATATATTAGCGCGAAATGCGTTTATAATCTATCAAGATCTCACACTACAAACTTGAATAAATCTAATGAAATAAAAGGGCTTCACATTAAAAAGACAATCATCAAACTAGCATGGATTTCCCTGACCCTTTCTCTCCACCCATCTCAATTGTCCATCGCTTCCGGCAGGTCTTCAAGGCTACATCCTGTATCGGCACCGAGCTGCTGTATAAAGGTTCTAGCTGGTCGTCTTGCCTTTGCTCGTCCATGGGAAGGTGTCCACAGGAGTATGTCACTTATGAGTTCGTCTTTACTTATCCCGCAGTGTTCCACATGTCGAGTTCAACTAACTTGGATAGTTTTCGTGATGCGTGGTAGGTGGCCGTACATTTGATGTTTTGTTGGGTGTTGCTTTCAGGATTTGTTCAATACAGCTCGCACCATTCTTCTGTAATTGCCGTCAAGCTTTTTCTTCATACATTTAGTTAGCGCCTATGTGGTGCCTCCATATAGTAGTATCGATACGAACGCTGCTAGGAAAAGACTGCTTTTTATTTTATCGGTCAGGTCTGACAATCATAATACCGATATCCAATCGATAGCTGTCCGTGCCTTTGTTAGTCGGGTGTTAATATCATTCTCGGTTGATGAGACGCAGCTTCCTAGGTAGGTGAACTTGTCTACTAGTTTCAAAGGACCACCACTTAGTGAAGAGATGTTACTTCTTTGATTAAAGCACATGTATTCTGTCTGGTCTGTGTTGACATGGAAGCCTATGCCACTTCTTGCTAGTTCCAGATCATGTTGCAAGGATTTCGGCTTGGACGGATGTATTTGCGAGAAGAATAATGACAGACCCAGACTACCCAGAACGTGAATCCAAATTAAACAGAGTTCATGAGATTTAAACATGGATTTACCTTTACTTTAAGAGGCAAGTCTATGAAATTAGAAGACCATTTCACATTCTTCAGCAATATTTCATCTTCGGAAAATGATGTCAACATACACATTGTGTAAGGCAACGAATTCTATTGAGAGGTTGTCGATCATATGGAAACCTGATCCCCCTGTGAAAATAAACCGTGATTTCTTTCAAGGTGTGACTGCATAAATACTACTGTATGGAAGCACTAACTGGAAAATAAAGCATGAAGAAAACGTTAAAAGAGAATAGCACTAAAATGATACGTATTGTTTTAAACAAATTCTGAAAGTGACAGCCCAGAAAATAGTAGCTGTTCGGCTACTTACTTTCCATCTCACAAACCATCCAAGTCTAATTAACAAAATATGCTGGGGACTTTTCGAGAAATAAGGACGATCTTGTTAGTGATGTTCTTCTAATGGTTTCTCAACATGGACATCCCAGTGTTAGCTGACCAGCAAAGACGTGTATGTATCGGCTCAGTGCAGAGACTGGATACAATCTATAACACCGAGAAATGGATGACAAGAAACAGAAAGAGAAAGAGAGAAAGAAAGAGAGAGAGAGAGAAAGAGAGAAAGAAAGAGAGCGAGAGAGTGAGAGAGAGAGAGAAAGAGAGAGAAAGAAAGAGCGAGAGAGAGAGAGAGAGAAAGAGAGAGAGAGAGAGAGATTAAGGGAAATCCGTTGTGTCAGGATGACCCGATAATAAAAATACCTTGTTGGCTTGTACCATATCTAAACTTTTAAACACATCACTCTGAGTAAGTTCGATCCTCACAGGGCGCCCTATTCTTCTAGCCTTGTGCTAAATTAAGCTAAGTTTCACAAATGACTTCAAGATATGGGATTATATACTTTTTTATAACTACAAGTGTTACGTTCCGCTCTCTGGTCAAACAAACGACAACACAGAATATATATAACAATATATATTTATTTTCTCGACGGACGCTTGTGTGAAGTAGGAGCAGTCAGGAGAGGAATTAGAATCGTTCATCTATGAGGCTTGAACTCTTCGATGTAAGTAGACGATGGCCGAGACAACGCACACAGGGTAACGACGGGACCAGCTTTCGTGAACAGCGGAATTTTTTCACTGTCTTCCGTTCAATTCGTCGGCCATATATTACCTTCAAACTCCCTCTCGGATATATAGACACGCCTCCACGCCCCTGCAATTTCTTCCGATATCTGGCGATTGGTATGTGTCACTTCCGCCGTCTTTGGAATGGTATGTGTGATCGTCATCGAGTGGAAATAACTGTCATGCAGTTCACAGGTCACTCTCTTCCGTTGCATCACTTTGTGACGGCACGGTGGGATATTTTTACCTTGTCTCATATTGTCAACCAAGCTGTTTTTTTTACACAAGTTCAATCGTTTGTTTCTATATTAGTGACGGGTTTTTGACTGAACAGGTATTATGCCATCTAAAAGAGACAGCAGATTTTTCGGATACAAGAAATCATTTTCATCTCTTCCATGATGATTAACACTGGAGGTGCCCGTGGTGCAATGGTTATCGTCGTAGAAAATGGACACGGTGACACGAGTTCAAACCTGGACGAGACTGATTGCATTTCACATAGAACTAATACCCTTGGGAAAGGTATGAATCCAATTATTCTTTCTCCAGCTATGGGTAAATAGTAGGGCAAACTGGGTTCTTCAGCCTTGGTGAGGCAACTATTCTAGGAGAAGGAAAAGTCTGAATTCAAACCTGTTAAACTCCTCTTAAAAATTGACCTTGTGCCATATCCTGCCCGAGCGGAGGGGTTGGTAAACAGGACCATGATGATTAACACTTGTCGGGTATGAAAATGTTCATAGCGTTAGTTTAGTCCAGTTGAATCTTCCGATAACCAAATAGCAAGAAAGATTACCTTTTTAATTGTTGTTCAGAAAAGCTAAAATTTTATTTTCCTTAATCTAAATAAAGATGATACACAAAAGAATAACATATCTGAAAAATCCTATTTACCCAACCCCTCCGCACGGGCTGGATATGACACAAGGTCAATTTTTAAGCGGAGTTTAACAGGTTTGAATTCACAGCTTTCCTTCTCCTAGACTAGTTGCCTCACCAAAGCTGAAGAACCCAGTCCGCCCTACTATTTAACCATAGCTGGAGGAAGAATAATTGGATTCATACCTTTCCCAAAGGTATTAGTGCTATGTGAAATGCAATCAGTCTCATCCAGGAATTGAACTCGTATTGCCGTGTCCATTTCCTACGACGATAACCATTACACCACGGGCATCTCCATAATATCAGAATAATAAATGATGATTAAACATTTAAGCGACTGTCAGAATGAGTCGTGCCAATGAGGTAGCATCAACTGTAGCTTGTTCTGTTTCATTTACAAAAGACCCTCAACCAACACGTGTTTTTTTATTAAAACAAATCAAAACAAAACAAAAAATAGGCATTCTAAGATGCACCCGTATTGTTATTTCTATGCACTCTTTGTGGGGGTCATGGATGAAGCGTGTTAGATTTCACAATATGGACAGACTTATGCCTTGGTCAGTTTTATCCGCGTTCAGGTTTCTAATCGACAAATTATATCCCAGGTTTATCTGCCTGCTATTAAATCTGGCAATCTACCTCTGCTTTTTATCCTGGAATCGAACTCCCACTGCACTATATGTTACGCGTCTGGCAGCAAAGGGAATTGGAATTTTGTGAAGGGAGGGATCCCAGACCAGCTCAACAGTCTAGTCCATCAGCGAAACTATTATCACTATTCATGACTGACTCTTTGAATCCAAGGGGTTCTGACTTCCGGAAAAGAAAACCTCTTATCTCATGTGTATCTGCAAAAACTAAAATACATTTTAAAATAATATTCTTGTCTACTGACCTCTGACCAGTATACTACCGAAGAATTCAATTTGTTTCGAACATTAAATAGCTAAACCCGTCATCCCCATTGAGAAATAATTCTTTCAATATTTTTATGTATTAAAATCTGTTGATCTCACTGACTGGTTAGCTATCCTTTTGATACTACTATATGCACATATCCATGTACATACATTCATATATATTACGTCTATGCCTACACATACCAATAAAAATATATTTGTACCCAAATATCCTTACATACATATAAGCTACGTTTATGCGTAAACGCTGTCCTTTAAATGATTTTACACATATATAAATATGCATCACATTACGTAAATATGTCGAGCCTAAGATAGAATAGATTATGATACTCAATAAATGAATAGATTTGAAGCAAGTTTTAATACATTTTGAATGGTTAGTCGCTTTAGCTCTTTTTATATGATGATTTTAATCGACGTCGGTTGTTTCAAAATTGATGCTTTGTAACAAATCAGACTGTAATGATTAAAAGGCTAGATTTGCCAATTTTAGAGTTACGAGTAAATTCGATGTCTATGTGATGAAATGTAATCTCTTGTGTCAAACTCGCATTTTGTAAAGAACTACGATTTGTTGTTTGTTGCGAAGACGTCTAAAAAGCAACAATAGCTTATCAAAATCATTTTCGGATTTCAGTTTTTGTTGTCCGTGATTTAAAGTTAAACTATCTTTAGAAGTCGAGATTCAGACGTATAAAATAAGAGGGAATTATAGGAGTTTTGCATTTTCTTTTGAAAGATTTCCAGACGTTGAATACCTGTTGGGAAAGGCGAGTCTGAGATAACATTAACCTTAAAAAAAGTTAGAGTTTCTTTTATACGAGAAACTCGAAGTATTTTTGGAAAGATTCGTTCGTCTGTTAGAGGGGCGTGGCGTAATGGTCACCATTCTTAAGAAATGACATTGACGACCCAAGTTCAAATTCTAAAAGAGGCTGTTAACGTTTCACTTTTGGGCAAGGCGTTTAATCTCTTTTTTTTGTTTCATCTTCTGTCATTTAACTTCCTTTTATCTTCTACTATTCAACTTCCTTTTATGTTGTGCAGTTCAACTTCCTTTTATACGCTATAATTGATTGGTAATTTATTTTCCGGTATACTAACACGTCTAGGTTTAATTTTTGTCTAGCGGCTAAGGTGTTGTGCATATAATATGATGATCATTACATAAGTTTCCAGACTTTTTTCGTATGGGCACTTTTATTGATAGTACACACATAAAACTCTAGTCCCCTTCGAAGTAATCTCCTCCGAATGCAATGCACTTGTTGTACCGTTCCAACAACTTCTAGAAGGCCCCATGGAAGTCCTCTTGTGTGGGCGTGTCAGCGACCTTCGTCACAGCCTCTTTCATCTCCTCAATTGTCTCATAACGACAGCCTCTGAGCTTAGGGAATAAGTAAAAGTCACAGAGAGCAAGGTCTGGACTATAGGGACGGTGAGGAACTGTCTTGATGCTCATCTTGGTCAAATAGTCTGTGACAAGGATTGAGTTGTGGACTGTTGCATTGTCCTGGGGGAAATGCTACTGACCCGATTTGAAGAGTGCCGACCTCTTCCCTAGGAATCTCTTGCTGAACTCCCTTAAAACCTCAACATAGTAACCCTAAACCTAACCCTTGGGCCAATCAAGTCTGGTCTGTTGACTTCCTTACTCCTTCCACACCTCTCAGCTTCCCTCACAGACTCCCTGCCTTCCTTGAATCTCTTGTGCCACTCAAAAACTGATGCTCGATTCATGAAAGATGGTCCAAAAGCAGTCTGAAGTATTCCATACGTTTCTGTGGCATTTTTTCCAAGTTTAAAACAGAATTGTATTGCATATCATTCTTCTAAAGTGTCCTCACGTCCAGATTGCATTTTTGAAATTCATCAGCTGTGACAATCAGGCTTTAGTAGGGTGTATTCCAATTTCTGTTGTAGCTGTTCATTTAAACTTGAAATCATAAAAATTGGCCAGTCATCTCATAAAATGTATAGCAATAACATACTGAATGGTCAAGTGTCTACGACAACTTTAAATGACTGTACAAAAAAAGTCTTGAAACCTATTTAATGTTCCACGTACGTTCATATTTACTTTTTCAGTGAAGTCATTTGTTGGAAAGTTTTCTTTTTTTGGGTGGTCCTATCGAATACGAATATTTTTAAACAGATCTATTTGAACACATAACGGAACTTTAATGGGTACTAACACTCCTGGCCTGAGTGGATCTGGGAGTAATGGCAATGAAATAATATTCAGATCCTAAGAGCTGGAGCTTCGCTATCAGATGCAGTTTAATGTCATACATAAGAGGCTCATTTTCAGAAAGTTTCGCCCATCTGCAGGGGATAAAATCAGTGTATTCACAGCCTTTCCGACCAGGCCTTCTGTATCCTGATTGATATTTAGCATGCAATTAAATCTTCACACCCTGTTTCACTCCAAATATGTAAGCCTTACCAAATCATAGTACAATTATATTTCGAAACTCTTTCATGTTGGCCCCAGATTCCAACATCCAGAGCACTTTTAGATGTTTCAGGTTATATATGAACTGTGATTATCATATTTACCAACCCCTCCGCTCTGACAGGATGTGACACAAGATCAATTTTTTAGCGAACTTTAACAGGTTTGAATTCAGAGTTTTCCCTCTCCTAGACTAGTTGCCTCACCAAGGCTGAAGAACCTTGCCGGCCCTACTATTTACCCATAGCTGGAGGTAGAATAATTGGATTCATACCTTTCCCAAAGGTATTAGTACTATGTGAAATGCAATAAGGCTCGTCCAGGATTTGAACTCGTGTCGCCGTGTCCATTTCCTAGGACGGTAACCATTACACCACGGGCACCTGAACTGTGATTATACTATTTTATGTTCTCTCTCTCTCTCTCTCTCTCTCTCTCTCTCTCTCTCTCTCTCCATATATGTATATATATATTTAGTTAAAGTAAGGAAGAACTAATAAACGACGTTCTCCAAAACACCTCTTCACACGGGTGATTAACTAGAACTTATCCACAACAGCTCAGTAAGGACATAGGATGTAATCTAGAAGACCGGCTGGAGCGATGCCTGATAGAGACTAATGGCAAGAGAGAGAGAGAGAGTCTAAGAAATCCGTGATGATGATGATGATGATATATATAAAGTGAGTCTGAAAAGTAAAGAAACTGGTGTCACAAACAATTTATTTCAACTCCAAAGAACAAACCAAATCGATCCTTTTCAAAGTAATCGATCCTAAGTTTAATGCACGTCCCATCACTCTCTGTCATATTTTTATACACCGCTGGAAGGATTCTCCCGGGATTCTGCTAAGTTCCGTCAAGCCTCCTGATGGACTCCGTGCCTTCATAACGGGTCTGCTTGATACTCGCAGAAAAGAAAAAAGTCAACATCAAGGGAAAAGAAAAAAGAATCAAGATCAAGGGAAGAGGGTGGTTGTTCCAGTAGGTCGATGTTGTTCTCGTTCTAATACTCACACTCAGTCCCGTTACTTTTTAGACACACTCAAACCTTCAGTGATAATCTTCCAAACTGTTCTTTTTCATCTCCAGCTGATTTGTAATTATTCAAACAGTCAATCGACGATTGCCACACACCACCTGCCTTACCTGATCTTCGTTGATTTCAGTCCTTTTTAAAGGCTTCCAACAGTCGTGCATTTCTTTGAATCTCTTGTGCCACTTAAAAACAGGTTTGCGTGACATCATGTCATCTCTATACATTTGCAGAAGCATTTCCAGTGCTTCTGACAGAGATTTTCCCGAGCAAAATATTTCTGGTTTATTCGTTGCTCTCTGTTCGTAGGTGTACGAACTGAAAAAGAAGAAGCATTCAAAAAACGTAATGGTTACAGAAAGCTAAGATTGCAGTTACATTCATACAAGATATCTTGTTAGATGATAACACAATCCTCTTATCCTTCTTTCGCTTATAGCTTACACAATAGTTATCCCTTTCTATTTGTGTTTGTATGGTGAATGATGAGAAAGGTTATATAGTTCGTAGGATATCCTAGGAGGTGTGTTACTAATAATTGTACATGGCCATGTTGAATTAATTTTGTGATTTTTATTTGTTTACAATATTATATTTAACTTATCTATTTCTTGTATCTTATCTATTATCATTATTGTCAATCTTTTTCCAATTTTTCCCACCAGTGTTAGCCGAGGGTTTCTCACTGGTTTTTGAGTGACAACAAGTCTCCTCAAATCTCCAAAACTATTCTCAGTATTCTAGTCGATCTTAACAATGCTGTTGTTTGGATGGTCTCCACTTGTCGTCTTTTTTCCAAGTCCTCTAGTTCCTGCACCGATTCTTTGGTGACTGTAACTAGAGCAACAATTACAATTCTCGTAACCGTCACTTTCACGTCCTCCAGCTAGATCCAGGTACTTATTTTTCTTTATGTTTTCTTTCAATTTTGCTCTGTGATCAGCCGAGACAAGCAAAGTCCACAAATGAGCATAATAATCTCAGTGTTGCAATTAAAGATTCACTAGTCTTTATAAAAAAAAAATATTTCAACAGCAAATAGCTGGTGTGCACAAATCCAATCGATGAACTTAACAGGTCATAACTGAAAATAAATATGAGGCATTAGCTAGATAAGACTACCATTTCAACTCGCCCTAATTCACTTACATCATACAGCAGACAGTTAAGAATTTGAAAAATACATGTGCTGCAACATATATATATATATATATATATATATATATATATACATACAAAGATCATTACATAAAGTTCCAGACTTTTTTCGTATGGGGACTTTTGCTGATAGTACACATATAAAACTCTAGTCCTCTTCGAAGTAATCTCTTCTGGTTGCAATGCACTCGTTATAGCGTTTCAACAACTTCTGGAAGGCTCCATGAAAGTCCTCTTGTGTGAGCGTGTCAATAACCTTCGTCACATTCTTTTTCATCTCCTCAACTGTCTCATAACAGCAGTCTCTAAGGTTTTCCTAGAGCTTAGAAAATAACCAAAAGTCACAGGGACCAAGATCAGGACTATAGGGATGGTGGAGAAGTGTATTGATGCACATCTTGCTCAAATAGTCTATGACAAGGATGAAGTTGTGGACTGGTGCATTGTCCTGCTGGAAATGCCACTGACTCGATTTGAAGAGTGCTGGCCTCTTCTGACGGAATCACTTGCTGAACTCCCTTGAAACCTCAACATAGTAACCCTAACCCTTACCCTTTGGCCAAAAACTCTGGTGTATTGACTTCCTTACTCCTCCCACATCTCTCATCATTTTTCACAGACCCCCTGCCTTCCTCAAATATCTTATGCCACTCAAAAACTGATGCTCGATTCATGCAAGATGCTCCAAAAGCAGTCTGAGGTATTCCATACGTTTCTGTGGCATTTTTTCCAAGTTTAAAACAGAATTTTATTGCATATCGTTCTTCTAAAGTGTCCTCACGTCCAGATTGCATTTTTGAAATTCACCAGCTGTGACAATCAGTCTTTAGTAGGGTGCATTCCAATTGCTGTTGTAGCAGTTCATTTGAAGCTGATATCATAAAAATTGGTCAGTCATTTTATTAGATGTATAGCAATAACATACTGAATTTTCAAGAGTCTACGACAATTTCAAATGCCTGTACAAAAATAGTCTGGAACCTTATTGATTGCAGCACGTATATATATATATATATATATATATATATATATATAGATAGATAGATAGATAGATAGATAGATAGATTTATTTAATAGCTTTTCCAGCTGAAATTTCTATATTCTTAGACACTTAGAGATTTCGGTAAAGTATTGTTCTGAATTTGTTTTTGTTTATTTGTGAATAGGCATTTATTATTTTGTTCACTAAAAGTTTTTTTCGACCTGAATTTCCACTTTTTGAGAAACTGAAGTACAAAACGCAATTAATAAACAGTTTTACTAGAATTTTTTTCACCTCTGAGATGATCGTTTTGTGAATAGGAATTAGAATGTTTATTTATCTTAACTCAGAAAATATTTAAAAATAAGCATATATTCAAATTTACTTCCCGTCGAGTTAATTTCATTAGCCTCACAAACAAAGAAAAATAGAACCGTTTTTACAACTACGACGAAAACAAAATTAATATTTGTTACAAGGGAAATTTCATTCAAACAGAGATATAATATCTTTAATACATGGTAGCCAAAAAGAGGAAAAAGAAAAAATTTAAATCAAGAAAACTCTACCCTACTTAATGTAGAATCCCTTGGCCCATATACTGAGATAAAAAAAAATTAAATTGAGTTAGATAATAAATATTAATCATGGGACTAGTTGCCAAAGTATGATTCATTATTTCTGACAGTTAATTCCACGGAAGCATTGACAGGAAAATTTGGTCTGTTGCCTCCATAAACGATAATTTTCGTTACAGAAGTTTTTAGTCAAAATTAAGCGGTATGTTCCATACATGATTGTTTTATACGCAAATAATTTTAGTAGAAATATACGTTGGCCTTTTCAATATTTTTGTCGATTCAGGACAATATTTTCGAAATCTTGAAAATAAAAATCGACTGTATTCTTTTATCAAACAGTTTAATTCTGTACAGAATATTTTCCATTAATTCATTCTACATCATCATCATCATCATCGTCATCGCAATCCGTCTCTGCCGGTTATCTCATTAAAGATGCCAATGTTGTCTATACCAAAGACCTGATCGATGCGTTCTTCATTTTGCATGTTGAAAGTGTTTTCTCACTCATATTACTTTTCACACAGCTGAAGTGCATTATGCTTTCATTCTTTACCCTAGCCACCAAAAAGAGGGAGCGACTCGATAAACCGATCCTCTTTCACAAGGGTTCACAGAACACCATGCCCCACTATTGCCTCGCGTGGGCAGCGTCGTCTACTTAGTTTGCCATCTGATGAGAGAAAGGAGCTGAGTCTTGTTACAAGAGCCAATTCTGCTTAACTGATGTTTTCCGCCTGGAGTGCTGGATCGAACAGTTCTTATCACACCTTGTTTACCGGACGAGATACTGAACTATGTCAACACATCTTCCTTCTAGCAGGTGACTTTTTGAAATAACTTATCAATTCGAATCCGAGTGCCATTCGTCTAGAGTATAAAAAGTTGTAAAAACAGTTGCGCAGATTGTAACATTTTCAATACAGAGAACAAAGATTTTAAATATTTTTGCGGGTAAAAGAAGAAAAAAAAAAAGCTATGAATCAAATAAATAGTATTTAAGTGAATCTGAATAGTATTTAACTTGATTTTTTTTCTTTTTTAATCAGCATGTATGAAGTAAGATTTTTAAGATATAAAAAGAGAATTTTTAAAAATCTCTTAATGAAGACGTGTACAGAGCTAAGCAACATTTATAAAAACGTGATTATATCTAAATGGAAATGGTAAACAAGTGGAGACTGTTTGAAGTCAAAATTCAAGTCAACTTTTCTTAATAAATGTACTTCCATAAACACATTAATGGCTTTAATCATTGTGAAAATAGAAAATAATAAAATCACTTCACTCAAAAGTTTAAGTTTCATAATGTCCTAATAAGTGTAAAATTAGTAATGAAACTAACTGTCATAATGAAGATCTTATCGGCTCAAAATGTTTGCAGAACAGCAGAAATATTAAGATAAATTTACACTTTTATGAAAATAAGTCTGATAAAGAGGAATGTAATAGATTCGGAAAGCAAAAAAAAAGCAATAATAAAACAAACTAAAACTTGTTAAAAATTAACAGTAAAATTGAAGAGTTTACTGATCCAGAGGAATTGATGGATAACAAATTCGAAAAATATGACAATAAAACAATTACGAAAATAAACTACGTAATAATACAAAATGTTTATTTAAGATATAGAAAATAAAATGAAATAGAACTATTCATAAACTATTCCTAACAATAAAGTGTATGACAACCGAGAGTGCAATGACTTAAACAAAACAGCAATACTGATGATGAGTTTGGTTTGGTTTATGGCATATCAACCTTTGTAGGTTATTTAACGCCAAATCCATTTTTATGTAAGTAATCAGTTCTATTTCAATCAATTCAGTTTAGTATGATTACACAGTTTGTCAAAAACATTTCTATTTCAAACTATTCAGTTTATTCAAGCAAGTTATATATAACAATTCAGTTTAGCGTAAGTTCAGTTTCAATATCAAAAAAAGTTAAATTTCAAATAATCCAGTTTAGCATAAGCACGCAGTGTAAATGTAAGTACAGTTTAATAGTGAAAAACCTTTCTATTTCTAGCTATTCAGTTTAGTTAAGCAGTTCTAATTCAGCTAATTCAATTTAGTAAGAGTACAGATTTTTTTTACACACAGTTAAATGTCAAAACAGTCCTATGTTAAACAATTCAGTTTAGTGTAAATACAATTTCAATGCCAAAAAACAGTTCTATTTCAAAAAATTCATCCCAGCACCAGCACGGTGTCCAAATGCAAGTACGGTTCAATTGTCAAAAACACTTATTTCAAGCTATTCAGTTTAATCAGACAATTCAGTTTAGCATAAATATGCCGTTAGTTCTATTTAACCCATAGATAGGGCTCTATTCAGTGCTACCACACTGGGCCAAAGTGGACTTGGGAGCAATGGCAATGAATGGGTGCTCCGCATTCCCCAAGGCCCCAGCATTACTGGGACCTCGCCATCAGATTTTTTAGTGTCATATCTAGGACACTCATTGGGTTTTTCCCCTTCAGCAGAGGTGCAGTCACTGTATTCTACCGCTCCAGCCAACTGGGCAAACTGATGAGATGGATAAAACTAGTTATTAAATATTTGTAATTACTATACTCTTTAAGAGTTTTTCACACCAACATCACCAAATGGTCTTTCACGGGATTCCAAGTGACATAAAGTCTTCCCAGGTCTCACGAACACTACTCACAATTCTGTCCGTTCTCAACAATGCTTTGTTCAGGATGGTCTCAATTCGTCCTCAAACTTCCAACTCTTCAAGTCCTCTTTCAAAGCATTTGGGGACCGTTTATTATTTTTATTTATTCTCTTTGAGAGTTTTTCACACCAGCTTTAACTGATGGTTTTCCACGAGAGTTTGAATGACAAGTCTCCTCGAGTCTCCATGACCCTTCTCAGTATTCTGGCTGATCTCAGTAATGCGGTAGTTTGGATTGTCTCCACCCGTCCTGTATTTCCAAGATCTCCAGTACTTGTACGAATCCTTTGGTGACTTTAACAAGAGCACCATATACAATTGGTATTATCGTCACTTTCATGTTCCAAAGATTTTTCAATTCCTTAGCAAGGTCAAGGTACTCATCCCTCTTTTCACATTCTTTTAATTTCACTCCGTGGCTCGCCGGGGCAGCAAAATTCACAATTCGGCTAGTTCTCTCTTTTTTATTTTTTTTTTGACTATAATAAGATTTCGTTTGTATCTCGAAATCCCAGGGGAGTTTGTGCGTCTCATTCTCTTGGACAGTTGCTGTGTTTTGCATATACCATTTGTTCATATGGTCAAACTTCAACTTCTTGCACAATTCCCTGTGGATCACCTTGCCCACCCAGTTGCACCTAGTCTTATATTCTTTTTGTGCTAATTTGTTGCATTCGCGTATTATGTGATTGATGGTTTCGTCTCTTTCAGCACATAACCCACATTTGCTGTTTTGTTGCGTCTTACCCATTCTCGCTTTGATAGAGTTAGTCCTTATGGGGTTGTTTTCGCTGCTATTAGAAGAGATTCAGGTTCTCACTTAAGGTTTCCTTTTATTAGGCACCTCCACGTTTTCTTGTGTGAGATGTCACTTGTTAGTCGTTTAAAACGTCCGTATGTTGTATAGCTATAATGATATCAATCACAACAGTAATACAAATACATATTCAAATACATGCGGACTCTGTTGTTTCAGACACGAACGGGTTTATTAATTTCTAGAGTCGGTCCATGGTGACACGAGGAGAGAGACACAATTCTTAAAAGCCAACTCTAACCACACTATGCTGACCCCACCCCAACACGTGGCGCATCTTGTGAGGTTTAAGATCTCAATTCATCTCCGTCGGTCGAGATCCGAAAAACTCAACCGCACGCCTCAACAGCAGAAAACTCAACTGAACCTTTCAACGGTCGAATACTCAACTGACCTCTTTTCAAAATCTTCAATTCTCAGGACCATCTCTTCTAGGCATGACGTCATCCACACTCCAGCCCCATTTCCTGTCTGTGGGTTAATTATGACAAATGGTGATTGTCATATCTTTTGCAAGTGATTCTGCACCTGGACTAAAAGATCCGAATAGTTCAAAGCCTTACCAAACTGAATGATAAAATATAATTAACGAAAAATGATTAATATGAAAAAATCATTCTTTAATTATATAACACGTAGACTTGTTTTCCTTCCCACTTTGGTTTTCTGATTATTGTCGTACCGCTGGTTCTCGTGTCGTTAGTATTGTTTTTGCTGGTTGTAATCTGTCTTCCTCCACGCTTTTCTATGCAGTCTTCGAGTCATTGTATCGATGCGTCCACGCGTTCTTCAATGCTGGCAAGTCCTCTTGCTCCCTCTCTTCTTGACACACATAGTCTGCCCAAGTCATCTCTTGAATGCAATGCTTTATGCATGGTCATTAGCTTTCTTGTTTTCTGGTCCATTTGTTTAAGTTCTTCTCCAAAGATATCTTCAGGAATGGTCACGCGTATCTTATGAGAGGGACAGTCCAAGTTTTTATCCCTTTGACAAAGTTCCTGCAATAGAGATTTTTATAATTATTTACGCCATGAGAGTTTTTCACACCAGCTTTAACCGATGGTCTTTCACTAGGGCCTGAATGACAGCAAGTCTCCTCAAGTCTCCAGGACTCTTCTCAGTATTCTGGCTGTTCTCAATTGTGCTGTAGTTTGGATTGTCTCCACTCGTCCTCCAACTTCGATGTCCTCCAGTTCCTTTAATAATCCTTTACTTACTGTACCAAAAGTGCCAATCACGATTGGTACAATTGTCACTTTCATGTTCCGTAGTTTTTCAATTCTCTAGCAAGGTCGAGGTACTTATCCCTCTTTTCACATTCTTTCAGTATTATTCTGTGGTCAGCCGGGAGAGCAAAGTCGACAATTTTGCTAATTCTACTTTTTGTTGTTGATTATTATAACGTCTGGTCTTCTGGCCGAGATTTGGCGATCCGTGTGTATGTCAAAGTCCCATAAGAGTTTATGTGTCTCATTTTCTTGGACAGCTGCTGGGTTGTGCATATACCATTTGTTCGTATTGTCAAATTTAAATTTCTTGCACATTTACCAGTCGTGTCTAGCCTTATACCCCTTCTGTTACGATATGCTGCATTCGCTTATTATGTGATTGGTGGTTTCGTTTCTATCACCACATAATCTACGTTTGCTATTTTGTTGTGTCTCATCTATTCTCGCTCTGATATGGTTGGTTCTTATGGCGTTGTTTTGAGCTGCTTTTGGAGAGATTGTGCTTCTCTTTGAAAGTTTCCTTTTCTTAGCCACATCCAGGTTTTTATTATTATTATTATTATTATTATTATTATTATTATTAAAATGCCTTGGAACAAAACTCCTTATATGTGCGAACAACCAAAAAATTAGAAATTCTGATAGAGATATAGTAAAAGCTAATCAACACCAAAAAAACTGCTAGGTTGAAAGCGGAGACAGGGGAGTTAATCATAGTGGCACACGACCAGAGCCAACCAACAATAAACTATCTTGTAAACATCTAAAAAAAAAACCATGTGAGAACAAGTACTATTCAACTGAGCACATTTGTCATTTTCCTAATCCTTACACCTACTGACTATTAAGAAATAGGACATTATACTCATTGGAAAATATACAAAAAATATTTAAGCATTCTATTATGTTACATGAAATAGATTTTAATTTAGAAGGTTATTATAAACATTGTTTTTTTTTAATTTATAAGCTAGAAATGTAACTTAAATTCATAGAGCTTAAAATTAGTTCTCTTGTTAAAAAAATCGCTTCTTATTGAATAAATCTTGAAGAATTCTAATAAATCAGTAGATCCAACCCCAAAATGTGTCTTGTTCTTTGTAAAATAAACACCGCGAACAAAAAATTATTCGAAAACGTACATCGTACGAAAGAGTCGTCTGTCTGCGTGGATGAGCTGAATTATGCTCTTTTCATTTCGTAGGTTGACACATATCGGTGTTACATATCACTGTGGACATTACTGAAACCCATTAACCCCCACCTAACTGTGCTTGGATTTACTATTTGGCATCTGTATACTTTCACGTAGTGTTTCATAAGAGGAGTAGCGCCATTGAAAGAAAGGAATAACCTGAAAAGAAAAGAAACCTATCAAGTAAAAAGGGCGTGATCAAGAACTAAGAGAGAATAACAAAATAACCATCATTTACCATAAATAGTTGTGTTGAAAGGAGCTTGAAATTGGTTATATATTACTTCCACTTGGATATCTGAAGATAAGGTATATATCATTGATTAAATAACACTATTACAGTGTGGAAATTTAACTAGTCTTAAACAGATTATAGTCATTCTCTGTTAAGATTTTAAGTTGTATAAAACAAACATAAAACTCAGACTGAAAGTCTTTCTATGATACGATGATCATTAAATGCGTTTCAAGACTTTTTTCGTATGGGCACTTTTACTGACAGTACACACATGAAACTCTTGTCCCCTTCGAAGTAATCTCCTCCGGCTGTAATACATTTGTTGTACCGTTTCATCAACTTCTGGAAGGCCCCATGGAAGTCCTCTTGTGTGAGCGTGTCAGCGACCTTCCTCACAGCCTCTTTCATCTCCTCAATTGTCTCATAACGACAGCCTGTGAGTTTAGGGAATAAGCAAAAGTCACAGGAAGCAAGGTCTGAACTATAGGGAGGGTGAGGAACTGTCTGATGCCCATCTTGGTCAAATAGTTTGTGACAAGGATGGAGGTGTGGACTGGTGCATTGTCCTGGTGGAAATGCCACTGATCTGATTTGAAGAGTGCTGGCCTCTTCCCAAGGAATCTCTTGCTGAACTCCCTTAAAACCTCAACATAGTAACCCTAACCCTTACCCTTGGGCCAATCAACTCTGGTGTATTGACTCACTCCTCCCACACCACTCATCATCCCTCAGACCCCCTGCCTTCCTTGAATCTCTTATGCCACTCAAAACTCATGCTCGATTCATGCAAGATGGTCGGAAAGCAATCTGAAGCATTCCATACGTTTCTGTGGCATTTTTTCCAAGTTTAAAACAGAATTTTATTGCATATCCTTCTTCTGAAGTGTCCTCACATACGGATTGCATTTTTGAAATTCATCAGCTGTGACAATCAGGCTTTAATAGGGTGTATTCTAATTGCTGCTGTAGCTGTTCATTTGAACCTGGAATCATAAAAATTAGTCAGTCTTCTCATAATACGTATCGTAAAGACAAACTGAATTTTCAAGAGTCTACAACAATTTTAAGTGCCTGTACAAAAAATGTCTGGAAACTTATTAAAGGCGCCACGTACAACGATCTTTTTTAGCTGGAGCACTTCAGTTTAACCGATTCATTGGCCTAGTGGGTTGAGTGTTCGTCAATGGTCCGAGAGACCTGGTTTCAATCCCAAGTCGCGTCATACCAAAGACTTTTAAAATGGTACTTGGTACCTACTTGCTTAACACTCAGCAATATAAGGTACGTATCAAGGGTAAAGTGGAGCAATCCAGGGAAAGTAGTAACGCCTTTCCCTACACCTCAGTGTAGTAGCTATTGAAAAGGGAGCCTTTTGGCCGCCCTCGACTATGGTCGCCAACTTACTTACTTTAGTTCAGGGTGTCTTAAATTAAAAGATCTTAACTCCGAAAGCGTTGAGTTTTTCTTAAAGGTTATGTCAGTCTCATAAAATGAGCTTCTTTCAACAATAATGCTTTCGACTCTCTTCAGTTCGGAAGGTATAAATCGAATTTAACTAAAAGTAAATCACAAATTGACATCCGTAACTAAAAGATGAGAACAAATTGATCGATACAGACTTAATCATTATTATGATTAAAAACATTTTTCCGTGTATTTGTTATACATTTGGAATAATAAAAATATTTTTTCAGACGTTCTGATATCTGTATGAGAATATTGTACCATTTAATGGATGGAAAAACGAAATGAATTTATATTAGAACTTCAGACAACAGTTATCAAGATATTTTCCCGAATAGTATGTGGACTATTGCGAGGATATTGTAAGAACTTTATAAAACAGTTATGAAAATTCTGTTTCGAATATTGTGTGGAAACGTAAGAGTTCTTAATATCAGAAGTTTAGACAATACCTATGAAAATACTGTTTCGAATATTGTGTGGAAACGTAAGAGTTCTTAATATCAAAAGTTTAGACAATACCTATGAAAATACTGTTTCGAATATTGTATGGAAACGTAAGAGTTCTTAATATCAAAAGTTTAGACAACAGCCATGAAGATTCTGTAGTAAATAATGTTTGAACAAATGAAGGACATTTTCGTTAGAATTTCAGACAAAGAAAATACTAATTTGAATAATGCATAAAGTAATGAGAGGAATTTATGTCAAAATTTCAAATAAAGATAATGGTCCGAATACTACATGGAATAATTTCAACTGTAATTAAGACAAAAGGTTGGAACATACTGATTCAAATAATATATATGTAATGAAAAGAGTTTCGTTAAACGTTAAGACGATGTTTTTGAAGAATCTGTTCCAAACAATAAGTAGAATACTGAAAGAAAATATTCCTCAGAAATTCAAACAAGAGCTGATAACATATTGGTTTGAATCCTGAAAGGGTCTAAGAGAGGACATTATATCAGAAGTTTAGACAATAGTTTCGATTATACTGGTCCAAGTAATGTAGTAGATAATTAAATGACGCTATACTTTATTTTTATATAACTTCCTAAAAACATAATGTTAAAAAAAAAGCATTAAATAATTCTCAGAAATTCAGATAACAGTCATGGGACTAAAAATCAGACTATTGTCCTGGCGACAACACCCCACGAGACTCCAACTATACGGACACTTGCCCCCCATCACAAAAAGTATACAAGTTCGACGAACCAGACACGCAGGACACTGCTGGAGAAGCAAGGACGAGCTCATAAGCGATGTACTCATGTGGACCCCCACACATGGATGTGCAAGAGTGGGACGACCAGCACGAACTTACATACAGCAGCTATGTGAGGACACGGGATGTAACCCTGAAGACCTGCCGGAGGCGATGAATGATAGGGAGAAATGGCGAGAGACGGTCAGGGATATCCGCGCAGGCGGCGCGACATGATGATGATGATGATGTTTATATAGGAACTATTCATAAAAACAAGTTTGCTGTTGATACCCGAATTCGAACCAGTGTTTAAATGAAAGCGTATTTCGGTTGTAGTGAAAATTATTTCTTTTACCATTTTAGGGATATGCATGTCATCTTTTCCGACTTAAGGTTAGTCCTTATCGTAGTTTAGCTAACGAGCTTGGATGCGACACTTTCGAAATATAAAGTTATTTCAATTAACACCCTCACATTACTAGTAAAAGTATAGTAAAGTTGGCGACCGTAGTCGAGGGCAACCAGAAGGCTCCCTTTCCGATAGCTACTACACCGATGTGTAGGGGAAGGCGATACTCCTTTCCCTGGATTGTCCCACTTTACCTTTATACGTACCTTATATTGCTGAGTGTTAAGCAAGGAGGTATCAAGAACGATTTTTAAAGTCTTTGGTATAACGGGACTTGGGATTGAACCCAGGTCTCCCGGACCATTGACGAAAATTACCTATAATTTTAATATAATAAACTAAACGTTCACTGAAATAAAAAAAGAACTATAGATACCAAATTTGAGAAACTAATAACCTGCCACAGAACACATATAGAACTTTTCTACGTCAAGAGAAAATAGAGTGGAAGAAGATTAATCCAAACAGAATTGGCCGACTAAGCAACCACTGTATAATTAATGAAATATGCTGACGCATTAACATATTAGATGCTACAGTTAGTTAACAAACGCAAGAAGCAAAAGAAAAATATTCATTTTGTAAAGAAAATAATAATCTTTCTAATTAACTCGATCTTACTTCGATGAAAATAGACATAAATGATAAACCAATAGAACGATCAAACAACAAAAAACTGAAGGAGAGAATCAATTAAAAACGTCTGGGAACAAAAACACCTACATGGACGATATGCAAAAAAGATAGAGAAATGCTGATATATTGTAAGGAATAATCGATGGCAGAAAAGTGCAAAATTGGAGGTGGAGACAGTGGGGTTAATACAAGCTGCACGTAACAAGTGCCTACCAACGAGAACTATTTGGCAAACTTTATAAAAAACGAATCAAACCCAATATGTAGATTCTGCAAAGAAAAAACTGAATCAATTCACAACTTAATGTTCGGTTACACACTCCTTACACCAAGTGAATATAAAGAAATGCAGGACAAAATAGGACACTACACTTATTCTAAAGTATATAAATACTATGGAATACTGGATCGTAAAACATGGTATAAACACCAACCAAAACCAAGTTCTTTGATAAAAGAGGGTTAATCAAAGTAAAAACAACTGTTGGAAATGAAGTGTGGAAATTGTGTTCAATAGCCAAGTTAACGAAGCTAAGCGTAATTAAGGCCGACGCACCATTTTTCAGATTTTCTAAGAGTATTGTTTTTGAAGATTGTGTGTGTGTGCGTATTTACACAACATTACCACAGCAGTTCAAGCAACAAAGCTCTCGTCAGCAGATGATAGACCTAGGGTCAGGCATGCTTTAGAAGCTGAAACATATTTATCAGTAATCCAGGACTCCCCAGCAGGAATGCACGATAACCCATGGTTTGTTAAAATTTTACTTCACAGTGCAGGAATGACAGCTCTATGCAAACCTAGCTTCTGCCTGATCTTGCAACTTCTTGATACATTCTCGTTTTTTTCTGCAGATAACATGCCGAGTTCCCTCAGATATGCACAGGTCAAATTAGTAAAATACACTCGGCATTTCCTATCAGTGGACAATATATTCATCCCTTTTGTATGCATTACACTCGCAGATAATTGCATTTTTTCGAGATTGCATTTATATACGAATACTTATATTCATGTATCTAACTTTGAAATGAATATAATTACTGTGTACATCAGTTCAAAAAAATGAAACAACAAAATTAATAGTAGAAAAAAAAAGCACTAACTATAAAAATATCCTAGAGATAATAAAAAAGGACATTAGGAAAAAAGACCAAAAAAGTTTTTAAAAGGGTTACATACAACTTAGGTTTCATGCAATTTTGATCAATAGGTAACCGTTGGTGATCCATCAACATTTACTTGATAATCAAATAATATTTGATAATTTAAATTTGATATATATATATATATATATATATATATATATATATATATATATATATATATATACGCAATTCAAAATATTGTGCTTTATATCTTTTTTCAAATTTACCAATTATATTTCAGAACAGCCTGGAAGTTATTCGTTTCTGTTAACCATTCATTTTCAGTAGTAACAACAACAACACACACACACACACACACACACACACACACACACACACACATACACACATATAAACACACACACGCACGCACACACACACACACACACACACACATATATATATATATATATGTATGGAAAAACTGAGATAATTTTTGAGACACTGAGCACCTAGTCGAATAAATGTTTTAAAAAATTGCAGTCACGCTTAATTTAAAACACCCTCTACCATGCTTGACATATACCTCCCAAATGAAGTTCCTATTGCCAGTTATCTTGAGAGCAGATATAAGAAAGTCACTTGAAGACGCTTGGATGCCTGAAAATAATATTCATTCAAGAAATGGATATGCTATGTCACAGGGAGCATAACCTTTCCCGTTTCATCTCTTTAAAAATATCTGTTGGTAGATTTTTTTCACAAAATCGTGTTTAACTAAAATTTTAATGAAAATGCTTTCTTCAATTTTTTTTTTTTTTCGCAAAAGATCTTCTAATGAAGATGAGCTGTTTTGAACAATCACTATATGATTTTTGTTCATTGTTTATAAATATATATAATCTGAGGAGAAAATTCAGCTGATAGGAATATTCAATTTAAGTGCTCAATACCAACGGCTATCGACGTATAATTAATTTGGGATTAAGAATACATCAAAACTCAACGTGCCGAGCCAAAGCAATTTTATATAAAAATAAAAATAAAAAAATCACTTCTTTGGTGTCATTATAAATTTATTTCTGGTCTATGATGACCCTCATCAGATGTTAAACGAAAAAAATTATTTGGATGTTCTTATATTTATATTCTGATATTTCGCAAGTCATTTGCAAAAGATGACGTATATTTCAACAATATTTCTTGCTGAAATGAAACTTTTGAAAAAATGTTGCCTTGTTACCCATATAATCTTCAAAAAATCCCAGGAGATATCCAGATCAACATGAAAACGACTTTCTTCTCTTGTTAAATCAGAAACTACGCTGGGCGATTCCAGCATAATAATCCTCGAAGACTTACAGACAAAGTAAATGAAACTTTTATTTTTTCTATTGATTAATCTTTGCTTCGTCTGCCACACAAGCATTTGTTTTTATGCAATACAGGCTGTCACTCATGTAACCACAGAACAGACTCATCACTGACTAACTTAGGGGATCTAGAGGTAATCGGTGTTTTTAGATTTATTAGACTGAAAGACAAGACTGCCTTGTTGGTGAGGCTTAGAATACGCTAACTCTATCCTCCCTGCAGAGAAGTTATCCCCACCCCAAACAGAATGTCCTGCGCATAATATTCAACTAAATCTGATGGTGAGGCAGAAGTGCTGAAGCTCTTTAAAGAATGAAATACCCATTCGTTATCATTACACTCTGAACTGGAGTGGTCGTACCTGTTAGGGTTCCATTTATGTATCAAATGTCTATGTTAAAAGTTATTAGTGTTTGATAGGACAGTGTTAAAAAAAAAGAAAAATCTTTAAATTACACAAAAATGTAAATAATAACGTCAATGAACGCGATTCTTTAACCTCTAGGCATAAAATAAGCCTACATTTGTTGACATACTTTCTAAAATCAATCAATAAATCAGTCAAACAGCTCAAGATGAAATTGTTTCAAATGAAAATAGCAAATTGATGATAATTAAATGTTTCTGCCGAAAAGTTTGCCCTATTGTTAACTTCTGCCCTATTGTTAACTTCTTTCAAATAATTCAGAATCGACCACAAGTTACGGAGTTTATCTAACTTTAATAGATATCAAATTTAATCATGAAACAATTCTAATGCTTTATAAAAGCAATCATTATTTTTGGGTGCCATTGTATAATATGTCATTTTTTAAACATTCATCACTCCATAATTTGATAATATTCCTTCGCAGTTAAAACATTTTACGGAACAAATTTGCTTAATGTAAATTTTATGAACGGAATCCTGTGTCACTAAAAATTAACTTAAACTTTGACCACACATAATAAATGAGAATTTAATTTTACATATTGACGCCACGACCGTTCTATGACACAGTTAAATCGAGCGCATATCTTTAAATATGTTCAGAGATGTTAAAATTCAGTTTTATAATTCGAAAAACTAATGAGATTTCTTCTTTTTTTTTTTTTTCAAAATTAGAATAATTATTTAATGAAATGATCTGGAAGGCAGTAAGATTACATGGCAAACGTTAATTTATGAAAAATTCCTTTCGCTTCTTAATTCGTCAGAATTATAAAAGTAATTGCTTTATGGATATTAAATCTTGTTTGCATTAATAATCGAAGAAAATCATTAGTTTCCCCTGATATACGCTCGATTTTGTGGAAAATATACCAACTTTATATTTTGTTGTTTTCAAGGAAGGTTTGAAGAGCGTGCGCGGAGTTCTGTCAAAAATTCGGACAAGTGTTAGGATTATACTCTTTGAGTAATGTGTAGATTAATGAAAGGAGTTGATATCAGAAGTTCAAACAACAGTTTTGAAGATACTGGTCCATACTGTGATGAATAATAAAGGAAAATTTGATGAGAAATTTAGTTTAATTTGTTTAACGACAAATCAGTCTTTGTGGGTAATTCAATGACAAATACATCCATGGAGATGGAACGAATTAATACTATTTAACCCATAGCTAGGGGGAATATAATTCTTTGAATAATACGTGTCTTAATGAGAGGAGTTAATATCATAATTTGAGACCACGGTCTGGAGGATAATGGACCGAATAAAGTGCGGAATACTGAGATTAATTCCCATCAGAAATTCAGACAAAAAAAGGGAACATACTAGTTTGAATAATTCATGATCTAATAGGAAGGATTTTTTATCAGAATTTCAGACCATGGTTTTGAAGATAATGTTCTAAATTATGCGTGGACTATTAAGGGAAATTTTCTTCTGAAATTCAGACAAAAGTTGGGAATATACAAGTTATAATAACATACGGTGTAATGAGAGTTCATGTCAGATATTTAGACAATAGTTATGATAATTTTAAATAATCTTTGAAGTGCTGAGGGTAATCTTCATCTGAAAGTTAGGCATGGAACAATACATGAAATGATGTGAAGAATTTACGTAAGAAATTCTGACTACATTTTAAACTTTATTTTCAAAATAATATATGGGATAAAGAATGGGATTCATACAACATGTTTTAATATAATGATATGATTTAGGGGGTCTCCAAAGGGATCGATGGAACAATATAAAGGGTTAATAAATTCCAGGGAGTTAGAAAGGGGTCCAAAAATGCTTGTATATCTGTATCTCCCTTAAAATAACGCAGAAAGGAAATCGTATACCATTGGTGAAGAGATCATAATAACAACAATTAAAGATATGATTGAAAACATTATGAAAAAAAGAATCTTCACTTGTTTTCAGATACAAACTGTAAAGAGCAAATACTGCGTAACGATGTATTTATGAGATGACTGATGATGTGAAGAGAATCTTAGCATTTGAGTTTCAGCTTTGCAAGTTTTCTATTCAATTCGATGATTCAACTTTTAGCAGTTCACATATTCTCTTGGCTTATGTGAGCTATTATAGAACAAGTCTTATGTGTATTGATTCTTTTTTTTTTTTTTTTTTTTTTTTTGCTAAGTACTTTAAAGGTGATGCGAAAGATGAAACAATTTTTCTATGTTTGAAAAGTTATTTGAAGAAAGACAACGTTCTCCTCGGGAATATTACTGCAATGGCTACCTGTGGTACACTAGCAACGATTCATCGTTACGGAGGATTTGCTGTTTTATGCTAGCTGAAAGTCCCCAATATGCACACTGTTCTCTATGTTTTACACAGACACGATCTTAAAACCAAGAAACTCGATGGTAAAATGCATGACGCATAAAAGATGTGTCAGAGTCAATCGATAAAAGTAACCCTCATGTTCTTAATTCCCGATCGTTTGTAATGTTATGTGAAAAAATGATGAAACTTCAAATCAATTACTTTTGCACACTGAGGTAAGGTGAGTATCATGAGATGGTATTTTGCAAAGACTTGTTGGCTTGTATAACTCAACTGTGAAGTTTGTTTTTTTTATGGATGTGAACCCATCACAAGGTGATGAGTTGAAAAGTGTAAGAACCATCTGTTCTATTTGACAGATCTATATTCAAAATCTAATGAAGCACAGAAACATCTGCTAGGTAAAGATGTTACAATTATTCAAGGCCGAACAATCCTTATAGACTTCCAAATCAAAATAGGGCTATTTAAATCTTTATTGGCACGTAGAGATTTTAAATATTTTTCCAAGTGGTAGCAATTAGAATATGAAAACATTTCAGACTGTGATTTAGAGATATTCATTAAAAAAAGTCTTCAAAAATTAAGAGAAGTCTTTAAAGTACGTTTTGAAGACCTGGAGAAAATTCATGTACCTGACTCGATTGATAAATCATAGCCTAACATTTTCCAATTTAGTCCCTTTTTTTTTAGTGTTTCATTGAATGATTCTATGTATATGTCTACCTAAGGACCGTCTTCTAGTCGATGAAATTATTTTCTCATGTTATTTATCCACTTAACCCTTCTTTTATATTCTTACATTTCCTAAATTTTATTCCATAATTCTTTTGCTTTATTTGCATTCGGTTGATAGTTTGTCCTCGTGCATTCTCCACCTGTTTGTTGCTAGAATTTTCTTTCGTTATTTTGGAAAGTCTCGTTTCGTTTAACTTGCTTGAGTCGTGGCATCTTTTAAATCTCCCTTCTTCATCCAATAATTTTTATTTATCTCTTCAAGTTGTATTATCAGACTTGTCTGATGTTTTGTTTGGATTTTTTCATCCCAAAATTTCTTTTGCTGTTTTTTTTTCTTCGCTTGTTGCAGTTTGTTTACTTCTCCTAGTAAACTAATATCTCAGCCAGGTTTAGTATTTCTCTTTGGGTTCCTTAGAGAGACTTATTTTGCCCCCCGCATCAATTAGTTCATATATTTCAGTGATGTCACCCTTTTGGAATATTTGGTAATAATTTGTTTATCTTTTTGGTTTCTAACTTGAATTCTATCCAATCTTGGTTCCTTAGGAATGATAATGTAGTCTTCTTTTCAGTGAAGATTTCCTTTGTCAGCCATAAATTTATTTTGTCTTCTTGTGTTAACACTTTTGTGGTACTAGTTTCTACTGTGTTTCGGGTTTCAGAATTTTCTACTTCAATTCGGGTAGGGAAATATGGATATTCTTCACAATTTACTTGTCCACTTATTTCTAGTGTCTGAAGGTCAGAAGACCAACTTTCTTTAATAGCTTTCTAGGTTGGTCAGCAAGTCTCTTCTTCTTGTATTAAATTTTGCTGATTTTTTCCAATTTTCTTTCATTCTTTTCCAATAGCCTCTTAGTGTTGGATTGATAATAAAATAACGATGAAGTTCATTTTTGCTTTCTTATTTAGTCAATTTTTTCCGCCTTTCAGTTTGAATTGTTGCTTTGATCACTGTTGTGTGCTTGAAATTAGAACACCTAATATTTACTGGATGGACTCTCCATGTTGGCTATATAAGGACCACTTGCCACTCATGGCACCCTGTATTGTTGTCTGGGTCGCATGTTTATTTAGAGTTCGCTTTAATATTTTTCATGAATAATATTATCTGAATTTATTAGTCCCTGGAGTTGATTATTATATGTATTCCTGTCACAAATGTGATCGGGTTTCTCTTAACTTATTCGGTTTTAATGATCATTCCTTATTTACTTAAGCTGCTTTTTGGCGCTTGAATTGGTTTATAACTTGATACAACTGTTTAGTTGTTTAACACAAGACATTTTCTGGTTTCAAATATATTACAAACTACTTTTATTGGACACTTTTTGTTCAATAACTTTTCGTCAAAAATCGTTTCGGTCACGTAATTTGGAGAATCAAAGAGAAAATTGCTACTGCTAAAATTTCACTGTACTTGATATTATCAAGATGCAAGGTTCAAATACATATATAAAAGATAAAAAGTAAAACATTAAATCTTGCATCCATTGTACGGCAATTTTTTTCCAATATTTAAAACAAGTAACGATTTCAGCGTATCAACAAAGGTAAATTCAAAAAATTCGTCCCTTGTGCTTCGACTCAACTCCAACCGTTTCGTTTATATTACAAACTTATTTGAGCATATCGATTATTATTATTATCATTATTATTATTATTACACCTTTAGAGTTTTTTACATCAGTCACTCAAAAACTGGTGGTTTTTACTCGGAAGTTTGAGTAACAACAAGTCTCCTCAAGTCTCCAGGATTCGTCTCAGAATTCTGACCGTTCTCAACAATGCTGTCATTTGGATAGTCTCTACCCGTCTGCCAACTTCCAAGTCTTCCAGGCCTTTTAATAATCCTTTTGCTACCGTGCCAAAAGCACCAATCACAATTATTATTATTATTATTATTATTATTATTATTACACCTTGAGAGTTTTTCACATCAGATTTAGCGGATGGTCTTTCACTGGAGTTTGAGTGACAGCAAGTTCTCAATGATATTGTTGCTTGGATGATCTCCACTCGTCCTCCAACTTCCAAGTCCTGCAGTCCCTTTAATAATCCTTTAGTTACTGTACCAAAAGTACTAACCACAATTGGTATAATTGTCACTTTCATGTTCCATAATTTTATTATTACTATAACTGTGAAAATGTTAATATAAAAAAAGGTTGAAATGAAAGTTATTATTCGAGACGCTTCTACAATTCAAGTAAAGCAAGTCAAAAATAAAACTCAAACAAAAGACAAAACGATGTCAATGACAAGTGAAAAGAAAATAATCTTGTTGAATTAATTTATCGATAGTCTCTCGATATTCTTAAAACAAAGAAGAATTAAATACAAAATAAATGAATAAATAAATAGATGAATAATTTAACATCAGTAAATTTCATATTTTGATGAACAATGAAGACGTGAACTGTGACTGTTGCGAAATATATATGAAAATTTTTAAAAAATCTCAAGAAATATCAGACAGCTATGTATGAAGTCTAAGTAACTTTCTTAACATAATTTTAAAATATGAATAAATAAATAAATAAAACTCAGTCACTCACACCAAATTTATAATTAAGTAAAATATATATAAGTTAATTTGCATAAGATAAAGTTATTTAAGTTATATTTTTAATATAAAGTAAATTGATGCATCAATTTAATATTGTAAATAAAAATATACTAATCATAAATGTTTACAAACTTAAAATATGAATAATTTTAATATAATTTGAGAGATAAATTAATTCAAAATATGAATAAATATATAAATATAATAAATAAAAAAAAGTTACTCTCCTTCTTACTTTTAAATCTCCCATTTTCTACGCGTGATGAAGAAAACGTTTCTTCTTCTTCTTCTTCTTCTTCTTCTTCTTCTTCTTCTTCTTCTTCTTCTTCTTCTTCTTCTTCCAATCCATCACCGGATCCTTGACGAAGACCCATCCTGAGGGAAGGCAATGATTGTATGTATTCTATGTTCCATGAATAGATTCTGTAGCAACTTTTCCAGCCATATTGATAGTACTCTCCCAAAGAGCTGACCAATTACGATAAGAGCATTTTTTTCAAAACTGTCAGAGATCTTGTGAACGTGTTTATCTGTTCCTTTTTCTTGATGAAACCCAAAGCTCTCACTATTAATGGCACACCTTTTTTTTTTTTTCAATTTCTTTTTTCCAGATTTTTGCATTTAATCATTTTTCATATTCTTTAACCAATATGTTATACGTTGGAACAGATATATCAATTAGAAGTCAAGATTTCTTTTTATAGTACTTAACGACTCTATCTAGTCTGTTGCTCTTTATATTCCGTCAGTTTGGATTACAAAGTCCCGGAGAATAGTCGATTATTTGGCTTCTCTAATCGGTTATGGTTGGTATTATTACCATTTTTCAGATTTCAGTATTCCATTGTATTTCCGTATTTTCCAATTTATTATTATTATTACTTATTAGAATTTTTCACATCAGCGTAAGCTGGTGGTCTTTCACTGGAGATTGAGTGACAACAAGTCTCTTCAATTCTCCAGGACTCTTCTCAGTATTCTGGCCGTTTTCAATAATGCTGTTGTTTGGATGGCCTGCACTCGACCGCCAACTTCCAAATCTTCCAGGCCCTTTAATTATCCTTTAGTTACCATGCCAAAAACACCCATCACAATTGGTGTCACCTTCATATTCCATAGTTTTTTCAATTCTCTGGCAAGGTCGAGGTACTTATCTCTCTTTTCACATTCTTTCAGTTTTATTCTGTGGTCAGCCGGGATAGCAAAGTCGACAATTTTCTTTTCTTTTTTTTTTTTTTGTCGAATATTATAAGGTCTGGTCTTCTGGCCGAGATTAGGTGATCCGTTTGTTTATTAAAGTCCCATATGAGTTTGTGTGTGTCATATTCTAGGACAAGTACTGGGTTGTGCATATACCATTTGTTGGCATGGTCAAATTTAAATTTCTTGCACATATTATTATTATTATTATTAATATTATTATTATTATTATTATTATTATTATTATTATTCGCAGTACTTGTAGTTGTAGTAAGAGGTGGTGTAGCAGATTTTCTCTTTTTCTCTTGAATTCTCAGTGATGCCTAAAACTCAAACACTGCAAGCTAATAAATTATACATGCAAATATTCGCACTTAATATAACAAAACAGGTTTTCAATAGAATGCAAAATATAAAAAAAATGTCAAAAAATATTCTCTGCTCTTGTCAAACAAAATCAGCATGAAATAAACTTTAGCACAAGATTCGCAAGCCTTCCAGCTAGATATTCCCGTTTGCGTCAAATTAATCTCCATACTTTTCCTTGGGAAAAACAGGCTCAATAGATCCCTGTGGTGTACAATTTTCGGTATCAATTTTCAATACTATTACAAAAATGAGCTCAAAACTGAAATGATCAAAAATTACTTGAAATCCTTCTTTTAATAAACATGGAAGCAGAAGCAAGAAGAATATATTTAATGCCTGAAAAATATTGTCATCAAATTGATCATGGGGTTAATTTTATATTTTTATTTCTTTAACACGGATAATTTTAAAACTATTTGTTGTAAACATTATCACCTTACACAAGGTACCTATTTTTTATATTGTAATCTTTGTAACGTCTTGACAAAATTTTCAAAAATAAGTGAGTGGACGTGATTTCATTTGGTTAATCAAACATCATCTTTTGTAGACATGAATTTTTAACATCAACATCGACATTCGTTGAACGTTAATGCAATTTTTAGAGGTATCACCAGAGCAAATCCTATTTTCCTCTGTTTGATCCGAAATTAAAACATTCGTTGCCACACGAAAAATATCCCACCTAAATATGGGCTAATCTTGATCCAGAAAACACTTATGCCTAAAATCAATCTTTATCTATAAACAAAATCTGCGCTAATCACGAGTCACTAAAAATCAATGACTTAAGTCTACAAAATCCCTATTAGATAATAATCGGAACCATTCTTTGACCCGAATCGAAGTTAACTTTGGTTCACAACAAAACTTTGCCTTTGATCCAAAAATAAAATTAACCACCATGATTTTAACCCCCTAAAACTGACAAATTATTCAAAGCATTAAAAAGATGCGGCTATTTGCTGGGTCCATATTTCCAAAGTACAAATACTTGCACTTTAGAATATGGAAGAAGACATCATCAAACAAGAGAAAATGAAAGAAAACATGGGAAAAGAGTATTTCAGGCAAGCGAAAAATCTCTTGAAACGATGCTTTGCAACAAGAATCTCATCAAAAGGGATAAATACCAGGGGTGTCGCCCTTTTAATATACTCAGTACACTTCTTGAAATAGACGTGAGAAGAACTGCCGTAAATAGACCAGGGGATAAGAAAACTAAAGACGTTTCATAAGGATTTACATCCCAAGAGACTACATTAAAGACAGATTTGATGCATCAATACCACGACTCGAAAACTATATAAAAAGAAAGCATGTAGGCTTATTACAGCGACCAGAAACAACATGAACAACAGTAAGATCAACAGAACAATAACAGGGAAACAGAAATGAGAAGCAAAACAACTGTACGAATATTTAAAGCAAAAAACTAACGAAATGTCACAAATGAAAACCTGGACATGGCTAAGAATAGGAAACGTTTAAGAGAGAAACTGAATGATTTCTAATATCAGCACAAAACAACGCCATTAGGACCAACTATGTTAAAGCAAAAATAGATAACATGCAGCAGAAAAGGAAATATAGGTTCCGTGGTGATAGAGACAAAACAATCAATCTCATGATAAGCGAATGTTATAAACAAGTGCAACAAGAGTGTAAGACCAGACATGACTGGCTGGGAAGGTTATCCACTGAGAATTTTGCAAGATATTCAACTTTTACTATAATACCAAATGGTATTTGCATAAATCCAAATCCGTCCTAGAAAATGAAACGTCTCTGGAATTTTGAGATACAGACTGATAACCTAATCTTGATCAGACGACCAGACCAAGTGATAATAAACAATAAAAAGAGGACCTGCCAAATAGTTGACTTTGCCGTACCAACGAACCACAAAGCGAAAATCAAAGAAAATGAAAAGAGAGATAAGTACATAGACCTTGAAAAGCTATGGAACATGAAAATGTCAGCGATATCACTTGGAGGTGTCGGTGGTTATCCTCGTAGGAAATGGAGGCGGCAACACCTGGACGAGACTGATTTCATTTCACATTGCACTAATACCCTTGGGAAAGGTATGAATCCAACTATTCTCCTTCCAACTATGGGAAAATAATAGAGCAGACTGGGTTCTTCTGCTTTGGTGAGGCAACTAGCCTAGAAGGAAATCCCGCTTAAATATTTACCGTGTGTGATATCCTGCCCGAACAGAGGGGTTGGTAAATACGGATACCACTTGGTGCGCTCGGGACGATTCCCAAAGATTTGATAAAGGCGGCTTGATGAGTTGGAAGGGAGCCAACGAGCGGAAACAATCCAAACTACTCAGTGTTAAAATCGGACAGAATACTGAGAAAAGTCCTAGAAACTTAAGGAGACTTGCTGCCACTCAAACTCCAGTGAAAGGCCATCAGCTAACGCTGAAAAACACTTAAGAAATAACAATAGTTCTGGAGTATCAAAGATAAATCTTTAGACTTACATATGAAATGCTCTGTCGTGTAAAAGCCTGTGAATAAAGAATCCTTTTTGATTTAACATAATTTTCTCGTGTTCTCTTTGTAATTAATCATGCTTGTTGACATTCGGTCTTTATCATGTTTTTTGATATCTACAAGAAGGCAAGTTATGTTATTTAGTTTTTATCTGAATTAAATGGATTTGTGACATTATGGTTATTTTTTTCTTTTCTTTTTTTTCACCCTACCTTAATTGGAATCAATGTTAGGAATGTGTTATATTACCATGAAACGTTGACACTCGGAAATGAAACATATATCAAATATATTATTTAAAATAATAACCATTGTCATCGTTAATCATTATCATCGAAAGTCTTGTGTTTAGATAATCAGGATTAACAATATATCAATCATCTTACTAATGGTTTGTTATCTATTAAATTTGCCTGGTGAAAATTTACGAGGGTTATTCAATAAATAAAGTTAATTCTACTAAGAAGATGGCAATAGGAAGCGCTGTTTACAGTTTCATATTTTTCAAAGAAATTTATGACTCAGATCGCTGTCAGCATGACCTTCTTTATTGATCATTGCGTTTAATTATTTTGCTTTACCGGAATGGATGTGTTTCCGCTACATCGATCGTCTTATCGATTCAGGCTCGTAGTGGGTGGCAAACCCATATTTAACCCACTTGAAAACATTTTTTTTTTTACTTTCTCATCACACGTTTTTCACTTCTCAGCCACCACAAAATTGATAACAGAGTTCTGTTCAAGCCAAAAACACTGTTTGATTGGCTGCCATTTTGAATTATCGCAAAGTAAATATATTTTGCTAGATTAAAATAGTTTTTGCTAAAAAACAATTTCACAAAACAAAACAAAAAGAATTTACATTTAATAAAAAGAAAATCTAAAACAAAACTTTCTTGTTCCTTTTTTAAAAATTTTCTTTCATTTATTGAATGGCTCTCGTATATTTGTGACTGCTTTTTATCTGTTTTTAACTTTTTCTGGATAAGATATTTGTTATGTTCTGGTTAGTGAACACAAGTAGTATTGATAATAAGACAAACCACGATATGTGAGGAAAATAGTTATATTTACAGGAAAGAGTATTTACAGGAAAGATACTGTTAGTAATAAGAACATAGGATTAGTGATAGAGTAATGATATACTTCAAGAATAGGAACGGCTCTTCTGGCTTATTCCCAGACTGATCTCCGCTACTGCCATATATGGCAGACAGAACAGCTCGTTATGCTGAAAAGGTAGGTGATATTCAACAATATTCATTTGATTTCAAACACAGTTAAGTAACAGATAATATTTTGACAATAACCTGGATTAAAAACATAACTGATTAATTATGGAAACAGATCGATGCTATTGATCTTTGTGACTTTAATTCTTGCTATATCAGAAAATATTTTATATCTGGTAGTATCAGATTTTGGATATGAAGCGCGTATAGTGTAATGGTTATCGTCGGAAGGAAATGGACGCGACAAACTTATTTCAAATACTGAATAAGGCTATTTGGTTTTGCTTGGCGTTTATGGCCTGATTAAAAAAAAAGGTTATGCAACCCGACAAAGCAGCTTTGGTTAAATAGTTGGAAAAACTGGGCATTTAACTTCGATAAATCAACAAGTTTAGAAAAAAGAAAAAACTACCAGAATTCAAAATGTAAAAAGTCCACGAGAATCTATTGCATATTAATATAGCATTCCTCTGTGATCAGCTTATCGATTAAATATGTGGTTATAGCTACACAATCCTTCAGTACTGCAAACAAATCAGATGGTTTGGTTAGGTTTGTTGGGTTTTATGGCATATCAACCCTTGTAGGCTATTTAACGCCAAATCCATTCTTATGTAAATTATCTGTTCTATTTAAAACAATTCAGCTTAGCATAAGTACACAGTTTAATTGTCAAAAACATTTCTATTTCAGACTATTCAAGCAGTTATCTGTAATAATTCAGTTAAGTGTAAATACAGTTTTAATGTCGAAAAACAGTTCTATTTGAAATAATTCAGTTAAGCATAAGCACGCAGTTTAAATGCAAGTACGGTTTAATTGTCAAAAACATTTCTATTTCAAGCTATTCAGTTTACGCATACAATTCAGTTTAGCATAAGTATGCTATTAGTTCTATTTAACCCATAGATAGTGCTCTATAAGGTTCTACCACTCCAGGTCAGAGTGGACCTGGGAGCAATGGCAATGAAGGGGTACCACACCATCAGATTGTTTAGTGTCATAAACAGGACACTCGTTAGGGGGGTTTACCCCTCTGCAGAGGTGCAGTCAGTGTATTCTACAGCCCCAGCTGACTGGTCAAAAACAAATCAGATAAGTTTTAATATGAATTGTATATTGTATTCCTTAAAATTATTATGCATTTAATTAGTATCAACTTTGTAGTTATATTATTTTATTTTCTTATTTTTATTTTATTTTATTTTAGTTGATAAAAGAAAATGGCTTTACGCTAAAAAATCAAGAAGCAGACGATATCCCGCAGAAACTATAACGAACACAGACAATGTAGATGATCTAGCGCTTCTTGCAAATAACCGACCCAAGCCGAATCTCTGCTATATAGCATGGAGTAGGCAGCAAGAGACATTAATCTCCACGTAAACGCAAACGCATTTATTTTACATCTAGACTCTAAATGGTGGTCTTCTGAAGTTAGTGAATAAGTTCCCGTACCTCGACATTGGGTTTCATGTACTGAAAGCGATGTTAACATGAGCCTAGTGAATGCATGGACTACTATCAACAGGCGATCGATTATATGTAAGTCTAATCGATCACATAAAGTAAAACAGGATTTCTTCCAAGTAGCGGTTGTGTCTATACAACTGTACGGATGCACCACATTGAAGCTACAAATGACAGAGAAAAAGATAGATAGGAACTATACAAAAATGTTACGAGCTATATTGAACAAATCCTGGAAGCAACACCACACGAATCAACAGCTGTACGGCTACTTGCCTCCCATCTAAAAAAAATCCAAGTAAGACAAACAAGACATGCGAGACACTGCTGGATGAGCAAGAACGAACTTATTAGCCCAGGGCTTCCATCGACCTATACACATTGACGTGCAAGTGTTGGCCGATCAGCAAGAATTTTTTTTACATTATCTCTGTACAGAGACAGGGTGTAATTTAGAAGACCTACAGGGAGCGATTGATGATAGGGACAGATGGAGAGAGTGTTAGGAAAATCCGCACTGAAAGCGTGACTTCCCCCATGGGGGGTTAGCACTCTGGTGAAGGAATTTTCGGCCACTGCTTGCATAATGCAAAGCTCTTCGAAAGAATTGAGCACTCTGGTAGCCGATAGGGTATAAAAATGTAAACAAACGGCTGCTACTGTTGCTACATAAATACCTTAACAATTTCCTTAGGCCAACGTGGTACGCTTGTTGGCCGAGCGGTCTGAGACTTAGTCTAACTTAAAGTTGGATGGCTTTCGATCCCGGCTTCGAGCATCCTACGTGTCTAACCACACTGAAGAGTTCTGATAGAACGAAACAGTCTGTGGATGACAATATATATATATATATATATATATATATATATATATATATATATATATATATATATACTTGATAGTTTAGTTCTTCTGTAGATTTAATTATGTGTCAAAATATTTGTAGAAAGAATTGGATCCATTTTGAAATATTTTCCCAACTAATATCCATTAATCAGTTTATGTTAATCGTATTAGTCAAACTTGAATTCTATCTAGGAATGGTTAATGAATCTTAATTAAATTAGACGTCTCAGCGAAGTTTCTTTTCGATGAGATCTAAGTTTTTCGATAAACAGATCACACAATTTTTATGGGTTATGAGAAATGAGAGGTCACAAATACAGAAAATTTCACGATCTCCAATTAGAATAGATAAAATTTTGCTATTATTAAGCTGCTTACTAAATCCTATCAAGTCTTACTGCTTCTACCAAAATTTAGTAATTGCCAAGTCATTGAATAATATTCAAATAATATAGTACAAGTATTACTTGTTGGGAAAGTCTGTTGTAATAAACCAATTAGAAAGCAGCTGAAAGGTGTTATATTTGTAGTTCAAGTGTAGTCACATCATCAACTTCCATTTTAATTGAACTGTTTCAAAAACAAAGTATATAAAGATATTCTCATGGTTCTATCAAGAAAAGGTATTTATATCTATAGAACAAAATTTTAAAAAACGCTACAACTTAGCTCCTGTATAAACAGTTAACGCTTAATTCTTTCAACGTTATAATGTGCATGCAAATGTTGTATCGCTTTTTCAATATACACAACCCATGATGTGTCCGAGAGTACTTAGGAACCAATTAATAACAGAAAATTTATAAACTAATTCCGGCCGGATATTAGAACATTCATACGACAACTTGAAAAGATTAAAACAAAAATATGTTGACAAAAGATGCCTGTAAATTTAAACAAATATTTCTCAACGAATTAATGCTGCCCAAACACACACACACACACACACACACACACACACACACACACACACACACAAACACATATATATATATATATATGATGGTACACCCGCCCTCGATAAAAACGAGGTTGATTCCGTTTCGAATCCTCCGATCGTTCAGCTGGTCTTGGCATGACATGATCAATCAGCTGTCAGCCCACGTTATGTTTTTTCTAGATTCACACAATGGCTAATAGTCACCGTCGATGAGCAGACGGATGAGACCGCACAATTAAGAAAGTAAAAACAAAAAAAAAAAAACAAAAAAAAAAAAAACGTCTACACAACGAACGAACACAACTTTGTAAAGACAATACTTAGTAAGAAAACTGTCTTTAACAATGATACAAGCATTCACCTATTCCATGGGGATAAGTTAAAATGAGAGATCTGACTCGCCAACGAAACCGTCGTAGTCCTGATGATGGTAGATAATAACATGAAAGTAAAAGTCCACTCACCGTATGGAAACACAGACTACTTTGACATTGTAGTAGGTGTGCAGTAAGGAGACACATTAGTCTCATACTTGTTTATTATCTCTCTAGACTACGTGCTTAGTAGGTCTATAGATTAAATGAAAGAAAACAGCTTTAAGCTGGTAAATGAGGGAAGCAGAAAATACTCCGCACCAACTATTACGGACGAAGACTACGCCGATGACATAGCACTAATAGCAAATTCACCAGCCCGAGCCGAATCGCAGCTAGATAGCCTGGAACGAGCGGCAGATGGCATAGGTCTCTATGTCAACGCAGACAAATCAGAAATTTAATCAAAGAGCCGACAACTCCACACTAAATGGTGATCCTCTAAGACTAGTGGACAAGTTCACCTACCTCGGAAACAGCGTCTCATCAACAGAGAATAACATCAACACGTGACTAGCAAAGGCATGGACAGCTCTAGATAGGCTCTCGGTCATATGGAAGTCAGACCCGACCAATAAAATAAAACGCAGTTTTTTACAAGCAGCGGTCGTGTCGATACATCTATATGAATGCACTGCATAGTAGCTAACTAAAGTCATGGAGAAAAAGCTTGACGGCTATTACACAAGAATACTGGAGGCAACACCCTTCAAAACAACAGCTGTACGGTCACTTACCAAAACTATCCAAGTTAGACTAACCAGGCATGTAGGACACTGCTGGAGAAGTAAGGACGAACTCGTAAGCTTTGTAGTCTCATGGAGCCCTGCACATGGACAAGCAAAGGTAGGACGACCAGCAACAACCTATATAGGTTGTAGCAGCTCTGTGCCGATACTGAATGTTGCCTTGATGACCTCCCGTGGATGATAGAGACGGGTGGCAAGAGAGGGTCAAGGAGATCCGTACTAGCAGCGTGACATGATGATGATGATGATGATGATGACAGCCTCACGTGTGACAATCTCAATGGCAGTTACGTTTGCTTTCTCGCAATCTTTGGTATTATTTTTCAGTATTGTAATATGATAGGCTTTCTTCATATTCTATACCCAGTATAATCGGGGAAAAGTCAGGAATCAGACCGGTGGCTGATTCTAGTAGTCGACTTCTGTTATTGTCATGTTAATACGAGCTTTCTCAGTCTCTCCCAAATTTTCATGCTTTCTTAATATTCTTCGCTTTTTTCTATACCTAGGACAGTCAAGTAAAAAGGCAAGTCTGAAGTATCATATTATCTCGATTCTATTAACTCCTTAATCTCCACAAGTCTGCTACAAAGGATCTCTCGTCTACTCGGCCGCTGGTCTCTAAAGTATCCTGCTATGTCGATTTCTTTTTGCTACTTTATCTCCATGCGTCTGACACAAGGTTATTTTAAAGCATCGCATTGTCTCAGTCTTTCTTCACTTCTTTTATACGGTTGTATATAGGTTTGACTACATCAAGTCCAAACATCATATCATATGGCTTTTCTCCTCCTCTCCACTCTGGGCAGTCTGGCGCAAAGCGATGTGAATCGATTCGTCAATTTGCTCTCTCCATAGGACTCTTTTGAGGGGCAAAAACTCCGGTCCTACACACCCGCTTTACACTCACATTTACTCAAAAGAAGTAGTCCTCCCCAAATTTGGAATTTCTACAATTTTATGTTCACGTGACATGTTGTCAATATCTGTTCAATGATAACGGTAAAAAAATGAATTAAAATTTTCGACACTTGAATTTAAAAAAAATGTTCCCGAATTTTCTTCTTCAGACCGCTGATTGACAAGCCCTGACCTCACCAGACCAAATTCCCAGACAATTCGGGTTATTTCGGGTTGTTGACAAAACAATTCCTCTTTGAGTTTTTGATTCAGTGGGACGATCGAAAACATAATTCTCTCATCGTTTTTCGATATTTTTTTTTCGTCGATTTCTTTCTCGTCAAAACAATATATTCACGATTTATTCCCTTTAAATACACTTCCGTTAATTTCAACTTTTTTACAATGAACTAATTTCATTCTTCTAAAATCGGCCTCAGTTAGTTCTTACTTTTATGGTCAAAAAATTTCCTCGATTATCTCCATCGAGTTTGAGACAGACAGACACAGAGACAGAGGGAGGAAGGAGATAGAATGAAATGAAGAAAGAAAGAGTATGAGAAAGAAAACAATAGAGAAGTGTGCATAGGTACGAACATATCACGTATATATATATATATATATATATATATATATATATTAGGAAGCAGGGAGAGAGATTAAATTTCCACAAAATATTTTATGTACGTCTACATGAGTAAATATCTTCTTACAACTAAATAGAAAGGCCAATAATTTTATCGGTTTATGGCTTTGTCGATAAACTATTTGCGAACAGCCAATAACCTTTGTGTGTAACAAAAAATAATATTACCAGATATGTACTCAAACGATTTTAAATTCGATAAAATGGCTACTGTAATTATAAAGCATACAACATAACAACAAGACCAATTTCCACGAGGAATCTGTGCCGATATCATAAGATTAGGGTAATTTGAATAACAGATTCTGTTACCTTATTGATCAGCCAAATTTCGGCCAGCATTTATCAGTAGAACACAGAAAAATCCTGAATTATTCTTTCCAATAAATTGATTCCGTGTACCAGTTTAAAACTGGTACCAGTTCTCTTAATATAATCAAAATGTTCTCTTTCTTCAAAAGTCATTTTTATTATTTCCAGCTTTGTATTTCCAAAAAAGACAAAAAGACAAAAAACACATCTGATATATCTAAATAATAATTCATATACACTTGTCGATTGTATAATTTTTGATATTTTATACAAAGCATAAAGAGTAATATAAATTATCTCTTTTCGACACAAAATTTATCATAAAAGACACAATAAAATAATCTTTGACGATTATTCCTAATGTTATGTATAAAATAAAATGGAGCAATGAAAAATGATATTTTCTTGATTTTTTAATCTTTCTCTGATTAAAAAGAGACAAAGAAAATACGACATGAATAAATATTAGCTTTTTTGAGGTGTTGGTAGCTTTAATATAAGGATTCGTATCAGTGTCGCCCTGAAGCACGGAATATACAAAGCATCATTAGAGTACAGAGATAAATTCATTCCTTCTTAATCACGGTAGATAGACTCCAAATAACCGTGGGCAGTTAAGATAACAAGGAACAGAATATATTTGGTAAATATAACAAGTTTCAAGATACTGTAATCTGACCTCATTATTAAAATATAATCTATGATTAAATTTGAATTTCACCAAACACTAAAACAACTTTTAATCGACGATAATATATTTTTACATTTTATAGGATACATTGATTAATTTTCAGGACATTTTAAACCGTGTAAATTTATTTTTACGCAGGTGTTAGGGAAGCGTGTCTATTAAATGTTCCTATATACATTTTCGTGTATTTTTTTTATTATGAGTCTTTTTTTATGTGCTTTTTTTTGGTCACATGATCCTATCGATTACAAATATTTTTTTCAAAAAGATTTGTTTGTTTGTTCGGTTGGTTGGTTAGTTTTATGGCATATCAACCTTTGGAGGTTATTTAACGCCAAATCCATTTTTATGTAAATAATCTGTTCTATTGAAAACAGTTCAGTTTATCATAAGTACACAGTTTAATTGTCAAAAACATTTCCATTTCAAACTATTCAAGCAGTTATATATAATAATTCAGTTAAGTGTAAATACAGTTTTAATGTCGAAAAACAGTTCTATTTGAAATAATTCAGTTAAGCATGAGCACGCAGTTTAAATGCAAGTACGGTTTAATTGTCAAAAACATTTCTATTTCAAGCTATTCAGTTTACGCATACTATTCATTTTAGCATAAGTATGCTGTTAGTTCTATTTAACCCATAGATAGGGCCCTATCAGGTGCTACCACTCCGGGCCAGAGTGGACCTGGGAGCGATGGCAATGAAGGGGTACTCCGCATTCCCCAAAGCTCCAGCACTGCTGGAACCTCACCATCAGATTGTTTAGTGTCCTATCTAGGACACTCGTTTTGGGGGTGGACTTACCCCTCTGCAGAGGTGCAGTCAGTGTATTCTACAGCCCCAGCCGACTGGGCAAAAAAGATTTGTTCGGTCTGGTTGTCGAATTACAGTTCAACTCGCATGGGTTATTTAATACCAAACCTATACATGTAGAGGGACAGTAGTGATACTATTTAAATAATAGCTAGGAAGATAAAGGGATCTATGCCTTTCCCAAGGCTATTTGTCCAAAAGCGAACATTATAGTGTGACTGGAGTTCGAACTTGCTTCTATCGAGGTTTTAATCCACCTCTTTAGCCATAGGGACTCTCCGCTAGTTTTTAACAAATTCTCTTTGTTCAATACATAGGAACCTAACAGGTACGGCAACCCCAGATAATACTTGACCTGGGAGTAATGGCAAATATGGGTTACTCCACACTACCAAGAGCTACAGAACCTTAACCACACCATCAAATATAATTTCGTATCATACAGAGCCCCCCGTTTGGGATATGGTTCTGATCTCTGTAAAAATGATAGTCAGTGTATGTGAAGCCTCACCGACAGAGCAGAGGAAAAATCAATTTTTTAAACATGCTACATATAAATTTATGGAGGCTTCCGACGCGTAAAGGATACCGTCCAAAGAAATGGAGACGGCTACCTGAGTTCAAATCCTGGGCGAGACTGTCTGCATTTGGCACGAAGCTAGTATCGTTGGGAATGGTAAAAATCCAATTATTCTCCCTACAGCCATGGGCACACTAGGCTTTTTAACTTTGGTATGGCAACCGATCTAGGAGAAGGAAAACTGTGAATTCGAACTAGTAAAACTCTTTGTGTTGCACCCTGCTCATTCGGAGAGATTGGTAAATATGTAGACATATATTGTTATTTCTGGTCAACTAAAAGGCGATAATTTTCCTATTAAGTTTTAGATGGTTAGGGATTTCAAACCGTTTGAAATAGAAGATATTTCTGCAGCTAAAGTGAAGAGATGTATCAATTCTACTTTACTCCAAATGTGTTTTTAAATTTAAAAAAAGGTTCATAGTATGATATCGAAATGAAGCAGTTTATACTGACCTTTGTATATTTACATAAATGATCAAAAACAAAAGAATTAAAATAAAATGACGTCTTCTTATGAATCCTCTTTCGAAAAATCTGGTGTTGGAACAAGAGTTGATTGATAAAGTTTCGAATCCAATAAAATATTTTTCTTTCTCTCCTATTAATGATATCATCTGGTCAGAGACCTTACTTATAAATCAACTCACATAACTATCATAAATGTGGCATTCTCTATTTTGGTGAAGAAAGCAAGAGGAACATCTTCATTCGAGACACTGTTTACTTAATTAAACCAAGAATATCCTCTCGTTTTCGTTGACCTTTACGAAATGAAAAAAATCATGGATTGCTGTAAATATCAATTGGCAAATTTGGAATTATTATTGAGATTGTCAATAGGATAACATCATCTCTGTTTCCAGCTGAGCAGACCTTCTTGCTTATTAACATTTGCTGAAAAGTGTTTCATAAACTCTTTTAAGTATATTTCATTATCATCGCTGCTATTTGCTATTTGTCACTTGGAAGTTGTATTGATGCTGATTTAGAAATGTTGATTTACAAGAGAAATAAAGACTAACATATTGGTAACGTTCACTTATGAAGTACAACAAAAGGATATACAGTGCCCGTGGTGTAATGGTTATCGTCGTAGGAAATGGACACGGCGACACGAGTTCAAATCCTGGACAAGACTGATTGCATTTCACATAGCACTAATACCCTTGGGAAAGGTATGAATCCAATTATTCACCCTCCAGCTATGGGTAAATAGTAGGGCAGACTGGATTCTTCAGCCTTGGTGAGGAAACTAGTCTTGGAGAAGGAAAACTCTGTATTCAAATCTGTTAAACTCCGCTTAAAAAATGACCTTGTGTCATATCCTGACCAAGCGGAGGGGTTGGTAAATATGACAAAAGGATATACAGGTGTTGACCGACTAATAAAAACTAACATTCATTAGATTTGTGTGGATGGCCGGTAGGGACATTGGGGATAATAAGAAATAGTAAAAAGAATCCGTGCTGTTCGGATGCCTTGATGATGATAATGATGATGAAGATGATGATGATCATATTTTGTAATAAAAAAGAGAAATCAATTGATAATAAGACTCATAAAACATCCCCCCGACTAACGAGTGTCCTATATATGACAATAAACAATCTGATGGTGAGGTTTCACTACCGCTGGAGGTTTTGGGGTTGCGGATTACTCTTTCATTGCTATTGTTCCCAGGTCCACTCTGTCCCAGAAAGGTAGCCCCTGATAGGTTCCTAGCCATGGGTCAAATAGAACTCTTTGACATTTAAACTATGTTCTTATACAATACTGAATTGTTTGCGATAGAACTGTTTTTAGATTTAATTGTGTGTAAACAAAAAAATGTACGTATGTATGCTAAACTTAATTTTTTTAAAAATAGAATTGTTTTTACATTTAACAGTGTGTAAATAAGAAACTGTGTTTAAACAAACGACTAACTGTGTGTGAACAAGAAACTGTGTACTTATACTAAATTGAGTTGTTTAAAGGAGAACTGTTTTTACTTTTAACTGTCTATTCGTAATACATAGAAATAAATGAAACCATTTAACTGTGTGAGAAAAAATGAGGTCAGGCCTTTGTAAAAATATTAATCATTTATTCAATACAGATATATAAAAAAGGATATGGCTTTAAATGACCTACAATGGTTGATATGCCATAAAACCAAACCAAATTAAACCAAACTAAACCAACACAGCTTTTAAGTAAGTTCTTCTCTGACAACCAAATTTTCAATCGTAGAAAATTACCTTACTGTGTACATTACTCCTCGCTCTATGGATGCACCTACACGATACTGCGAGTGATATTTTGATTAGAGCATTTTTTTTTTTACTTAAGAGCAGTGGCTTCTCGGGTTAAAAATTCGGCAATATCTTTGAAAAACAAATATAAATGATTATACGATCACGGCAAAAGACTTTTGTAATTCTACTGTTGACGAAACAAATAAACGCTGTTATTGTTGAAAGAGTTTAATTTAGTGTGTCAAAATGTTACAATAAGTTTTGTGATATTGAAAAGTATTTCATATTTTTTCGTCTAATTTCATGGGAAAAGGGAATTGTTTATTGTGTGTGTGTGTGTGTGTGGATGTGAAAACGAATTTCCTCACTTTTGCTGTGGTTGGATTAAAAGTAAAGTTCTTTGACTTCTTTGATAAAGTTCTTTGACTTCTGCAAAGAAAAGAAACTCCTAAAATCCCTTGCGCGAAACAACGGAAATCGTCTTGTTTTGTTTCCTTTTCTTTCGTCTTCGTTTCGTATTGTTTTGTTTTTGTTTTTGTTATTTTGGTTTTTGGTTTTTTAACATAGAAGTCTAGTAACAGCGGCCTAGAATTAAACGAGTAATTTATATGTATGTGCCGCGACTAGATCATCGTTTTGAAGAATTCAAATTTTTATTTCTAAAAGAGTCATGTGGTACGTCCACGTAAACTGATTCAATGCTTAGCACAAAATTTTCTTATTTTTTGCTGTTGTTCTGGTTCTGACAATTGTACAAATCTATTTGATGAAAGAACGAGAAGCAGATTGTTACATTAAAAAGATATATTTGACTTGAGTGATAAAGAACAATAAACGTGAAATGAATTAGATAAAACCTTTTTATCTATTATTGTTGACTTTTATTTTTTGTTTTTATATTTAAGATGTATTCATCCGCGGTTCACTGTCATCGAAACATAAATTCGACGACAGCGAATAATCGCTCGTATTGGAAACACCACTAGACGCTCTCAGTGAAACTTGAACCAATGTCTACTTCTTAACTCAGATAAGCTAAGTCATTCGCACCAGCTGTCTTATAAGCTAAGCAACGATATAGATTGTTATTACAGAAGACAAAAGCATATATGTGACCTCATCGAATATATAGAATAATGGAAGAAAACATTTTCTTGATAAATAATTTCATATTAATTTCTGAAACGTATCTATTTTGAAAGAGAACTTGGAATTATATTATTAAGTATATTTTTAAGGAATTATTGTTTGTTTGAATTCGTAAAACGAGTCTGAAGTTATCGAAACTTTTAGCATGTTGTTTTCTTCATATTACGTGAACTATAAGCTGATAATGTGAGGGAAAGTTAGAATTATAAATATCAAAATTAATCTTAATGTGTAGAGTGTTCGCCAATGATCCGGGAGACTGGGGTTCAATCCCAGTTCGACTCATACCAAAGACTCAACAAATGTTACTTGATGCCGTCTTGCATAACACTCAGCTTTATAAGGTAATGATCAAGGGTAAAGTGGAGCAATTCAGGGAATGGAGTAGAACCCTCCTCTACACCTCGGTGTCGTACCTTTTGAAAACGGAGCCTTCGGGTGGCCCTCAACTAAGGTCGCCAACTTTACTTACGTTTATACTATTAAGTAGTCTTTCATTTATCTATTTTACTTCTCTTAAATATATTTGTTGACTTATTTAATTTTAATAAAACACACATTTATTTTGAGTTTAAACTTCATATTTTATTCAAAATTTAATTAAGTAATTTCATTTTAGTTTCTCTTAATTTTTAATTGAACTTTGAAGATGTTGAATATAATAAAAATATAATTGATTCAAAATAATGAGTATGCTTGCAATTTTTTAGCTTGTTTGAATATATTATTTTCCTTCTCTAAGACTGGATGTCATACCAAGGCTAGTGCCCTATTATTTACTCATAGCTGGTGGAAATTGATTTATTAGCGGGAAGTGAAACGCGAACAGACTCGTCAAGAATTCGATCTCAGTTTGCCGGTATTATTTCCTCCGACGCCATGTACATCTTCATTTCAAAATGAAAGAATAAATGAAAGTATGTATATACCCAACCCTTCAAACAGGATGTGACCCAAGATTTATATTCGGTATAGTACACCTGATTTGAATTCAGAGTTTTCCTTTAACTTGACTGATTACCGAACCAATGTTAAAGACTCCATTATTTACCCAAAGTTGGGAGGATAAGGGATGTATTGATACATTTACCAAGGGCATTAGCACGAATTGAAGCGCAAACAGCCTTGTACTGAATCTAGAATTGGATCGCCAATGCATTTCCTATGAGGATAACCGTTACGCTATGCGGATTTTATTAGTTTATTTTTAATGTTATTGATCTATCTATCTATCTATCTATCTATTGCTCTCTCTCTCTCTCTATATATATATATATATATATATATATATGCCGATTTTGAATTGTATTTTCAATTCGATCTTGGGTCTGAACGTCTAAGATTTCGTGATTTAGCCGACCGTGGATAAGTGAAATGATGTTTGGCGATTCCGTGAATGGCGAGTACTTACTATTTCATAATTTTGTAACTTATATTTGTTTTGTTTTTGTTTGGTTTTTTTTTTCTGGGAAAGTTTCAATCAAAGATGAACGAATGTACAAGATTATTTTTCTACGTAAACCTGTATTGGTTTTCTAGCTAAACGAATCATATCATTTCTCTAGGGAATGTTTCGACCAAAAACTTTTATTCCAGACATAAACTTTTTTCTTTTGTGCCGGAGTTCAAAAATACGTTTTTCTGATGAATTAGTCTTATCGAGGTTTCATTGTGTGGAAAAAGAAAACAACACATCTGAAGTTGTCCCAGTCAATATAACTTCTGTATGACATGACGCCAGATACAGATGTTATGAAAAGCTCTGCAGCAGCGGTATACAGCACTGGAAAAAAAAAGTAGACTGTGAAAAAACTAAAACATGTTTTACTATTGTCGCGGTTCTTAATGAAACGTCAATGGGTTAGACACTCATAGGAAAGGATAATTTTCCTTTACTGTTGTCAAAATTCTTTCAGTTGATGCAGAAAATCATTAACAAAGGATGAATCCGAAAATTAGGATATAAAATCAAATATAAAATTCTAACAAAATTTCCTTTTTCCATTTTTTTGGTATTTCTGAGAATTTCCTTTTCATAAAATTGACTTTTTACGACCACAATAATCACGGAAAATAATCACTTTCTATATGTTTCTAAATCATTGAAGTTTCAGTAATTTTTATGACAATGAAAAAATGATTAATGCGTTTTTTTTCACAATTTGTTGTTTTGTTTTTTCAACCACAGTAAGAAATTATAGATTTTTGATGCTATAGAAAACTTTAACTCATTTGCACTGAGAACGGAACGGAAGTATTGTTTACAGGCAGAAAAGGGATTGTTCTACAAACAAATATTATAAAGTTTTAACAAAATATACACCTCTGGTAGGAGACCTTTACAGCTGTCGTTGTAGCAAGCGACTTTACAAAAGATTTTTATAGACACTTTCAAGGTTTTTATAGAAATGTTATAGAATTTTATAGAAAGTAAAAAATAAAGCTTAGTCTGGTACATAAGAACAACAGGCCCCCTAAAAAATCTGAGTGGTCACCCATCTAACTACGTAGCAAAGTCATAGGATCTTAACTTTTCTGCACGGATCTGGTTTTTCCCTTCTTAATGTGTTTTTATACCTTCTCTATTTTATTTGGGTTGGTTTATTGATTTCATGGCACATCAACCTTCGTAGGTAATTTAATGTTAACGCTATTCTTGTAGAAAAATAGTAGTAGTATTTACACTATAGCAAGGTGGGTCAGAGGATTCAAATCTTTCCCAAGGTATTAGTCAAAAGGTGAACGTAAATGCACGGGTGGTGTTCGAACTCGCTTAATATGGTGTCAAAGTCCAGCACGTTTGCCACTACGATACGAGATTTCCACACTCTCTATTTTGTGGCAATCATAATTCGATTATTTTCTTAGACTTGCATTTAGATGACACTTCTAGTAATAAAATAAAAACCATCCCTTTTGTTCGTAAATAAAGGTTTTCAAACGTCTTTTTACAAAGAGGAACAATTATTACCAATCATTGTTTCATCGAACCAGCGGGTGGTCATAAGAACATTTCAGAGTGTTCGCCAGGTTTCCCTTGTGTGACTGCTTCTCTTCGATTTTGGATTTCAACTAGTTTTAAAAATCTAACTAAACCTCAGTCTACCCCATCTCTTCCTCTCTCTCTCTCTCTCTCTCTCTCTCTCTCTCTCTGTCTCCATGATATTCATCTATGGGATTTTGTTTTTACACTGGAAGAGAGGGACTCATCAACCATCCGGAAATGACGGCATGTTTTTGCTCTTTTTTTGTTTTTGTGGTGAAGCAGAAATGAAAATATTTTCTACTTAAGGAGTAGAAACAGAAACCTTATTGTTTGCCCTGGAAAATACGGGAAGGTTATTTCCTTTGTAGCAGATGGATGATTTTTTTTCCCTGAAATATGGGAGTTAGGAATATTCCTTTCGTTGTTGAAAAGACAGGAAATTTGTTGCTCGTTGGGTAGAAACGTATGAGTTGTGACTGACTTTAAGGAAAGTGGAATTTCTTAATGTAGAAGACACGTAAAGTCTTTCCCGTGGAAGAAAACAAGAAAATCGTTTCGTTTGCTTAGGTTTTATGGCATATCAACCATTGGGGTTTATATAATGCCAAATCGTGTTTATATACGTATATAAAATCTATATGATTTGTAAACACATTTTGTAGATAACCTTTGTAAACGAGCCTATGCCTATTTTTTGCTGACAGCTAAATGATTTCAAGTATATCAATCAAATACGAATTATTCTATTTATTATAAATCATTTACTTGCCCAAAGTTAAATGTTCTCAAAGTAATTTTTGCTATTTAACACTTATCATTATGTTCAACACTATGTATTCGTCTGCACCCAGTTAAATGTTTCCAAATTATAATGTGTGTTCTTCACCACCAATTCGATTAGACAGACATTTTTGGCACACAATTAAATGGTCAGATAGTTCTATTTCTAACTATTTCACATGACTCATTTGTTTGCACATAGTTTTAATGTTAAACAATCCTGTTTGACCTATGAAGAAGACCCTATCAGGTGATACCACTCTGGGTCAGAGTTAACCAAGAAAAAAACAGTGAGTTGAGATTTGGGCTTGAACGAAATAAGTCGATTTTCGAAGCTCACCGAGGCTAGACCAGTAGTTTGCAGCAGGAGTGCCGCACATGGTGAGGTCAGAGGGAAAAGTCAGCATAGAAAGAAATTGTGTCTTTCTCGCCTCATGTCGAAAAACCTTAAACTCAAAAAGGTAATAAAAAGTTTCGTACCTGAACCAATTTCATGTTTTTCGGATTCCTATATGCGTATGAACATTATGAACGTTTTATGCCTGTGAATATTTTGGTCGAATTTTAGGACGTGGTTATATTATAACATTTCTTTTAGATAAAGAAATAAATGATGACCTGGTCATGCCGAAACAATTGAAAAAATTAGATGAAAGGTAGAAAATAAATTATATAATAGAAAAGAACGAGTTAAGATCACGTCGAATTATGGACCAGTTCCTGAATATTGTCATTTAATCAGATGCAGAAAACTTACGTGCTATGAATTTTGACCAAAGGAATATAGTAGAGGTTCGTTGACTAATATGGAAAGCGACTTAAGTTTGACCAATTGATTCTGAGCAGCAAATAATGAATCGGAAATCAAAGATAATAATAATCGAAAATTTTGATGTCACTTTCAGAAAGAATATTGTACGGAAGAGGGTGATATGGACTCTCAAATACTAATGAGCAAAAAAGAAAAAAAGCAGGTAACATGAACAACGATGAGGAAGAAATAATGAAGGGTGACCCTAATAGGTATACGAGAAATTACAATAATAACGATAGAGATTATGAAGGCACAGACGATACATGTGAAGATTATATAAAGGGACATGCGAAACTGTGTGAAAATAGGAAACAAATGTTTAAGACGCAGAAAAAGTCGAGGAAAAGTAAAAATAGTCGGAATGATAGCCACGGGAGGAACACATGTATGTCAATTAACGACCAAGCCGAAAATATTCACACAGACAGACAATAGTAGCTGAAAAAGTAAGATATTAAAAAGGAAAAAAAAATAACGAGTTGATAGATACGTGAGCTGAGATGTTCTAAAACGATAAAGAAGAATAGCGGATGTGTTTGTGGATATGTTTCAAGTGTGTCAAATGAATTGGTTGTACGATCAGACGAGTTTCTTATAATTGAAAGGAAAGTAATAAGAAAATTGTCTAAAATGAATTTTAACTGAGTGTGCATATACCGCCCCTAACAAATTGTACAACACTAGATGTTGGTTCAAATATTTTTGAGAAGCTGTGAGCGATCAATAAACGGAAGTAAAATTCTCCAGAAATGGTAACGAAGAATCTATTGGAACTTGAAAGAAAAGGGAAAGAAAAAAAAGTTCCATAGACGAGGAAGCATAAATAAAAATAACAACCGCTGAATATGACTGCTTCACTCTTGATCTTATCAATGAACAGATAAATAAAGTAAATATATATATATATATATATATATATATGTGTGTGTGTGTGTGTGTGTGTGTGTGTGTGTGTGTGTGTATTGATAACTACTTGAAGTACCAGAGTTGTACAACTCTACAACTATGAAACCGTGGTCTAACCAAAGAGGTCAAACTCCCAATTTACAGACATGCCGCCACTATTATCACTCAGTTATCTTGCGTCGTCTTGTAACTGAATAACAGTCTCTGAGAGAAGAGGGTATTTTACTAGCTACCCAAGAGTATAGCAATAGAACACATGGTGGATGTGAAGTAGAGTAAGTCAATCCTAAAGTAGGTCAATAGTGCACTTCCCCAGATGCTAGGCGGCAAAAACTCTCAGGTCAACAAACAGGATTAAATAGTTCAGCCATGAATTTACCACAACTCATCTCTACAGATTGAGTGCTATTGACCTATTGAAATCTGATCTCTGATAAAATAAAACATGCCATCTTCCAAGCTGATGCAGTGTCAGTCCTCTACAACTGGATGGATGCACCATCTGAACTCAAATAAAATGTATGGAGTACATTAGCACTGGTTACAAAATAAATTATTTTAAGTTTGGGTTGTATGTTCCTAATTTACCTAAAAGTTTTTAGCTACTGACGCTATTTATAGAAATAAATTCGAAAAGTAAACGCTACACAATACAACAGTACAAACGCTCATTCTTACAAAGTTGTAATATACATACAAAAGTTACATGACTTTTCTAATAAATCCTCTCCTGATGATAACCCTAAGTTGGGCAAATATCGTAAGATCAATACGGCAGTTCGAAAGGATTAATAAAAAATATGTAGACAAAAAATTTATATTATGTTCAATCAAATATGTATCAATGAAGAAATGCTGCCAATATATATATATATATATATATATATATATTCTTTAAGAAAAAACAAAACCGGTCACATAAGGATTTTAATTTTTTTTTTTCTTAAAGAAATTATTGCTCTGTAATATCAGTTACATTCAGCTCTTTACCAGGAAAATTTAAATGTTCACTTTTGAATGGTTTTCTTGTCCTGGTGGAATTACTCCCAACTCTGGTTTAACTGGACCGAATAATACTATATATATATATATATATATATATATATATATATATATATATATATATATATATAATCTTTAAGTTAATGTTTTGTCGGTAACTTTTATTAGAAAATGAATTTGGGCTCATTTGTTTGCAAAATAATCGTTTCGAGTCTTATATTTCTATTTGTCCCTTAGATGGGACTCTAACTGGTACTAACTTTCCGGGTCAGAGTGAACCAAAAGTAACGGTAATGAAGGAGTACTCCTCATTTGCCGAAGCTCTAGGACTAAATATGAAGAATAATACTGGTTTAAAATGTTAAAATACTGATTGACAGTACTTTAGTTTTTACATGTGTGTGTGTCTGTGTGTGTCTGTGTCTGTGTGTGTGTGTGTCAATTCTATCAATTTCTGAGCAAAATGAAAACCTACAAAACAAGTCGTTTATCTATAATTTTGTTTGGATTCATCGTCCTGAGGCGAACCCTCATTAATAATTATTTCAACATACTGATGGTTACAGATTTGTTTTATTTTTAGGCTTTAATATATCTATTTGATAAGTTACCCTGGCTGCGTTCATTATAATGAATCAAGAAAGAAAAAAATAACGTGGTTAATTTTTTTTGGACCCATGAAAATTAGTTTTAAAAAGAAATTAAATTCTTCAAATAACATGAGACAATACGAATAGATTTCTGACTGGACGCATGAAAATATTGTTTAAAAATCACAGATGTGTTTAACTTCTCATTTCTCCAAAAATGTTTTTCAATTAAACTGTTAAACTTTGATTGTAAATATTTTTTTTGCTATTTATTGCCGTATTAGCATAATATCATGAAGGAAATTTGATTGTAGGATATTGGTCCAAAAACATCCAAGCATTCAATAAGTTTCGAGACATTTTTGTACAGGCATTTAAAATTATCACAGTAAAGTTAGATTTTGTTTACACACAGTTAAATATCAAAACAGTTTTATATTAAACAATTCATTTTAGTGTAAGTACAGTTTCAATATCAAAAACAGTACCATTTCAAACAATTCAATTGAGCATGCAAAAATAGTTCTATTTCAAACAATTCAGTTTAGCATAAGTGTGCATTTTAAATGTAAGTACACAGTTTAAACAATTCAGTTTAGCATGTGTGCGCAGTTAATCTTTCAAAATGGTTATATTTCAAGCAGTTCACTTTATCATAAAGTTTAGTTCTATTTTACCCATAGAGAGGAACCTATCAGGTGCTACCACTCCGAGTCAGAGTGGAACTCCGAGCGATAGTAATGAAGGGGTACTCTGCATTCCCCAAAGCATTGCTGAAGCCTCACTATCTGCTTGTTTAGTGTCATAAACAGGACACTCGTTCAGTGGGTCTTAACCCTCTACAGCCCCAGCTGACTGGGCAGTAAATTGTATCAAGAATAGTTAATTGACGCTATAATTGTTTACAAATAATAATAATTATTAGTAACTTGAAACCTTATAATTATAAGTGGAATCCCCGTAATGGCAAACGTACTGTACTGAGCCTTTGCATAAAATCCAGTAACACGTTAAGGTTCACTTTTGGACTAATACATTTGGTAAAGCTATGAATCTCCTTATCCCCTGATTCTGGATGGAATTTTGCATTAAATAACCCATGAAGGTTTATATGCCATTAGAGAAAGAACCCAGAACGATAAGACCGTATATGAATTATTGGATCAGAACATTAAAACCATACAACTGTATAAAAATTATTTGCATTTGATAAGAATAATTGATATCATCTAAGTGTGAGCGAAAAATGTAAATACAAAACTACATTGAACGTGATTTCTTAATTTGTGGACATAAAATAACCCTAGACGGGTTGACCCACCATTAAAATCAATCTTGTGGTGCCCGTGGTGTAATGGTTATCGTCGCAGGATATGGACACGGTGACACGAGTTCAAATCCTGGATGAGACTGATTGCATTTCACATAGCACTAATACCCTTGGGAAAGGTATGAATCCAATTATTCTCCCTCCAGCTGTGGGTAAATAGTAGGACAGACTAGGTTCTTCAGCCTTGGTGAGGCAACTAGTCTAGGAGAAGGAAAACTCTGAATTCAAACCTGTTAAACTCCGCTTAAAATTTGACTTTGTGTCATATCCTGCCCGAGCGGAGGGGTTGGTAAATATGGTTAAAATCAATCTTGTGAGAGTGGTTGTGAAGAATGGGTCATTTTTTTCTTTGGCTACATTTACTTATCAAAAACATATGCTTCATTTTACTTCACCACGGATGTAATCTATTCAGAGATTGTTGACATTTTTTTTTTAATTAAACATTTTTTATTTGGTTGCCGATGTAACACAAATTTGTTTTTTTAATAAAATGTTTTGTTTCGTTATGGATTTATGTTTATCCGTGTAATTGTTTGGATTCGTTTAAATTAATTTTTGATACAGAAAATCGGAGACAGAAAAGCTGAAAGTTCAAAGAGAAACCGATACAACACCATCTTTGTTTTTCTCATAGTTTTTTTTTTTTAAGTGTGTGCAGATATCCTAATGGAACAACACTTTTTATTTATTCACTCAACTCATTCAGCAGACACAACAATAAGTTGTCGATTAATTTATTTTTTTATTCTTCTGTTCGTCGTGATAATAGTCGAAGGTACGATCGTAAAAAAAATATAAATCAAAACTTTCATCTTTTTTTTCTTTTAATCTTCTTGGGCTAATCGTATTTTTGATGAAATCACGATATTTACACAATAGCCGTGTTTATATCCTATAGTACCCTTTGATGAAAAAGAAAAATCAAATCAAAATGAATTTTATGCAAACTTGTAAACCCATAAATATTTTTGCAAAGTGTTTGTCGCAATACTTTTGAGTGTCGTCAATAATATTTATGTATGTCATGTTTTTTTAGATTTAGCGACATTTTTCAGTGAATTTTATCGTTTATATAGATTTGGAAATGTATGTTCGGCAGGGATACCAAAAGTCAATGTGCAACAATATGAAACGGAGAAAAGGGGGTAACTAATGAGGAATATTCTAAACACTCTACACTATATATATATATATATATATATATATATATATATATATATATATATATATACGAGGTGCCTTCTATAAGTTTCCATACCTTTTTTACGGGCATTCATAATTGGTGTAGACTCATGAAAATTCAGTATCTTATTGCTATACAGCTTATGAGATGGCTGACCAATTTTTATGATTTCAGGTTCAAATGAACAGCTACAGCAGCAATTGGAATACACCCTACTAAAGCCTGATTGTCACAGCTGGTGAATTTCAAAAATTCAATTTGGACACGAGGACATTTTAGGAGAATGATATGCAATAACATTCTTTTTTAAAACTTTGAAAAAATGCCACAGAAACGTATGGAATGCTTCAGACTGCTTTTGGAGCATCTTGCATGAATCGAGCATCAGTTTGTGAGTGGCATTGAGATTCAAGGAAGGCAAGGAGTCTATGAGGGATGATGAGAAGCGAGGGAGGAGTAAGGAAGTCAATAGACCAGAGTTGATTGGCCAAAGGGTTAGGCTTAGGGTTACTACGTTTTAAGGGAGTTCCGGAGGAGATTCCGACGGAAGTGGCCAGCACTCTTCAAATCGGGTCAGTGGCATTTCCACCTGGACAATGCACCAGTCCACAACTCCATCCTTATCACTGACTATTTGATCCAGATGGGCATCAAGACAGTTCCTCACCATCCCTATAGTCCAGACCCTGTGACTTTTGCTTATTCCCTAAGCTCAGAGGCTGTCGTTATGAGACAATTGAGGAGATGAAAGAGGCTGTGACGAAGGTCATTGACACGCTCACACAAGAGGACGTCCATGGAGCCTTCCAGAAGTTGTTGGAACGGTACAAAAAGTGCATTGCAACCGGAAGAGATTACTTAGAAGGGGACTAGAGTTTCATGTGTGTACTATCAAAAAGTGCCCATACGAAAAACGTCTGGAAACTTATTTAATGATCCACGTATATATATAGTGTAGATTGTTTGAAATAAGTTTGGAAATATATATATATATATATATATCAATTTGCTCATCTGTCGATTCATTTTTGCCCATCCCACTGTATTCATATCAATCAGTCAATCTGTTTACATAGTTTAGACACGATGTGTTACATTCTGCGGGATATTTTCAAGAATAGAAATGCCTTAGGTTAATGTACAAACAATAGTGATGACCTGAGAGTGTTTGCAAATACAGATGATGAATGCAGACTACGTGGATGATCTAGTACTTTTAACAAATTCAACTGCCTCAGACAAATCTATGTTGCAATTCACGAAGTAAGCGCCAGGATGTATCGATTCTAAGCAAATAAAACAATTTCTATGATTTAAACATGAAGTAGCCATCTCCACTTTAAGTGGCCAGCATCTGAATATAGCAGACAAGTTCATATACCTCGGTAGCAATATCTCATCAACAGAAAGCTATGTCAACATACTCATAACGAAAACTTAAACTGCTACAGATGGCTTGTCGATCATATGGAAACCTGAATTCCCAGAAGAAATAAAACTGGAGGCAAACGAAACGTACGGACAGTAAAGGTAGATGGGAACAACAAATGAATGCTTCGTGCTGCTTGGAACAAATTCTGAAAGCTGTATTCTAAGAAATAGCAATGGCACACCGACTTACTTTCCATCTCATAAATCATCCACGTCAGATTAAAAAAAAAAAAGCTAGGCACAGTTGGAAGTATAATGACAAATTTATATCGATGTTCTTTTATGGATTCCTGTCCAGAGACACTCCAGTGTTGGTTGACAACGGAAGACTTCTATTCATCAGTTGTAAACTCAAGACGACCAGTCAAGGGACGATAGGGACGGATGTGTTCAGAGACTTAGGGGATTTGATGATAATACTCGAGGTCAAGAGAGAGTCGAGAATTTGATGATTCCAAAACTGTATGTCAGGACACACTTGTATATTGCTTATAATTTCGACATTCATTTTTCTTAAGATGTCAAATTGAATTTATCACTGACTTTTATTTTATATATATTCACCAAAGCACTCCTCATGAGCATGATTCGACACAAGGTCAGTTTTTAAGCTGTGTTTAACTGGTTTAAATTTTAAAATTTCCTTCTCTTAGACTGGTTGCCATAGAAATCTTAATAAAAGAGTCTGACCTACTATTTATCCATAACTGGAAGAAGAATGGTCGGATTCCTACCTTTTCCAATGATAGGAGTGCTTTATCGAAATGAAATGCAAACAGCCTTGTACAGAATTTCAAGTCGTGCCGCTGTGTCACTTTTTAAGGACGATGACTATTACAAAATGTGCAACTATATATATATATATATATATATATATATATATATATGCGCGCGTGTGTGTGTGTGTGTGTGTGTGTGTGTGTGTGTGTGTAAGTGTGTGTGTGTATGTTCTTAAGTGCTGAAAATATACGTATCTGCGAATTTTCGTTTTGTTAATTTTGTGGTATACTGAATGTTGTTCACCAAGCTAAATACACTTTGCAATCTAAACGGAAAGATAGAAGAAATTCTGCGAGAGATAGCTGAGCAATATATATATATATATATATATATATATATATATATATATATATATATATGTATATATATATATATATATATATATATATATATATATGGAAGCGTGTATATTTAGGCAGCGAGTTATTATTCAAGCAAGTTTTGTTAAAGACGGTGGAAGACTTTGTTTATCATTTTTAATTTTATTTTTTCAAGACTCCTTGATATTTTTCTAGTTTCGGGATCTAGATGATAAAGGAGTTACCCCATATCTTCTGCCCAAGCGCTTTTGACTCTACTTTTGCTCTTCATCAGTTGTCTGTTCGAACGTTTTCAGTGTTTTGTTTGAAAACGTTCCGTTGGAAAAAGGTTTATTAATAGAGTTAGTGATTTTTAGTCATCAAAATTTAGAAATAATGAATAGTGTTCCATCGTCTTTAACAAAACTTGCTAGAATATATATATATATATATATATATATATATATAGAGAGAGAGAGAGAGAGAGAGAGAGAGAGAGATCAGTTTGCTTATCTCTTTACCTATCTTTCTATTTAATCTTTGTATAAACATATTTATCAATCGATCTGTATCATTCAAACTCAAAATTTTTCTTTCATTTTTTAGGCATCGACACATTTTTGTGTGTTACTTATAATCTAGACATCCATGTTCTTTAGTTATTAATTTCCATTTGGCATTGAGTTTTCTTTTACGGTCGTTCCTCGTCATACTAAATTAGTTTTAACTCTGTCACGGATTAAATCTCTGACATAAATCGTATATTATTTCCTTAACATGCTTTAAAATGAAAACAAACATAATATAAATTGAGTAAACAACTCGAAAAACAATGTTGCTGTCAGTAAATATTAAAGAACACTGAGAAACTTTTAATTCAAAATTAAAATCATGAAAACGTTTATTTATCTCATGATTTGCCCTTAACAATACTTTAAGTATGAATTCGAACGCTTTATATTTAACGTAAATAATTATATTATAGAATTCTCGATAAGAATTCAAAGAATTTTCTATTTTTAATTTTCAAAGAATAATCAATAAGATTAATGAAGATGACGGAATGGCGTTAGGCAAATACTTTCTCATACCGTATATATATATATATATATATATATATATATATATATATATGTATGTATGTATGTATGTATATACTCCCCTACCCTCCTAGGGTTGAGTTCTCTAGCGAATGAAGTAATCGTGTTGCCATTAGCGTTTATTGCAAGTTTCTTCATATATGAATTGAGGTCTCGGTAGCCGTTAAACGGATGTATATAAACAATGGTAATTATGATTCATAAACGTTTAAAATTTACTTCGCTGCTACTGGTTCCTCGTGGCTGAGGGTCAGAGACTTGGATTGGCGTTTGAGTCAACTGGGTTTCGTTCCCAGCTACGGTAAACTAATATGTCTTGCCACACTGATTACTTCTGATAGAACGAAACAGATCTGTCTGTGGATGACTATATATATTAGAGCTTTGTTGTTTTTTAAATAATTTTTAGATTCTTATATCCTTTGATTGTTTTTTTTAACGTATTCTGTTTATCTTAAATACATTTTCATGAAAAATGATTTAATTCACGACCATTTATTGAAAAAGTGATGACTTTGTTGAATGAAGTAAATTGGGGTGTAATAACGTTCGCTCAAATGAAAATTAGTTTTGAAAAAAGGAAATTTTTTCAGCAGGCCGAACTGACGTATATATATATATATATATATATATATATATATATATATTGAGATGAATAGGAAGAGAGAGATTGAACAGTAGATTTGACCCTGCTAACAAAATCTAGTTAATGTATTTTAACATTTTTTTTCAAATCATGTTTAGTCAATAAAAATAAAAGTTTAGACATTTTTGTGCAAAATCCTAAGCTAAGAAACACGTTGTCATCATAAAAATGATCGACAGACACTGATACTATTACCTTATAACTAAACAGGTTGGTTGGTTGGTTGGTTGGTTGAGTTTTATGTCATATCAACCTTTGTATGTAATTTAACGCCAAATCCATTTTTATGGAAATAATCACTCCTATTTCAAGCAATTCGGTTTAGCATAAGTAAACAGTTTAATTCTCAAAAACATTTCTATTTCAAACTATTCAGTTTATTCAAACAGTTCTAATTCAGCTCATTGATTTTGGCGTAAGTACAGATTTTACATAGATAACCAAAGTTTTTAGTTGTCACTATCTTATTTGGTTGTTCAGTGGTTGATCAAAGGTATTATGATTTGAAGAGTGTACAATATCTTTGATAGAGCTACTATATATTTATATATATAGTACTTCATATATATAACTTGCATGGATCCTCCTCTGCGACTGCTTTTACATGTTGCCTTTACACAGCAATTATCTGTTAGATGTTTGCCGTATAAAGACGGCATGTAAAGGGGGTCGCAGATAAGTACCCATGCTACTAAATATATATAAAAAACAAATATATATTTTTTTATCATTATTATGTGTGCATATATGAAATAGAAGAAATTCAAACCAAACTACACACACACACACACACACACACACACACACTATATATATATATATATATATATATATATATATATGTCAGGGGCGGAGATGGTACTAATGCTACTCGTGCCCGGCACGACCAATAACTCGGTCAATGTTATTCAAAATGGATTAATTTCAAGCAAACATACTTAGTCTGATCTCAATTAAATTACGTATCTATTCGAGTTTCGATAACTAAGCAGCCAAAAGTTCATAAATATATCTGGGAATAATACAACGATGCTGTTTTGAACGGATGGTCTTTGTCCGGCCACCGTCAGATCCATAGAACATCCCATAAAATCGGCTATAATGTTGAACACGCGTAATCCGTGCCAGGCCCTAGACCCTTATAATAAAAGTAATGTTAGCGAAATCTCGCTTTTGGCTGTAGCCAATAGAAAAAGCAAGCCAGAATACCGTGCTCAAAAAATTAGCACGTTGTGACTGCTGACAACTGTCTGGGGAAGAGGGATAGGGACCGAAAGAGAGAGAGAGAGAGAAAGAGAGAGAGAGGGGATAGCAGATTATAGCCGTCGCCGACGTCATCATCATCGCTATGGTAAATGTTGGTTAAACGGCGTGTTTTAATTCGTTTTTTCACTAACAGATGTCTATTTCTTTAACAAATGTTGCATATATTACATTCTGTAACTAAAATTTGTTTATTTGAATACATTTTCAACCAATAATCTTTATTTTAAGCGAAATTGAAACTACTAGCTGAGTCTGTATATATTGTCATCAATTTCTTTATTCTAATAAACATATTTTTCTCGTCATAGTAATGAACATCTTCTCTTTTCTTCTATACTTTTGAAAGGAAAAAAAATTATCTATCTACTGTATTAACAAGACTACAAATTATATAGTATCTTGATTGTTTACAAAAAAAACACCATGAAAGGTACGTTTGTCAATCTGTGCTATACAATGGAGAATCACGCAATAGCAACTATGATGACTTACTTGGGTCCACGGACCACGGGTTGGGAAATGAAGTTGACAGAGGGCGGTGGGGTCAAGAGTAGCAAAAATAGGCTAGAGTCGCTACTGATATATATATATATATATATATATATATATATATATATATATATATATATGTCTGTGGATGACTGTATATATATATATATATATATATATATATATACGGTGAAACGATAAAATTGTTGTCCTAAAGAAAACAACACAACAGCTTTATTTTAAAACTTTTATTGAAAAAAATCAATTCAGGTAACTTGATTATGTAGTAGAGCAAACATCTATTCAATGAAGCCGCCTTCAGCCTCAATCACCACCTCGATACGGATCCGGAACTAGGAGCATGCCTTTTCCACAAGCGCCGGCGGGAGCTCGGCAAATACTCTGTGGATGTTGGCGATAAGGCTGGTTTTGGTGTTGTGGGAGGTCATGTTGGTGATGTTCTCGACGTAGGACCAAACGAAGTAGTCCAACGGGTTCAGGTCGGGGGTGGAGGAGGGCCAGTATGAGAAGGGTACAAAGTCGTAGCACTCGTCTAAAGCCAAGCTTTTGGTCTCTTTGGACTTGTGGGCCGGTGCCGAGTCCTGCTGCCACACCCAGGGTCTGTCACCGGCCACCTGATTGCACCAGGGGATCACCACACTCTTCAGCACATCCAGGTACACTTTGGTGTTGACTTTCAAGCCGACTTCGAAGATGTGAGGTGGCATGATGTAGCCCTCACTTGAAACCACACCAAAAACCATAACCGTAGCCGGAAGCTTTGTTTCCATCACCCTGTGCTCGTCCCTGTTATTTGTGGCAATCCAGCGATGGTTCTTTTGGGGTGCTGGCAATGGTCCTGTTGTCATAACTTGGATCGGTAGAGAGCATGAGTTGTACAGAGGTGCATCTCCGATCTCGCTCGTTGGACATTGTGTCACTCTCAGACATAATAGAAGGCTCCTATAGCTCTTGGGATTTGTATACAACTGGCCAACTAGTAGATGGTCTGCAACAACAACAACAAAAAAAACGGTTTTCATAAAACAGAAATTGAATCATGTCGTCTTTTCTAGGGCGACAATTTTATCGTTCCACTATCTCTCTCTCTATATATATATATATAATTCGGTTGGAAAACTTTAACTTGTATTTTTGAACAATGATTAGCCATTACAAATATAAATTTGAAGATATTTGTAAAACCCTTGGCTTTGATCAATGTTTTCCACATCGGTGAACGTCAATGTGTATCATCATTTAAGGAAATGTCCATCTTTAATAGATAAATTGTTTTGAATCACATTTTCTTTTTTAACCAGATTTATATTCGATTAGAAATAATTGTTCTTATAATAAAAAAATACTTGGTTTGTATAATATCATTATACCCTTTTTAGTAGGTGCGATAAGTTACATATAATGATTTTCAGTAAGGTCCCAACTTTTGAACCAAAACATGAAAACCGAAAACCAAACGAGAACCTTTTCAATCATACAAATTCAGCTAAACACGAAAGGATTTTCTAGTCTTAAATCTTAAGGATGTCTTTCTTTGATCAAAAACTTTCATTAGGTGCTAAATTATGAAAGGAACAAATGGCGTGCAATGTCTCATTCGAGGAAACGTTGCAAATAATTATGGACCGTCAATTTTGAGCACCAGTTAGAATGGAAGGAAACGCTCTAAAAACGCATTCTCGTCTTCAGAGAATTATTGGCCTTAAATTCATGCCTGGCTCTGAGTGTGACTTATATATAGCATATTTTGCTGTGGGCGAAGCGAGAATGACAAGCTGTTTCCATCACCCTCGCAAATTCCTGACACGTAAAACCTATTGTATCTCTCTAAATATCTGGCCCACACAGATATAAGTACTACTCAAATATTCGGACAGCCTTCCCTCTTGCACATATTATCAACCTTTAACAGGATAGAGAATCAAATGCAAGATCGTATTACTTAAGAAATAGTTTCATCTCTTCAACCACCTTCTCGTATAGGTGCCCGTGGTTTAATGGTTATCGTCGTAGGATATTGACACGAATCAAATCCTGGACCAGGCTAATTGCATTTCACATAGCACTAATACCCTTGGGAAAGATATGAATCCAATTATTCTCCCTCCAGCTATGGGTAAATACTAGGGCAGACTAGGTTCTGCAGCCTAGTAAGGCAACCAGTCTAGGAGAAGGAAAACTCTGTATTCAAACCTGTTAAACTCCGCTTAAAAATTGACCTTGTGTCATATCCTGCCCGAGTGGAGGGGTTGGGTAAATATGCATAGATGTTAATGCAACAAGTTTGTCATTTTTTTATCTTTACTTCGAACACTTACACAAAGATCCTTTCATAAAAATAATTATCCAGTTTTTAGGGGGAGGAGGAGTTTCCGTAGCGTGGTGGAATGTGACATTGAAAGAAGCGAGTTCAATCTTAAGACGCGCAATTATGTTCACTTTTAGTCGATTAATTTTGGCAAAGTTGTGAACTCCCTATCCACCCCGCCCCAGCGATTGGTAAAATAACACCACTATTGTTTTTTCTACAAGAATCGATTTGGCTTTCCAAGTTTTACCAGCCATTAAACAAAGAAACCTATGCAAATCTTTCCCTGGAATGGAACTCAAATTGCCATGTCCCGCAAATTCTGGAGCATTGTGGAATACCCCTTCATAGCTATTACTTCCAGGTCGACTTTGAAGGAGAGTGGTAGTACTTGCTTGGGTTTCATCCATAGGTCAATTAGATCTGTTAAATAGGAAATTGAAACAATATAACTAAAGTGTGAAAAAACTGATTATAATGGAATAATGAGAATGGTTGTGATTATTTTCATTTACAAATAAATCAAATCTCGCCTTTAGATAACCCATAAGATCTTGATATGCCGTTAAGTATAACCGAAATGAGTCATTCCATACGTTGTATAGCCATGTTCACTATACATACACATATGCATACAGAAACATGTTCAACACAATAAGGACGAGCGAAGACACTTCTTTAGAAAAATATACCAATCACTTTATTTGAAAGGGTTGTGTGTGAGAGGGAGTTGGAGGTTGAGCAGAACTGCAACATATTGACCCCTACTCTTATAGCTATAACAGCGTTTCTTTCCCGTTCTGATGGGCTGCACAACCGGGGTCCTGTGGGGGGGGGTTGCCTCTCTGGGAAATGTTCCTCATTCCAGCATCTACTCCAACTGATTTGAACTTCCTGTCGCCGGGGTTATATAATAATTTGACGTCCACTCTTCTTCCTGCGAGCGTCACAATTTCGCACTCAAGGTCAAGGTCATATCCTGATATTCCTCGAACTGATGCACCTCTTACTTACACAGGTGCATTTCCTATTTTGACAGCTTGGCCGGGTCGGAGGTCAATATACAACACATATTGTTTGATGACCACCTTTTCCTCTTTACATATAATAATTTATACCAAATTCCACGTTCACTTCTTAAAATACGGCTTTTCAATATTCACGCGTGTATTTACTTGCCCCTCTTGACGAGCATGATGTGACACAAGTCCATTTTTAAGCGGAGTTTAACAAGTTTGAATTCAGACTGGTTGCCATAGCAACGCTAAGGATCCCAGTCTGCCCTATTATTTCAACTAGAGCCGGAGGTAGTACGGTTGGATTCATACATTTCCCAAGGGTATTAGCTTTTTGTGAAATGCAAATAGCATAGTCAAGGTTTTGAATTTTGCTTGCCGTATCCATTTCCTTCGACGATACCCGTTACAACAAGAGCGCCTCAATTTTCTTGCAAGCTAACAAGGATAGAGCAGATGACAACTTATTTACCTTTTCTGTTACGACTGTTTGAGCTACGAAAGGTCGTGTTAAATCTGGGCTTTATATTTTTGTCTGAGAAACACCCTATGCTCATTAGGTTGCTCTGAAGCTATTTCTGTAACATTTAATTCGTAATATATATTCAACCCTTCCGTGACAAGCAAGATTCAATACAAGGTCACTTCAGAGAGTGGGGAGCAGACTATGAATGAATGAAGGAGGGTGGTGCCCATAACAAATTAGCTTAGCTCCGTCAGCTTTCCTCTTCTGAAGATCCCTTGTCAAATTTATGTAGTTGGTGATACTTTCATGGCAGGTATTTGTTTCAAAATGTATGAGCTTTTAGTCAATATTGAAGAGAAAGCAGAGTGCTGTATTTCGCCTTATGTTCAAATTAAAATATTGATCATGGATGCTTATATATATATATATATATAGTAAGTAAAGTTGGGGACCATAGTTGAAGGTGACCTGAAGGTTCCCTTTTCAATAGCTACTACCCCAAGGTGTAGGGGAGGGTGCTACTCTATTCCCTGGATTGCTCCACTTTACCCTTGATCCTTGCCTTATAATGCTGAGTGTTAAGCAAGGCGACATCAAGTACCATTTTTTGAGTCTTTGGTATGACTCGACATGGGATTGAACACTGGTCTCCCAGAACATTAGCGAACTCTCAACTTATTAGGTCAATGACCCGAACTTCTCTGCACCGGATAAGTTGAGACATTAGATACATGTTTCAAGCGGAGTAATATTGGTTTGGATAAGGATTTTTCCTTCTCTTATACTGGTTGACTAATCAAAGCTAAAGATGCAAGCCTGCCCTACTATTTACCTGTTGAGGGAGAATAAGTTCCCCAATCGCAATGTCACTGTTACCCACACGTACAGCATTATTTTTACCTCTTTATAAAAGTCCATGCAATTTGCTTAATATTTTCGCTTTCTTTTATTTTTCTCCCAGTGGTCTCCAAAAGCTGCAAATTCCAAAACCTAGCGAATCCTTCTTTCTTGTTATTGAACACTAAGTCTGGTTTTCTGGTTGGGACTAAGTGATCGATTTGCATGTCCAAATCCCAGAGACATGTTTACATCTCATTCTCTAAGACAATTGTGAATATACCATCATCAAATTTTAACCTTTTTTACACTTTTAAGTGGATCAACTTCCCCACCCAGTCTTGCATATTTTTGTACTATTTTTTTGCCCGTTAGATTCATCCGGTATTTCATCTATGTCTCCACAAAACCTACACTTGCTATCACCAATATTTGCTTTAACATAATCAGTCCTTATGACATTGTTTTATATACTTATATAAGACAATCAGTTTCTTTCTTGAAGATTCGCTTTTGTAGTCAGTCCATTCCTTTCTAGTGTGCAATCCCACGAGTTTATCGCTCGACTTATCGATAGAGTTGTTTTCCCCATTTTTGCTCCAAAGATGTTCTGTTATTTTTCTCTTCTTAAATTGCCTTTTCTTTTACTGACGGTTGTGCTGAGTCTTTCTTTGTTCTTTTTTAATGTACGCCTTGAGGGTTTGTATTGATGCATTAACACACTATTTCTCCTTATTTTCCTGGCACATATTGTCTATTCCATCCCTCGGAGTGTAAAGCGGTCATATAAGAATAAAGTGAGACTCTAGCGATTGGTCTTCAATCGCCAGGGGACAAAAATTGTGGGCCTCCAGATAATATATACAGAGGTACCGTGCTGTTGGGATGGGACATTAGTTTGTGGACGCCGCCAGACATAGGTTCACGGGAAGTCCAGTATTTATGTTACGTGGCTAAGAACGACACTCCTTGGGCCTCAGGATTTCATCTGATTTGCAGGGTTGTGTATATCGCCTGTCGCCAGAGGTACCTCTTTTTTGGGGAATGCCAACAGAATCCGAATCATTTTGGGGAGCGCCGGGTATGTGTGTGCTTTGGTCCTGCGTCCGGTATCCACAATTATTAGGCTTTGTGCCGGACTCTGGCGTTCTTGGAGTACCTGACAAATAAGCATCAATCTGTTGACATTAGTCTAATCACAATCAGTAGGATGGACTTCAGTGAGAAAAGACTTTCAGTAATTGCTTGGCCGGAAGTGTTACGGATCGTAACTATCTTTCGTTTATATGTTAAAGTGTTATTTCGGTTAAATGATATACTTATATATTTGTTAAGTTGTCTGTGAATTATGTTTCTTCTTTCTATGTACATATCAGCGTTACAAAAAGATTTTGTGCGGAGTCATCAATTTCTCAGTCGTTTCGTCCTTTTTTTTTTTTTTTTTTTTTTTTTTGAGTTTTAGTTCAAAATATCCTACAAGGCAGACTGCGCAATATTGTTTTTATTTGATGACATTTCTTCTGCAATAGATGGATAGACATGGTTGGTTGGTTGTTTGGGTTTTATGGCATATCAACCCTAGTAGGTTATTTAATGCCAACTCCATTTTTAAACAAATCAAAAGTTTTATTACAAACAATTCAGTCCAGCAAAAGTACAGTTTAATTGTGAAAACATTTCTATTTAAAGTTATTCAGTTCATTCAAATAGTTCTAATTCAGCAAACTATAAGAAGAGATTGTTTACACAGTTAAATGTGAAAACAGTTCTATATCAAACAATTCAGTTTAGTGTGAGTAGAGTTTCAATGTCAAAAACAGTTCTATTTCAAACAACTCAGTTTAGTATAAGCACAGAGTTTAAATGTAAGTTCAGTTTGTCAAAACTATTTCAAGCTATTCAATTTAGTCAAAGAGTTGTATTTCAAACAATTCAGTTTAGCATGAGTATGCATTTAGTTCTATTCAACCCAAAGATAGGACCCTATCAGGTGCAACCACTCCAGGCCGGAGTGAACCTAGGATCAGTGGCAATAAAGGGGTACTCCGCATTCCCCAAAGCTCCAGT